>CM070723.1:35052740-35426564 GCA_036346275.1 Otatea glauca | reverse complement strand
GAAGAATCCTAATAACATGCCACAAACTTGGGATGCTTTGAAACGGGTCATGCGGGCTAGATTTGTTCCTTCTTATTATGCACGTGGTCTATTAAACAAGTTGCAACAATTGAGACAGGGTGCTAAAAGTGTAGAAGAATATTATCGGGAATTACAAATGGGTATCTTGCGTTGTAACTTAGAGGAGGAGAGGAACCTGCTATGGCTAGATTTTTGGGCGGTTAAATAGAAATTCAGGACATCCTTGCTTATAAAGATTATGCTAACGTAACCCGTTTGTTTCATCTTGCTTGTAAAGTGAAAGGAAGTGCAGGACGATGTGCTAGTGCAAGGTCTAACGTTTACGCAGAAAATCTACACCATGGTAGCAGCGCACGACTACTTCCATGACCGGCGTGCACCTCCACCAACTCCCTCGCCGAGTCGACCAGCACCACCGCCTTTCTCCAATGACAAACAACGTGCTTCACCAACAAATTCAGCAACCAAATCTGCCCGAAACCAGCCGGTAGTGCCTCTTGGTTGCCTCCATGGGTAGAACAAGAGATGTTCAGTGTCATCGATGCAAGGGCTATGGACACGTGCAGCGTGACTATCCTAGCAAGCGTGTTTTGGTGGTCAAAGACGATGGTGGGTACTCCTTTGCTAGTGATTTGGATGAAGCTACAGTTGCTTTGCTTGCGGTGACGCGCAGTAGTGAGGAACAACGGAAGAACAGATTGGTGCGGATGATGCAGAGCATTATGAGAGCCTCATTGTGCGGCATGTGCTTAGTGCACAAATGGAGAAGGCGGAGCGAGAATCGGCGCATCGTTGTTTCAAACAAAGTGTGTCATTAAGGAGCGTTCGTGCCATTTGATCATTGATGGAGGTAGTCGCAACAACTTAGCTAGCAGCGATATGGTGGAGAAGCTTGCACTTACAACCAAACCGCACCCACATCCATATCACATTCGATGGCTTAACAACGATGGTAAGATCAAGGTAACCAAGTTGGTACAAATTAATTTTGCAATTGGTTCATATCGTGATGTTGTTGAATGTGACGTTGTGCCTATGGAAGCTTGTAATATTCTCGCTAGGTAGACCATGGCAATGTGATACGGATTGTATGCATCATGGTAGATCAAATCAATATTCTCTCATACACCATGATAAGAAAATTGTTTTGCTTCCCATGTCCCATGAGGCTATTGTGCGTGATGATGTTGCTAAAGCTACAAAAGCTAAAGCGAGAACAACAAAAATATTAAATCTGTTGGTAATAAGAAAGATGGGATAAAATTGAAAGGACATTGCTTGCTTGACTAAATCGATGTTAATGAATTAATTGCTTCCACTTCTATTGCCTACGCTTTGGTATGCAAGGATGCTTTGATTTCAATTCAAGATATGCGAATTTTTGCCTCTGCGGTTGCTAATGTTTTGCAGGAGTATTCGATGTATTTCCAAGTGAGATACTAGCGGGCTGCCACCTATACGAGGATTGAGCACCAAATTGATCTTATTCCCGGTGCATCTTTGCCAAACCGTGCGCCATATAGGAAAAATCGGAGGGAACAAAAGAAATTCAACGGCAAGTGCAAGAACTACTCGACAAAGGTTATGTGCGTGAGTCTCTTAGTCCTTGTCTGTATTCTGTTATTTTAGTGCCTAAGAAAGATGGAACATGGCGTATGTGTGTTGATTGTAGAGCTATTAATAATATCACCATTCGATATCGACACCCTATTCCACATTTAGATGATATGCTTGATGAATTGAGTGGTGCTATTGTGTTTTCTAAAGTTGATTTGCGTAGTGGGTACCACCAGATTCGTATGAAATTGGGAGATGAATGGAAAACGCTTTCAAAACTAAGTTCGGTTTATATGAGTGGTTAGTCATGCCTTTTGGGTTAACTAATGCGCCTAGCACTTTCATGAGATTAATGAATGAGGTTTTGCGTGCTTTCATTGGAAAATTTGTTGTAGTATACTTTGATGATATATTGATCTACAACAAATCTATGGATGAACATCTTGATCACTTACGTGCTGTTTTAATGCTTTACGAGATGCACGTTTATTTGGTAACCTTGAGAAGTGCACATTTTGCACCGATCGAGTGTCGTTTTTGGCTATGTTGTGACTCCACGAGGGAATTGAGGTTGATCAAGCCAAGGTAGAAGCTATCTGAGGATGTCTGTGCCAAAGACTATCACACAAAGCGGAGTTTCCTAGGACTTGCTGGCTTCTATCGCCATTTGTGAAGGACTTGATGCCATTGCTGCACCTTTGAGCGAGCTTACAAAGAAGGGAGGCCTTTTAGTTGGGGCAATGTACAAGAGGACTCCTTCAACATGCTTTAAAGATAAATTGTCTCATGCACCTCTCCTCCAACTTCCCGATTTTAATAAGACTTTTGAGCTTGAATGTGATGCTAGTGGGATTGGATTGGGTGGTGTTTTGTTACAAGAAGGCAAACACTGTTGCATATTTTAGTGAAAAATTGAGCGGGCCTGTTACGAATTATTCTACTTATGATAAGGAATTATATGCTCTTGTGTGAACATTAGAAACATGGCAGCATTATTTGTGGCCCAAAGAGTTTGTTATTCATTCGATCATGAATCTTTGAAGCATATTCGTAGTCAAGGAAAACTGAACCGTAGACATGCTAAGTGGGTTGAATTTATTGAATCTTTTCCTTATGTTATTAAGCACAAGAAAGGAAAAGAGAATATCGCTCTAATGCTTTGTCTAGGAGATATACTTTCTTGAATCAACTTGATTACAAAATCTTTGGATTAGAAACAATTAAAGACCAATATGTTAATGATTCGATTTCAAGGATGTGTTGCTGCATTGTAAAGATGGAAAGGGATGGAACAAATTCATCACACCGATGGGTTTGTGTTTAGAGCTAACAAGCTATGCATTCCAAATAGCTCCGTTCGCTTGTTGTTGTTGCGAGAAGCGCATGGAGGTGGCTTGATGGGACATTTTGGAGCAAAAAACGAAGGACATACTTGCTAGTCATTTCTTTTGGCCCAAGATGAGAAGAGATGTGGAGAGATTTATTGCTCATTGCACGACATGTCAAAAGGCTAAGTCACTGTTAAATCCACACGGTTTGTATTTACCTCTACCTGCTCCTAGTGCTCCTTGGGAAGATATTTCTATGGATTTTATGTTGGGATTGCCTAGGACTAGGAAGGGACGTGATAGTGTGTTTGTGGTTGTTGATAGATTTTCTAAGATGGCACATTTCATACCATGTCATAAAGCGATGATGCTACTCATATTGTTGATTTGTTCTTTCGAGAAATTGTTCGCTTGCATGGTGTGCCCAATACAATCGCTTACGATCGTGATGCTAAATTTCTTAGTCATTTTGGAAGACTTTGTGGGCAAAATTAGGGACTAAGCTTTTGTTTTCTACTACATGTCATCCCCAAACTGATGGTCAAACTGAAGTTGTGAATAGAACTTTGTCTACTATGTTAAGGGTTGTTTTAAAGAAGAACATTAAGATGTGGGAAGATTGTTTGCCTCATATTGAATTTGCTTATAATCGATCGTTGCATTCTACTACAAAGATGTGCCCATTTCAGATTGTATATGGTTTGTTGCCTCGTGCTCCTATTGATTTAATGCCTTTGCCATCTTCTCGAGAAATTGAATTTTGATGCTACTAAGCGTCTTTCGATGTTAAAACTGCATGAAACGACTAAAGAAAACATAGAGCGCATGAATGCTAAATATAAGTTTGCTAGTGATAAAGGTAGAAAGGAACTAAAGTTTGAACTCGAGATTTAGTTTGGTTGCATTTGCGAAAAGAAAGGTTTCTGAATCGCAAAATCTAAATTGCTTCCTCGGGCTAATGGACCGTTTAAAGTGTTGGAGAGAATTAATAACAATGCATATAAGTTGGATCTGCCTGCAACCTTTGGGGTTAGTTTCACTTTTAACATTGCAGATTTAAAGCCTTATTTGGGAGAGGAAGCTGAGTTTGAGTCGAGGACGACTCAAATGCAAGAAGGGGGGATGATGAGGACATCAATACCAACGATACATCCATGCCTACACAAGATACATCCACGCCTACACAAGTACCAATTGTTACTGGTCCTATTACTCGTGCCCATGCTCGTCAACTTAATCATCAGGTGAGTTCACTCTTGAGTTCATGTCCATCATGTTTAGACCGTGGAGACATGTGCACTCTTGTTTTGCTTAGGAACCAAGGAGAGGACCGAAAGGGAAACGGATTCGCGCAGTTGGATTCGATCGCAAAGACAAAGACCAAATTGTGACGTAAGCCACGGTGATATGGACTCGGATTGGGGCGTTCAAATACTTGAGGATTTCGATGAAGTCTATTTTCATATGGATCCGGACTCATGTCCATATCTATTCCGAGGCGGCAAAGAATCGTCAAATTACTACCGAGAGGTTTTTCTGTCTAGGTGTTTGCGCCACCATATTTTGGCCCAATGGGCGTGTATCAAGTTGGGTCCATTAGGGCGCGTCCTAGGGTTGGAGCTCGACCCCAAAGACCCTTGTGGTCGACCTTCCACGCTCATATACCCCTTAGCCACCACCAGGAACACTTGGGTTTTGTTTAGATCAAGTTTATCTGTCTCTACTTGCTTGTAAGCGCGCGTGATCGATTAGCCGCCCGTCTTCTTGTCTTCGGAACCCCACCTTATTGGAGATTGAGTTTGAAACCTTCAATTACATCTAGTAATTCAGTACTTGTTCTACTTGTTCTTGCTAGTTCTTCGATTGCTTGCAGGACGAGTGCCCTAGTGGCCGGGGTGCCACG
Organism: Otatea glauca; assembly: GCA_036346275.1. Lineage (NCBI taxonomy): Eukaryota > Viridiplantae > Streptophyta > Magnoliopsida > Poales > Poaceae > Otatea > Otatea glauca. Next base: position 35,421,755 of record CM070723.1, on the reverse strand, counting down.
CTCCACAAGATCGCGGCACCATAGGAGGTGGTGTATCGGTTGCTAAGGCGCAACGTCCTTGGAAGGTCTGTAGTCGGGCCGTGAACGCCGTCTCCTCTACCAATCGAAGTTATCCCACGCCTCTCATCGAAAGATCGGGAATTCACCCAACGGGTTCACATCATGAGTTAGGAGCATATGAAGTCCGGGCGGGTGTTTGTCACCCGCCACTCTGTGACTTTTTCGCACAAATGGTGTCTACAAGCATAGATGGGATACGTTAGAAGAATTTTAACACCGACTTGATGGATTGGAAATGCATACCCATATGAATTAGGCGCATATGAAGTCCATTCACGGTGTTTGTCACACGCTTCACTCGTGACTTTTTTCGCACAAATGGTGTCTGCAGTGTTAGTTGGGACACGCTAGAAGAATTTTAACATCGAATCGGACAAATTCAAATGCATACGGATATTAGTTAGGTGCATATGAAGTCCATTCGGTGTGTTTGTCACCGCCACTCTATGACTTTTTCACACAAATGGTGTCTAGTGATAATTGGGATACGTGAGAACAATTTTTAACACCGAGCCGGACGGATTCAAACCAATACGTATATTTCTTAGGCGCATATGAAGTCCATTCGAGGTGTTTGTCACTCCGCCACTCGTGACTTTTTCCGCACGAGTAGAGTCTGCAGCAGCAAGTTGGGACACGCTTTGAAGAATTTTAAACACCGAGTTGGACGGATTCAAACGATACGGATAATAGTTAGGCGCATATGAAGTCCATTCGGGTATTTGCCACTCGCCATCATATTTTTTCGCACGAATGCGCTTCTGCGCAGTAAGTTGGGATACGTTGTAAAGAATTTATAACACCAACTCGGATTGATTCAAACGATACCCATATTAGTTAGGCGATATGAAGTCAATTCGTGTGTTTGTTACCCGCCACACAAAGACTTTTTCGCACATACGGTGTCCGCCGCCCTAGTTGGGACACGCCAGAAGAATTTTAACATCGAATCGAACGGATTCAAACACATACTGGATATAAGTTAGGCGCATATGAAGTCCATTCGGGTGTTTGTCACACAATTTCACTCTATGACTTTTTCCACACAAATGGTGTCCAGAATGCAAGTAGGGACACGCTGTGAAGAATTTTAACACCGAGTCGGAGGGGTTCTAAACACATACGGATATTAGTTAGGCACATATGAAGTCCATTCGGGTATTTGCCACCTGGGCCGCTCGTGACTTTTTCGCAAGAATGGGTTCTCAGAGTGCAAGTTGGAACACGCGTCAGAAAGAATTTTAACACCGACTTGACGGATTCAAATGCATACCCATATGAGTCGTGAGCATATGAAGTCCATTCGGGTGTTTGTCACTCCGCCACTCTCCGACTTTTTTTCGCACAAATGGTGTATGCAAAGGTGTTGGGATACGCTAGAAGAATTTTGACACCGACTTGACGGATTCAAACACATACCCGCATGAGTTAGGGGCATATGAAGTCCATTCGGTATTTGCAACCAGTTTCACTCTGGAATATTTTCGCACAAATGGTGTCTGCTTTGCTAGTTGGGACACGCTAGAAGAATTTTAAAACCAACTCGACGGATTCAAACGCATACCCATTTGAGTTAGGGAGCATATGAAGTCCATTCGGTGTTTGTCACTCGCTTTGCTCTATGACTTTTTTGCACAAATCGTAATCAAGGCTAGTTGGGACACGCTTTAAAGAATTTTAACACCGACTTGACGGATTTGAAACGCATACCCATATGAGTTAGGGCACTTATGAAGTCCATTCGGGTGTTTGTCACTTTGTTTCACCCGTGACCTCACGATCCGACTACTACCGCGACGACGACGCTTGCGCCTTAGCAATCGCTGAACCAACTCCAAAAGGTTATTGACTTTGTCAAGACGCGTCAACCTCAACGCTAAGTTCAATTCCTGCGAGCAATCAAGAACTAGCACGAATAAGATGAAAAGCAATCTGAAAAACCGAAGGTGGATTCCGATTGTTGTCTTTACAGTGGTCAACCGACACAATCAAGAACATAAGTTTGCATAAGGGCTAAACCTAAACTCAATGAAATCCGAGTTCTTTGGAGGCCGGTCGTGGTATAAAAAGAAGTGGGGGGAGGGCTGTTTGCCATGACTTGATTTGTGGCCGAAAATCAGACCTTCCCTCCGATTCCTTTCCATCTTTAGCTAGGCCTCCTTCCTATTATTCTTATCTCTAAATAATGACTCTATTACATGGTAAGGGCCAATTTATGCGCTAATTGTGGGTGATGCAAAGACCACTCTCTTTGTCCAAATCATGGAGACTTCAGGATCTTTTGGTCAAATGGAGAACTCCTTCCCTTCTACAATCATCTTCCGCCCATTCACCATCATCGCTTAGGACCTTCATTCCTAACAGAATAACACAACTGCTCCAGCAAAGATCAAATAGTTCTTTAAGTCATTAGATATACCAAGAAACGAAAGTACCCAATAATTCAATTTACGCACGAGCTCGAGTGATTGGTCCTTGTATAGGATGAGGAGTTGTGGCAGCAGTGCTGTGGGCATATCCGAAGAAGTGATGTCCACATCGATACGCTAGAAGAATTTTAACACCGAGCCTGATGGATTCAAACCCAAACGGATATTAGTTAGGACGCATATGAAGTTCATTCGGTGTTTGTCACTCGCCACACTGACTTTTTCCGCACGAATGGAGACAACAATGCAAGTTGGGACACGCTAGAAGAATTTTAACACCGAGCCTGACGGATTCAAACGCTACTGATAATAGTTAGGCGATATGAAGTCCATTCGGGTATTTGCCACTCGGCTTTCACTCTGTGACATTTTTCGCACTAATGGAGTCCGAAGTGCAAGTTGGGACATGTTGTGAAGAATTTTTAACAACGACTTGGACGGATTCAAACGATACCTATATGAGTTAGGTGCATATGAAGTCCATTCGGGTGTTTGTCACCCGCCACTCGACTTTTTGCACATATGGTATCTACCGTATAGTTGGGATAAGTTGTGAAGAATTTTTAAAACTGAACCGAACGGATTCAAACGCATACGGATATTAGTTAGGGCGATATGAAGTCCATTCGTTGTGTTTGTCACGAGTTTCACTCTATGACTTTTCCACACAAATGGTGTTTGTAATGCTAGTTGGGACACGCTGAAGAATTTTTAACAACGAGCCGGAGGGATTTGAAACACATACATATATTAGTTAGTGCGCATATGAAGTCCATTCGGGTATTTGCCACTCGGGCCACTCGTGACTTTTTCGCACGAATGTGTTTTGCAAAGGCAAGTTTGGACATGTTGTGAAGAATTTTAACACCGACTTGACGGATTCAAACGCATACCCATATGAGTCGTAGCATATGAAGTCATTCGGGTTTTGTCACTCGGTTTCACTGCGGACTTTTTCACACAAATAGTGTCCAGAGTGCTAGTTGAGATATCGCCAGAAGGATTTTAACACCGAGCCATGGATTCAAACGATATGGATTTTAGTTAGGCGCATATAAATTCCATTCGAGTGTTTGTCACTCGGTTTCACTCTGTGACTTTTCCGCACGACTGAGTCCGGCGCAAGTTGGGACACGCTAGAAGAATTTTAACACCGAGCCGGACGGATTCAAATGCATACGGATGATAGTTAGGCGCATATGAAGTCCATTCGGGTATTTGCCACTCAATTTCACTCTGTGACTTTTTTCGCACCAATGGCGTGTGCAGTGCAAGTTGGGACACGTTGTGATGAATTTTTAACACCGACTCGGACGGATACGAAATGCATACCCATATGAGTTAGGGCGCATATGATGTCCATTCAGGGTGTTTGTCACTAAGTTTCACTCAGTGACTTTTTTCACAGAGGGGAGGAAGCGTCCAAGAGTGCAAGCTTTCAACATGCCTTTATATGCTGGAAAGAAATATTGAGCTTTGCGGTTGATCTTCACATGATAATACTTTTTGTTGAGGACAAGCTAAAAGCTGAGCATGAGTCGAGGAAGACTCAAATTCAAGAAAGGGAGGATGATGAGGACATCACTACAACGGATATGACCACATTTGGTTGTGCCAACTCCAACACATCATCCAGAGAGAGAGATCAAATCCATCACGTTCTGGAATCCAATTCAGCCTCCTGAGACAGCACCGACTTCAAATATGAATAACTTTCGTGATACGGACTGATTTGGGTGAACTTGGACTTGATTGAAAGGTTACAACGAGATGTTTCGAATGGATCTAATATCAGGCCCAGATTCATCGTAGATCAACCGGAATCATTAAAATAATATACTATAATACTGTTTTGGGCTGTTTCGGCCTTGTAAACGCAGTGGGGCCTAAGCCAAGTTGTGTGCGCCCTTGGCTGCACACAACCCTAGGACGCACTCTCTCACGCCCATCCTCTTATAAACTCAAGAGTCGCCGCTTAGACACTTGGGTTTTGTTTGAGTTTAGCCAAGTGCAAACTTTACGCCTTCGAAGTTGTGCCGATACCACCTTTTCAAGACCTTCAATAGAACCCCACCTTATTTTGGTCTTTAATTGTTATTTGCAATTTCAGATTTCTTTTACCATTGTTCTTGCTTGTTCTTCGTTGTTTGCGTGAATTGAACTCGTGTTCAAAGTTGATCGTGCCTACCGCAAGATCAATAACACTCTAGAGTTGGTTTAGCGATTGCTAAGGCGCATCGTCATCGTGACGCTGTAGTCGGATCTTTAAAGTCAATTCCACCAAATCTATAGTTATTACTCATCGAAAGATCGACACAACCTCACATCGTGGTATCGAGCTTCAAGTTGCTCGTGAGAGATTCTGCATCAGAGATTAGTTTTTGTTTTCTGTCCTAAATTGAAAATTACTCCACAAAAATTCAACCTTTAGATTCAATCTTGTATTTTAGTGAGTTTTGTTAGGTTTTGATCCAAGAGAGTCCTTGTTTTAGTTGTCGATCGCTTTTCCTTCGCGTAGTTTTTTTCAATCTGCCCAAGACTTTATTTTGTTCATAACTTTCGTGATACAAGCTTGAATTCTAGTGTTTTTACACTTTTCTAAAACCTAGGAACGATCTCTACAAAACCTAGTTGGGCATGAACTCTAATTCTTGAGGTAAATCTGTTTAATCTAGTTGTCAAAGTTGTGGAAGCAAGTTGCACTTCCAATCCAGATCGGTTCGGTATTTTGATCATAATTCTCACATCCGAACTCCGTTTGGGAAGTTTTTATACTTTCCTGAATCCTTGAAGAGTTCTCTACAAAAACGTTTTTGGGTGCCTTTTCTGATTCGACTCTTCAAACCGAATTTGATTCGATTCGAATCGGTCCCGCTGGCTGAAATTGGGGGTATTCTGTGGTGTTCGGTTTTTGAGCCATAACTTTCACACCCGATCTCCAATTTGCATGTTCTTGTACTCTTTTGAAAGATGAGGACAAAAGCTTCAATTCTTTCCATAGTGAACCTTCTAAATTTGGTCGTTTTGAAGCTTTAATCGAGGCGACAAATCTGCTGCCCTAGAAACATTGAATTTGGGTATCTTGCTTCAATTCGTGTTCTAGCTTTGTTCCTTTGAGTTGGTTGAGTCCAGTAGCATCCACAATCCATAAAACCCATAAAATATCAGTACACATACCTTTGGGAACCAATTCATCCTTTGCGAATACTTTGATCCCAATTGAGACAAGTTATTTGATATTGCTTTGGGCTGCTCTACTTGATACATTATATAATCTTGATTTATCATATCATACTATCTTGTGACATCAAGTTAGGGATTCCAAAACTTTTCTCACACTAGTGTTGGCCGAAAGTCACCAAAAAAAAGAAGAGAGAAAGAAAGAGCCAAAAGGCCAAAAAAAAGGAAAGGAAACATAATAGTGGCCGGCATCACTACATTGAGCGAAACCCTAATTTGTGTTCTTTTTTTCAGATTGTGCAATTATATTAATTAGTGAGCAATCTTGTGCCCTTTTACCTTTTTTTGAAGAAATTAGCTAGTGTCTCTCCATAACTTATGCAACACGAGCTTTGGTGCTGAAAATTTTCTTATTTAGCTCATTCCATTGGTTGCATTAAGTTACATCATCTTTGCGTGTGAGTTGCCTTGAAATTCGCTTATATCTTTGAGATCGGCAACTAGGACTTGTGAATTCCAGTTTGGGTCCATACTTATCATTACAATAACTAGAATTACCAGATTGCATAGGAAATAAGTATAGCCTACCTAGCTCCACATATTTTACCTTGTACGTTTGTTCGGTCCCTTGCAATCGCTTTATCCTAGCTTCGGAGAACTTTTGACAACGCCAACGGCCGACAACTCCTGCTACACGGTAAGAACTTGTAAGAATTTTGGTTAAGGCTTGAGAGTTGAGCGACTTTTCTCCATTTCCTAGTAGTTGATAGGGAATTACATAAACTTTTGTGTTTCCCTTTTTGCTACTAACCATGTCAGTGGACAAGAGTTCACTGCATCATTCTCCACGCACGAAGGGCATGTACGACTCACTAATGAGCGAATGTCGCTGCAAGAAGACCATCTCCGGTCCATCGAGACTGCTCAGGGAGTTGCTAACACTACCCTTACTACTATTTTGTCTAGACTTGATGATATGCTTGTACCGCTACCCCCGGAGCTTCCAGTCCTCCACCTCGCCTCCTAAGCAACAACAATGGTGTACTACGTGCACAACGGGTTACCATTGCTGCCCCGCTTCCCAAAGATGGACCCGCCGCTTCTGGCCGCCCCACCACATCGCCACGGTTCATCAACCGATGATGAACAAGGTAAAATCAAGTTTGAATTGCCTACTTTTGGTGGAAAGTTCGATCCTAATGCATATATTAATTGCGTAGATAGCGGTAGACAAAGAATTTGCAAATTATGACTTATCTAAAACCAAAAGATTATCATGCAGCTTAAAGTGTTAACATCGATGCAATATATTGAGGAAGCATATATCTAGACATGATAAAGAACCTAAAACTTGGAATGCCATGAAAAGACTTATGAGAAATGATTATGTTCCGAATATGTTGTGAATATTTACATACTAAACTTCAATGCTTAAAACAAGGTTCTAAAACTGTTATAGAATACGCTCATGATTTGCAAAATTGTTTGTTGCGTTGTGGTTTACAAGAATGTGAAGAAGCTACGAGCTTAGGTTCATACGTGACTTAATCATGAAATTCGTGATGTTCTTGTTGATGAAATATATAGTTGTCTTTCGTAATTGATTAAATGTGCTTGTAGAGTCGAAAACATGCTTGTTGAATCATTGAAAGAGCCTTTAGCTTCATTTGTGGTGCCCATTGTTGCACCTTCTGTTGTAGCTAACATTTTGCGTAAAAGTGAGCACCATCGAGAAGGATGAAGAAGAAAATGTGCGTAAAGAGGAGATCTTTGCTGCTCCATACGTATGTGAAGAGTTGGAAATTGAAGTTGCACCTACAACCACCGAGGATGATTTAGAAGGTAATGTAAAAGGTATAGACTGATATATGGTGAAAATCATTTTGAAGAGATAAAACTGTCCATGAATCATGCTATCTTAGAGCAACTATTAATGGAACCCATTGCTAATTTGCATGCTATTCCTAGTGATAAAGAAGAGTTGTGTCATAATGCTTCACTTATATCCACGCCACAATTAGTGAATGAACATGAAACATTTATATTTGAACTAAACACTTGCACTGAATACATGTTATTCAAATTGCTAGTGAAGAAGATGAGCTTAAATTGATGTCTTCTTTAAATACTTTAGGTACATTGAATTTGATGTTCTGTGTGATCTAGATAGTTTCAAGGAGAAAATTTTTGTACATTCTGATTTGCCATGGTTATCACGAAATTTTTTTCATGTTGTTGGCAAACATAATGATACAGGAGAATACAAAGTGCATAGAGTATACATTTGTTCAGATCTGAAACCTCCACATCCTATGCAACAATGTGATCAATTTGATAATTCTAATATCATATCAAGTACCACTACTTTCGCTTATAGTCTATATGATAGTTTTCAAGAAAGGGAGTGTTTGGGTGATTGTGATTCACGAGCCATTGATTTGATCACAAAGATATGCATGTCGCTTTGCTCTTTGTCGTGACTAACATTTTGCAGAGAATGTGATGGAGTCGACGACTCCAATTCAAGAAAGGAGAATGATGAGACCATGCTCGCCCTCGAAATGACCAACGCGATATCGGGCTTACGACACTTCACGGCATCCTCTCGCATTGTCTACATCTACTAGGATGGTTTTTTTCACAGAGGGGAGGAAGCGTCCAAGAGTGCAAGCTTTCAACATGCCTTTATATGCTGCAAAGAAATATTGAGCTTTGTGGATGATCTTCACATGATAATACTTTTTGTTGAGGACAAGCTAAAGGCTGAGCATGAGTCGAGGAAGACTCAAATTCAAGAAAGGGAGGATGATGAGGACATCACTACTACGGATATGACCACATTTGGTTGTGCCAACTCCAACACATCATCCACGGGCCAATAAGAGAGAGAGATCAAATCCATCACGTTCTGGAATCCAATTCAACCTCCTGAGACAGCACCGACTTCAAATATGAATAACTTTCGCATACGATCTCGATTTGGGTGAACTTGGACTTGATTGAAAGGTTACAACGAGATCTTTCGAATGGATCTAATATCAGGCCCAGATTCATCGTAGATCAACTGGAATCATTTAAACAATGTACTACAATATCGCTTAGGGCTGTTTCGAGCCTTGTAAATGTGTGGGGTTGCCCAAGTTGTGCGCCTGGCTGCACACAACTCTAGAACGCCCCTCTCACGCCCATCGCTCTTATAAACTCAGTAGCCGCTTAGACACTTAGGTTTTGTTTAAGTTTAGCCAAGTGCAAACTTTATGCCTTTGAGTTGTGATGGACAGCCACCTTGTCAAGACCTTCAATAGAACCCCACAGTATTTTGGCCTTCAATTGTTATTTGCAATTTCAGATTGCTTTTACCATTGTTCTTGCTTGTTCTTCGGTTGCTTGCAGGAATTGAACCTCGTGTTTAGGTTGATTATGCCCAAGGCAAGATAAATAACACTCCGGAGTTGGTTTAGCGATTGCTAAGGCGCATCGTCGTCGTACGTTGTAGTCGGATCGCAAAATCCATTCCACCAAATCGATAGTTATCACTCTCATCGAAAGATCGACACAACATCATATCACCGAACCGCACGGATTCAAACGCATACCCATATTATTTAGGCGATATGAAGTCCATACAGGTGTTTGTCACCCGCCACTCGTGACTTTTTCGCATCGAATGGAGTCTAAAGTGCTAGCTGGGACACGCTAGAAGAATTTTTAACACCGAACCGGATTTAATTCAAAATGCATACGTATATTAGTTAGGGCGCATATGAAGTCCATTGAGTTTAGGAATGTTTGAATTCAAAAATAAACCATTTGCATTTTCTTGAATTAATTCCAGCTTAATTGAAATTTTCTATTAACAAAAGGATTTAATTTGGTTAATCTATTTATCAAAATAAAGATTTTCAGTTTTAGTTGGGTTCATTGTGCTTCAAGAAATTTTATGTATTTTTGGAGATTTTTCTGAATTTATTTGAATTTACTTGCATTTATACGAATTTCTGGATTTTTCTTAAATTGGAAAATGTTTTTTTTTAATTTCAAATCGCCGTTTTTCTCCCGCCGCCCGCCCAATCTGGTCTCCGTAGCCCGCTTCGCCTTGGCCCGCTCACCAAATTTCACCGCCTCAAGACGTCCTACTGGTCTAGTCTCGCGCACGCAAAACCCTAGCGCCACCCTCGTGGAAACCGCGTCCATCGCCGTCTCACAGTCCTCGTCCGACATGCCTCCCGAGACCCCTATATAAGCCACCGACGCCCCGAGGTTCTCCTCTCGCGCCGCGCCGCTCGCTTGCCCAATCTTCGCTACCCGAGCCGCTGCCGCCCGAGCGAAGCTCGCTGTTGCTTCCGCTGCGTTCGAGATCTTCCCGCCAGATCTCCGCCGTCCTCCTCTCGCTGCTGTCGGTCTCTTTGGGTGCGCCGCGAGACCTCTTCCCGATCCGCTTTGTCTTCCGCCTCAACCGCCTCCTCCGCCACTTGCCGTGGTCATCCTTCGGCCCGGTGGAATAGCCGCCGCCATTGCCGAAGTTGCGCCGAAGAGCTTCACCGTCCGATCGCTACCGCTCGATCTCCGCACTGCGCCACCGATGCGCGACGCGTGGCCGCCACGCCGCGCCACGTGGATGCTCGCGCTGGCCGCCACTCGCCTTTTGCCGACGCAAGCGCCGACGCCAACCGCACCGTGCATGGTGAACTGAAGTGCCGTGACCCACCCATCGATTCGGATGACGCCGTGATTGCGCAATAAATCGATTTTCCAGATAAAATAAATCCGTAAATTCCGAATTTCGATTTTCAGCCTTTTTCACCGATTTAATTTTCCGTAAGCTCGTTCTCCTCATATGAACTCCGATTGAGGCGATTCAAGTTTCTAGATTTTTCTAAAATCAAGATCTATCTTCCAGAGCCATCTATTTTTAGTTTTGAGTTTGTTTGAGTCTCTGTTTTGTATTTATTTGGTTTCGTTGCTTCTTTTCTGGTAGACGCTAATTCCGAGGGAGCGAACAAAGACTTCGAAGACCAAGACTCAGCATTAGATCAGCAAGGCAAGTCGTAATCCTTTGACCATATTGATCCTATGTTTGCAAAGTAATTTGTTTTATACAATTGCATGCTATTTGTGTATCAATGATTATTTCATGGGAATAGCTATATACCTAGTTGTCATTATGTCACCTTGATTAATTGGGATGCCATGTATCCATTGCTAAACCTAGGTTGGGACAATACTAGTTGGACATAATCATTATACCAACATTGGGTTATCGCAGTTATGCTTAGACATGCTTAGATATACGTTGGGATTCATGTCACATATTGAATAATGTTAATCTTGACTTAATGAGATATTGAATCGTGACCATTAGCCACTGTTGAAAAATTTGTTGTACCATGGCGGGGTTTGCCATTGGTCTTGGTTGAACGAATTGTTTTCCTCGGCCAGTGATCGTGCAAGAAAGGGGTGCTTTCTAGCACATTGGGATGTGCATGTCTTGCTCGAGACAATTAAGGACTTAATCTTGTGCGCCATTGAATGTGGCCTAATCAGACTACCACAAGTCCGGTATGAGATGATCTAGTCGATTAATTTGCAATGTCTAGTCTTGAGTACTGCCAATTGGTGGTGTGGGTTCCTGGATGGACGGGTAGATTCGCAAGGCGCAAGAGGGGGCCCTATGGGGCGAAACCTTAGCGGGCAGTACTAAGTTTAGACAGTGCATTGTAAAGGCTTTGTCATGATATCTCTGCGACACACCAAAGGAAGTGTGTTAAGATCGATTGCACAAAGAGATGGTCATATCTTGTGGGTAAAGTTGTACAACCTCTGCAGAGTGTAAAACTATTCGAATAGCCGCGTCCGCGGTCATGGACAAGCCTGGGAATTTCACACGGGGTATAGAGTGTTTCATAAAATGTGGAATGTGGAATTGTTGGGATGTGAACAGGGAGTTCACTGTTGTTTTATTGTCTATCATTGATCTACCAGTTATTTATTTATCTTTTCATAAATATGCTTTCAATCTATTTATTGTATTTCAATTCAAGTTATTGCTTTCTACCAAATGAACCATATAGTCATCCTTGTCAAGCCGTGCATGGATATATTGCATCAATTCCCTACGGCTTGCAGTACTTTTGTACTCACGGCTTTATGCCCTTGTTGATCATTTGTCAAGGAGATAATGAGTATCATGAGGAGGAATTCTATGAACACTACGTGATTAGGAAGGCGCTTCCCGCACGATTGCCCGTGGCATGTCGAATGGCCTGCTATCTTTTCCGCGCAATAGTATTTGTTTTTAAGCCCTTAAGGCGTAATGGTGTAAACATTGACCATAAGGTCGCTTGCTTTATTTAATAAAAATTTGCTTCTTCTTAGTTAATTCGTTGTGTGGAATGGTATTTCATCTATGTTTCCACTGTGTGCACTAGCGTGATCCTAGACTAGTGCAGTATACACAGAGGGTTTCAGATTTGCAAATCCAGTCCCGATAGGGTGTTTGTCACTCGCCACTGTGACTTTTTCGCACAAATGGTGTCTGCAAAGATTAGTTGGGACACGCTAGAAGAATTTTAGCACCGACTCGGACGGATTCAAACGCATACCCCATACGAGTTAGGGCGCATATGAAGTCTATTCGGTGTTTGTCACCCGGTTTCACTCAGAACTTTTTCGCAGAAATGGTGTCTGCAGCATAGTTGGGACACATTGTGAAGGATTTTTACACCGAGTCGATTTGATTCAAACGCATACGGATATTAGTTAGGACGCAAATGAATTCCATTCGAGGTATTTGCCACTCGCCACTCTGGACTTTTTTTCGCATCGAATGGAGTCTACAAGGTAAATTGGGCCACGCTGTGAAGAATTTTTACACCGACTGCACGGATTCAAACGCATACCCATATGAGTTTGGGCGCATATGAAGTCCATTAGTGGTGTTTGTCACTCGTTGCACTCGTGACTTTTTCACACGAATGGAGTCAAAAGTGCTAGTTAGGACACGTTATGAAGAATTTTTAACACCGACTTGACAGATTCAAAACGCATACCCATATGAGTTAGGCGCATATGAAGTCCATTCGGGTGTTTGTCACCCGGCCACTCTATGACTTTTTCGCACAAATGGTGTCCGAGTGTCGCTTAGTTGGGACACGCTAGAAGACTTTTTAACATCGAACCGACGGATTCCAAACACATACGGATATGAGTTAGGGCGCATATGATGTCCATTTGGTGTGTTTGTCACTCGCTTGCACTCGTGACATTTTTCACATAAATGGTGTCCAAGTGCTAGTTGGGACACGCTAGAAGAATTTTTAACATCGAGCCGACGGATTAGAAACGATACGATATTAGATAAGGCGCATATGAAGTCCATTCGGTGTTTGTCACCGCCACTTTGTTACTTTTTTCGCACGAATGGAGTCCGGCGCAAGTTGGGACACGCTAGAATAATTTTAACACCAAGTCGGACCGATTCAAATGCATACGGATATTAGTTAGGGAGCATATGAAGTCCATTCGGTATTTGCCACTCGGTTTCACTCGATGACTTTTTTCGCACGAATGGAGTCTGTTCTGCAAGTTGGGCCACGTTCTGATGAATTTTTAACACCGACTTGACGGATTCGAAAGGCATACCCACATGAGTTAGGCGCATATGATGTCCATTCGGTGTTTGTCACTCGCCTCAATCGGACTTTTTCGCACAAATGGTGTCCAAGTGCTAGTTCGACATCGCCAGAAGAATTCTTAACACCGAACCGCATGATTCAAATGCATACGGATATTAGTTAGGGCGAATATGAAGTCCATTCGTGTGTTTGTTACTCCGTTTCACTCCGTGACTTTTTTCGCACGAATGGAGTCTGCAATGCAAGTTGGGACACGTTGGGAATAATTTTTAACACCGAGTCAGACGGATTCGAAACGCATACGGATATTAGTTAGGGCGCATATGAAGTCTATTCGGTGTATTTGCCAACCAGTTTCACTCTGTGACTTTTTTCGCATGAATGGAGTCTACAGTGCAAGTACATGTTGTAAAGAATTTTTAACACCGATTCGGACGGATTCAAAACGCATACCCATATGAGTTAGGGAGCATATGAAGTCCATTTGGGGTGTTTGTTACTCGGCCACTGCGGAATTTTTTCTCACAAATGGTGTCCAAGTGCTAGTTGGGACATGTTGTGAAGAATTTTAACACCGACTGGATGGATTGGAAATGCATACCCATATGAGTTAGGTGCATATGAAGTATATTCGGTGTTTGTCACACGCTTTCACTTTGTGACTTTTTTCGCACAAATGGTTTCAGAGTGCTAGTTGGGACACGCTAGAAGAATTTGCAACACCGAACCTGACGGATTCAAAACGCATACGATATTAGTTAGGCGCATATGAAGTCCACTGGGTGTTGGTCACTCAAGATCACTGTGACTTTTTCGCACAAATGGTGTCTAAAGTGCTAGTTGAGACATCGCTAGAAGAATTTTTAACATCGACTCGACGGATTTGAAACGCATACCACATAAGAGTTAGGGCGCATATGAGGTCCATTCGGGTGTTTCTCACCCGCCACTCTGTGACTTTTTCGCACAAATGGTGTCTCGCAGATTAGTTGGGACACGCTAGAGGAATTTTAACACCGATTCGATGGATTCAAACGCATACCCCATACGAATTAGGGCGCATATGAAGTCCATTCGGGTGTTTTTCACCCGCCACTCAGAACGCTTTTCGCGTAAATGGTGTCCGCAGGTTAGTTGGGACACGCTAGAAGGATTTTTACACCGAGTCGAACGGATTCAAACGACACGGATATTAGTTTGGGCGCATATGAATTTATTCGGGTATTTGCCACTCGCCACTCGGTGACTTTTTCGCACAAATGGAGTCTCAGCAGTGTTGGGACACGCTAGAAGAATTTTTACACCGACTTGGATGGATTTGAAACGATACCCATATGAATTAGGCGCATATGAAGTCCATTCGGTGTTTGTCACTCGCCACTCGTGACTTTTTCGCACAAATGGTGTCTGCAGATTAGTTGGGACACGCCAGAAGAATTTTAGCACCGCTCGGACGGATTTGAAACGCATACCCATATGAGTTTGGGTGCATATGAAGTCCATTAGTGGTGTTTGTCACTCAATTTCACTGCGTGACTTTTATCGCACGAATGTAGTCTACAAAGCTAGTTGAGACATCGCTAGAAAAATTTTAACACCGACTTGACGGATTCAAACGCATACCCATCCGAGTTAGGCGCATATGAAGTCCATTCGGGTGTTTGTCCCTCGCCACTCGTGACTCTTTCGCATAAATGGTGTCTCAGAGTGCTAGTTGGGACACGCCAGAAGAATTTTAACACCGAACCGGACGGTTTCAAACGCATACGGATAAGAGTTAGGGCGCATATGAAGTCCATTCGTGAGTTTGTCCGCCGCTTGCACTCGTGACATTTTTCACACAAATGGTGTCCAAGTGCTAGTTGGGACACGCTTTGAAGAATTTTAACACCGAGCCGACGGATTAGAAACGCATACGGATATTAGTTATGGTGCATATGAAGTCCATTCGGGTGTTTGTCACTCAGCTTTACTCGTGAATTTTTTCGCACGAATCTAGTTCGCAGCGTGTTGGGACTCACCAGAAGAATTTTTAACACGGAGTCGAACGGATTCAAACGCATACGGATATTAGTTAGGCGCATATGAAGTCCATTAGGGTATTTGCCACTCGGTTTCACTGTGACTTTTTCGCATCTAATAGAGTCCAAGTGCAAGTTGGGCCACGCTGTGAAGAATTTTAACAACGACTTGGACGGATTCAAACGCATACCCATATGAGTTAGGCGCATATGAATCCATTCGGTGTTTGTCACTCGCCACTCGTGACTTTTTCGCACAAATGGTGTCCGCAGCATAGTTGGGACACGCTGTGAATAAGTTTTAACACCGAACCGCACGGATTCAAACACATACGGATATTATTTAGGGCTATATATGAAGTCCATTCGTGTGTTTGTCACCGCTTTAACTCGTGACTTTTTCGCATAAATGGTGTCTCAGTGCTAGTTGGGACACGCTAGAAGAATTTTAATACTTAACCGATGTATTCTAAACGCATGTGGCTATTAGTTATAGCACATATGATGTCCATTCAGGTGTTTGTCACCGGTTTCACTCGTGACTTTTCTCACACAAATGGTTTCAGCAGTTAGTTGGGACACGCTAGAAGAATTTTAACACCGAGCCTGAACGATTCAAACGATACGGATATTGGTTAGACGCATAAGAATTCCATTCGGGTATTTGCCACTCGCCACTCGACTTTTTTCGCATCTAATGGAGTCTCAGCAAGTTGGGACACGCTAGAGCAATTTTAACACCGAGTCAGACACATTCGAAACGCATACGAATATTTGTTACGGCACATATGAAGTCCATTCGGGGTATTTGGCACTCGGTTTCACTCTATGACTTTTTCCGCACGAATGGAGTCTGAAGTGCAAGTTGGCACACGTTGTGTAGAATTTTTAACACTGAGTCAGACGGATTCGAAACGCATAAGGATATTAGTAAGGGCGCATATGAAGTCCATTCGGGGTATTTGCCACTCGCCACTTTGTGTCTTTTTCGCACGAATGGAGTTACAATGCATGTTGGGACACGCTAGAAGAACTTTAACACCGACTTGGACGGATTCAAACGCATACCCATTTGACGTAGGGCACATATGAAGTCCATTCGGGTGTTTGTCACCATTTTCACTCGACTTTTTTGCACATATGGTGTCTCAGAAAGAAGTTGGGACATGTTGTGAAGAATTTTTAACACCGAACCGAACGGATTCAAACACATACGGATATTAGTTAGGCGCATATGAAGTCAATTCGTGTGTTTGTCACTCGCCACTCGTGACATTTTTCACACAAATGTTGAATCAGTAGCTAGTTAGGACACGTTATGAAGAATTTTAACTCCGAGCCTGGACGGATTCAAACGCATACGGATATTGGTTAGGGCGAATATGAATTCCATTCGGGGTATTGGCCATTCAGTTTCACTCTATGACTTTTTTTGCACGAATTGAGTGTGCAGTGCAAGTTGGGACACGTTATGAAGAATTTTTCACACCGACTTCGGATGGATTCAAACGCATACCCATATGATTCATATGAAGTCAATTCGGGTGTTTGTCACTCATTTTCACTCTGTGACTTTTTTCACACAAATGGTGTCTGCATTGCTTGTTGGGACACGTTATGTGAAAAAATTTTAACACCGAGCCGGACGGTTTCGACACGCATACGGATATTGGTTAGGGCGCATATGAAGTTTATTTGGTGTGTTTGTCACCCGCCACTCTCCGACTTTTCAAACAAATGGTGTTTCCAAAGACTAGTTGGGACACTTTGTGAAGAATTTTAACACCGAGCCTGACGGATTCAAAATTCATAACGATTATTAGTTAGGCGATATAATGTCCATTCGGGTATTTGCCAACCGCCACTCATGCGACATTTTTCGCATCTAATGGAGTCTCAGAGTGTTGGGACACGCTAGAAGAATTTTAACACCGACTTGACGGATTCGAAAGGCATACCCATATGAGTTAGGGCGCATATGAAGTCCATTCGGTGTGTTTGTCACCCGCCACTGTGACATTTTTCACACAAATGGTGTCCGCAGCTAGTTGGGACACGCTGTGAAGAATTTTTAACACCGAGCCGACGGATTTGAAACGCACACGATATTAGTTAAGGCGCATATGAAGTCCATTCGGTGTTTGTCACCCGCCACTCGGACTTTTTCGCATCTAATGGAACTGGTGCAAGTTGGGACACGCTAGAATAATTTTTAACACCGAGTCGGATGGATTCAAACGCATACGGATATTAGTTAGGGCGCATATGAAGTCCATTCGGTATTTGCCACTGGTTTCACTGTGACTTTTTCACACAAATGGTGTCTGCATTGCTAGTTGGGACACGCTAGAAGAATTTTTAACACCGACTCGATGGATTCAAACGCATACCCCATACGAATTAGGCGCATATGAAGTCCATTCGGGTGTTTGTCACTCGCCACTTTGTGACTTTTTTCGACAAATGGTGTCTCAGTAGTTAGTTGGGGTCCACGCTAGAAGAATTTTAACACCGAACCTGACGATTCAAACACATACGATATTAGTTAGGCGCATATGAAGTCCATTCGCATGTTTGTCACCCGCCACTCTGTGACTTTTTTCGCACAAATGGTGTCTGCAGTGCTAGTTGGGACATGTGAAGAATTTTTAACACCGAGTCGGACGGATTCGAAATGCATACAGATATTAGTTAGGGCGCATATGATGTCCATTCAGAGTATTTGCCACTCAGTTTCACTCTGTGACTTTTTTTCGCACAAATGACGTCTGGGGCTCTCGGGTTTCTCTGCCACGAGGGTTTTGGAGGGGCGTGATGCTTCAGTTGCTACCCGTTGGCTGCGGGCATGTCTTTTAAGGCGACAATAATTTCGGCCATCGAGTCTCCTTTAAACCGGAGACGCTATCTTTGAAACCTTTCTTCCTCGCTCTGATTCTCCGTCCCTTCCCTTTCCTCCTCGCTTCCTTGTGCCGACGCATCTGCTTTTCGCCTTCGATCCTCTCCTCCCCTCCGACTCCATGGCGAAGTTCAGGAAGCGCACCCTCACCGCGGACCGGATGAAGGATTTGGATACCTTGGGGCTGCTGGACCCGTTCACGTGGCGACTTCCAGCGGCCCCGGATGACGAGATCGTGAGCATGGAGCAGTACACGCTCTTCGGGCTGCGGACCCCGGAGAGCGACTTCTTGGCTGCGGTCCTTACGCAGTGTGAGATCGAGCTCATGAATCTGGTACCGAACTCTCTCCTCCACTTCTCTATCTTCGCGCATCTTTGCGAGGGTTTTATGGTCATCCTTCTCACCCCCTCTTTGTTTTTTTTGTTTCTACTCTATGTCCCGCACCGCGAAGGGCCCCGTCGTCAGGTGTCTCTTTTTCCGGCTGCGGGCGGGACTTCTTGCTCTTTTCTCCAGATCCCGACCCGGGACTCGCTCGGGCCATGGTCGGAGAAATGGTTTTATTTGAAGAAGGGCGAGGGGAGTGGTTTCGCGTACCACTAAGCCGGCGGTCGGCGGCAAGCGGAGACCCCGAGCTCAAGATTCGGTGGTCACCAGCGGCCGCTTTAGTTCACATCTGCAAGGCTGGTTAAAGGGGCAGGCAAATACATTTACCACCGCTGGCCGGTGTTCCTCTACGGAAGAGGTTGCACCCCTTCTTCGAGATTACCAGGGAGCACGATGCCACGCAGAAGGTCATGACGGTAAGCCTTGCTTTACCCTAAGCTTCTTCAGGTCCGGTCGAGTTTACTTGTTCTCAGCGGTCTTCTTTTGATTCCTTGCAGCACCAAAGGCATCCTGGATTACTTCGAGGATGCAGGAGATCTTCAGGAAGGCTGCCACCGCTTACAACCTCGACGGCGAGGTCCCCAAGAACATCTTGAGGCGGAGCAGCGAGGTAACGCATCTCGCCTTGTTTTTGGCCCTAAGAGCTCGTGCAGGAGACCAAGGAGCTCTGGGAGATGGCCAAGCGGATGCTGCCGCTCCCCGAGGGAGCAAGAGGCCAGCCCCAGACGCCCCAAAGCAGGTCGCCAAGAAGCCCCACGTCGAGTGTGCTGATCGAGCCGTGGTAAGCCGAACGCCGCTCGGAACACTCGAGCCCGCTCGCCTCCCGATGTTTCCTCGCCCCTTTATCGATTTTTCACTTTTCGCGCGAAGGAAGAAGCAGCCCGCCGACCTGGATGCGCAATGAGCAACGCCCCCGGAGCTAAGCACCCGGGGAAGGAGCCTTCCGCCGCCGCCGGGATACGCCGCACCGCCACGGTCTTCCTTACTTTCCGCACCCGCCCCGCCGTGGCTCTCATGCGTCCGAGGGCACCGACTTTCTTGTGGCCTAGGCCGAGGAGGAGGAGGACGAGGACGACTTTCGCCTCGTGTCGCGGTCGCGATGAGCTTCACTTGCCACGGCCCTCGGGGAAGACGACGGGCCGAGGGGGATGCGGCCGAGGTTGATTAGGGGCCCCTGAGCCGGACGAACCTGGCCGCCGTCGTGCCCGAAGGGGCGCTAGGCGAAGTCATGATGAAGCAATCTCCTCTCCCGGCCCAAGGGGACTGGGCCGAGACGTCGGAGAGCGCTGGCGCTGCTGCGGCGACGGGGACCGCCGAGAACGGGATCGCCAAGGATCTGCCTCGAGGACCTGACAGCGCCGTCGACTTGCAGGTGCTGGAGGACCGGCTGGTGGCGGTAGGCATGCTTGTCTTGAATTTCTGCTCTTCTTATCCTTTTCCTTTCCCTTGGAGCTGTGTTGACGCCCAACTTTTTTTGTCCCTACAGGGCTTGCGACTGATCTCCCGAGGGTTCGGGGTCATGCGCGGGCATGTTCTCAGCTTTCGGGCCCTCTGGGATGCAATTAAAGCCAACCAAAGGGACACCACCGAGCTCGAGGCCGACGCAGCGGAAGGGCGAGAGGAAGTCGAGCTCCTGAAGGAGGCCCAAGCTCTCGAACTTGGGCAGGCTGTCGAGGCCGAGCAGGAGCGCGGGGCCCGAAAGGTCGAGCGGCAGATGAACCTCGTGAGGGACACCCACGTTGAAGCGCTCTCGCGCACCGTCGAGGAGGAGCGGAAGAAGGCGGAGGAGACCCTCGAACGCGTTCGGCAAAAGGCGCAGAGAGTCCTCGACGAGAACCGCGTGAGCGCGTCGGAGACGTGCCAGCGCCACGAGCTCGAGCTCTCTGATGCTCGCTCGAAGGCGGAGGCCGTGCGACAAGAGGCGTAGGTGCTCTGGGAGCGCCTCGAGACCTCGTTCATGGCCTGCGAGGAGAGCTACGGGATCACGTCGTCCGCGCTTGAGGACTTTGTGATCGCGCGGAAGGAGGTGGAGGGGCTCTGTGTGCGACACGGACCTGCCATCGCTGCGAGGCGAGGCCGCGCGCGAGGAGGCGGCCGGTCTTCAGGCGTGGTTCGAGAAGTTCTCTGCTGCCCCGGGGAAGGCCTCTACTGAGCTAGAGGCCGAGGCGGCCGAGCTCAAGGCCAGGGCGACCGAGGCCGAGGTGAAGATGGTCTCGCTCGAGGAGAGGGCTGCCGTACTGGAGAAGAGGACCACCGAGGCCGAGGCGAGGGCGACCGAGGCCAGAGCGAGGGCCGGTAAAGCCGAGGCTCTGGCAGCCGAGGCAGACGCGAAGGCCTCCGCGTCCGAGGTGAAGGCCACCGGGCTCGAGGAGAAGCTGGCGCGGGTGGCCCAGGCGGGGAAGAGCGCCCTGGCCCAACTCCAGAGTGACTGCAATCGGGTCGACAACGCCGAGAGCGAGGTGCTGGCCTGCGGAGGAGGGTCTCTGAACTCGAGCAAGAAAAACTTGCTCAGGATATGTTTGTAAACTAGATAGGATAGGTTAGCAGATAGGAGGGGGGGCAAAAGATTTGCACCCCTTGTAAAGGCAATTGTATCATTTTGCCATGAGCTATGAAATTACGCTCTTAGATGACTTAGCTCGTCGCTTCCTCATCGCTTTCAGAGGGCTTGCTTAGCCCGCTCGTAGAAGAGCCTGATCAGCGCATGGAGAAGAAATAGCCGGAGGGGTCTGTCGGGCGAGCCATCGCCTTCGACCTGAACCATTCGGATTAGGTTGACCGAGCTCGGAGATACTCGAGGTCAGGTTAACGAGGTCGGCCGAGCCTAGAAGTGCTCAGGCCCGAGCACGGCCCGAACTGACCGACCTGGAATCGCTTGGGCCCGGTCTAGGTTTAGGCCTCGGGTCCAGTCCGCCGAGCTCGGGAATGCTCGAGTTCAGGGCCCCCCAAAGGGCGGATTCAGAAATTCGAACCTGGCCTACTTGGCCACGGGGGTATAGTCGGCTTATGCGGCAGGGTGGATTATCGCGACTGGAAACATCCCCGGTGGTGAATTTAGAAACTGCGACCTCCGAGCCCAGGAATGCATCACGCTCAGGGCACCCTCTGAAAACATTCTCTGGTTGGCAGCACGGGGGAATGGCCGGCTTATCCCGATAACGATCGACTTATTGCGGCTGGGGCATCCCGAGGCGAACTAGGAGAACTTGACCTTCTGCGCTGCAAAGAAAAACATGCAAAATATATGCAAGAAAAGCTAACGCACAAGCGCCTCGAGGTCAGGGAACCTCTTTGCGTGACCTCTGGTCCGGACCTATGACAGGAGGGAGCCCTGAAGCGATGAGAATCGGCTTACAGCAGTGGCATGGACCTCCCGGAGACAGTCCTTATGGCCACGCTGCGAGATCACGTTGCTCGAGGTGCAAGCATTAATTGGAAGGGGGCAGACATTACTTGTACCTTTCAGGTCGAGCCAGCTAACCTTGGGAACACACGAGGTCAGGCTTGACGAAGGTTGGCCAAGCCTGGAAGTGCTCAGGCTCGGGCACGACTCGGACTGGCCAGCCTGAAATTGCTCAAGCCTGGTCCAGGTTTAGGCCTCGAGTCCAGTCTACCGAGCTTGGGAATGCTCAAGCTCGGTGCTCCCTCAGAGGGCGGTTTCAGACATTCGAACCTGACCTACTTGGCCACGGGGGTATAGTCGGCTTATCGCGGTAGGGCAGCAGCTTATGGTGACTGGAAACATCCCCGGTGGTGAATTCAGGAATTGCAATCTCTGGGCCCGAGAATACATCAGGCTTGGGGCACCCTCTGAGAACGTTCTCTGGTTGGCAGCACGGGGAATGGCCGGCTTATCCCGATAACGATCGACTTACTGCGACCGGGGCATTCCGAGGAGAACCTAGAGAACGCGACCTTGGGCGCTGCAAAAGAGAACACGCAGAATACATCTCGATGTCGAGGAGCTCGCCGCGTGATCTTATGGTTGCCCTTATGGTCACGCGGCGAGGTCTCAAGCGGCACGGCCTTGGTCGGGCCACCGGGCTGGATTGCTGCCTTCTGGCGGGCGTTCTTCGGGGTTGTCTCGGGACCTTGCTGAGGTAGCATGCCGGCGAGCGCTAAGGCCTTTTCCTCACAGCCGTGCGCCGCCTTGAGGTTGCCACGGATCGTTATGATGCCACCGAGCCGCGGGAGCTTCATACAGCGGTGCCCGTAGTGATTCGCGGCCATGAACTTAATCAGGGCCGGTCGCCCGAGGATGGCGTTATAGGGGAGGTCCTCATCGACACCTCAAAGGTGATCAGCTTGGTGCGGAAGTTCGTAGAATCCCCGAAAGTCATGGGCAGAACCACTTGCCCGAGTGAGGTGGTCGAGCTTCTCGGCACGATGCTGAAGAAGGGGACCGCTATATTTTTAATCTTCGACCAGGGTATCTGCATCCGATCCAGTGCGCTTGCCAAGAGCAGGTTGAGAGAACTTCCCATGTCAACCATGACCCGCCCGACGACGGTGTTGCTTATGGTCGGGGCGACGACCAGGGCGGTCTTGAAGTCTCGAGACATTCCCAGGGTAGCATCATCCCGGGAGAAGGTGATGGGAATGCCATCCCACCACTAGGGTTGGTCGGCGGGATTCCCGGCGGTGGCTTGGTACGCGATGCGCGCAGCGTCCTTCAGCTTGCGTCGGGACCGATATGCCAAAGAGCCACAGAAGATCATGTCGACCTGGCGGTCGCCCTGAGGGAACTTCAGGTCGAGGCCTGCTTGGTCCACACCGGTGTCGATTCTGTCAGGTAGCTCGTCGTCCTTCGGGAGCGTGGGCATCTCTCCACGCCCTCTGTAAAAGGCGTCCAGCCTATACAGCCACGTCCTTCAATATCGCAGGTCGTGGCCGTAGGCTTTATGGAATGGATAGAATTTGTCAGAGTTGAGGCGGAGCCGTTCCTCATCGTCCAAGGATCAGGCATTGGCCTGAGGGAGCCTGGCCCGGATCTGCCCCTGCTTGGGCTGGTGCAGTGCTTGCTAAGGCCGTGGGCGGTTTTGTTGGGGCCGAGGCCCTCGGCGGTCGGGCCGGCGCGTTTTCGCCCCTTCGCGCCTACTGTCGACCGTAGCGACCATGTGGAGCTGGCCGCCTCCGGCACCGCAGTCTTTCCCCGGCTTCTTGTCACGCGGGGCTGAGCCCCGTTCCTTAGTGCCAGACGGCCCTGCTTCACCAAAGATGAGGCCGAGCATGCCTCGGTCGTAGTCGTGCTTCCAGCGGACGGCGTCGTCGATTCACAGACGCCCGCCATGCGGAACAGCTTGTTGACGGTGAGCTTTGTTGCGATCTTGAGGTCCTCCGTAAGGTGTCTGTCTCGGACGCCAAACTTGAAGGCCTTGATGACGGTCTCATCGGAGACGTTAGGGATCGAGGTTCGTGCGCGGGTAAACCGGCGGACAAAGTCTCGGAGGGGCTCACCCTTTCCCTGGATGACACGGTCTAGGTCCCTTTCTCGCCAAGGCCGCTCGTAGCAGCTCTGGAAGTTGGAGTGGTGGGCGCTCCGCAGCTGGCGCCACGACCGAAAAGCGTCGGGCGCCTGGTTGAAGAGCCAAGTGCCGGCGGCTCCATCCAAGACGGTGGGGAGATAGTTGGCCATCGCGGCCTCATCCCAGCCGGCCTCCAAGATGGCGGTGGAGTAGATCGAGAGGAATTCCGTCGGGTTCTTGGTTTCGTCGAACCGCTCCATTATCGCTCGTTTGAACCGGGCCGGCCAGCGCACCTGACGGAGGTCGTTCGAGTACGCTGGACAGCCGTAGGATGGGGGAACGTTGCCGTCGCTGCTGGCGTCGGAGTCGCCGTCCGCTGATAGGGGAAACTCGAGTCGGCGACGCACTCCGCGCTGACCGCGATGGTCAGCAGGAGCGTTGTCAGGGCGGTGGCGCTGGCGGTCGCGACCTTCGGATCCCGCGTAACGCCGTGGAAAGGCATCCGGAAGCATTACTGCTTGAGCGAGCATCACTGCCGCTCCACTGGCGGTGGGCGTGACCGCACGCCACGTCCTCATCCAAGCGAGGTGGAAGGGATGGTGACGGGGTGCGAGCCCGCGGGTATGGAGTTTGTCCGCGAATGGCCGGCTGATCGCAACAGTCGCTATCGCCGCTAAGGAGCAAGACTCGAGCCGAGCATCGCCGCGTTCCCGAGGCGCAACGTCGTCGGTCGCCCTGTTGAGCTCTTCGGCCAGGGACCGTTGGAAGAAGGCCAAGGCGGCGCGCGCAGGGTCATCCATGACCCAGTCGATGGCCCGCAAGCTCTCCCGGCCAGGTTCGGCCGGGCGAGAAGGACTGAGCCGTCCGGACGGAAAGTGGGCTGCCCCGCGCTCCTCTCGCCGAATGGACCGCGATAGCTTGGTTGATGGCGACCTGGACGAGCCGTCTTGCGTCCTGCAGAGTCTCTGGGCCATCGTCATCCGTCCCTGGAGTCGCCTCGCGGCTACCGGCCATGAAGACCCGGCGTTCATGAGGCGGTAACGAGGGTGAGAGCATGGAGGTGGAGCCTTGGTACTCAGGGATCGCATCCGAGCCCAGGCTAGCTAATCGTGACATGCTGTCGGTGAAGATGAAGGTGTTGACGACGCTGAGGCGATGAACTTCGATGAACGAAACTTCAGGCCCCACGGTGGGCACCAGCTATCGACGATCGGGACCGCCGACCGCAAAGAAGGAGGGAAGGATCTTGTAAAGGGGTGAGGCCCCAAGTCGTGGTCGTCCGGGAAGGAGGGAGCGTCGATAGGTGCACAGTTGGCGGAAGAAGAACAATCGGACAGGAGACACAGCGCTTATACTGGTTCGAGCCCCCTAGATCAGGTAATAGCTCTACTCCAGTCTTGCCTGTAGGCGAAAGGTGACTAAAAGCTCCTCGGGGGAGAACAAAGGGGGAGCTCGACCTCAGGGTCGTTCGGAGGTGACGATCGAGGGGAGCTCGATGTACGGTGTGCTGTACAAGTGTGTCTGCAGAGGTGCATGCGCATCCCCTTGAGTTTCTGCTGTGTTGTTCCCTTGCCTCTGACCAGGGCAGCCTAGCGCTTTTATAGGTCCTTGGCACTGATCTCGAGGCTGACGTCGGGTGGTTGTCTGTGAGTTGACGAGGGCAGTTAACCCTAGTTCCCACGTAGGGGAACTGACAGAAGTTGCTGGGAGTGGTTGACCCTACTTCCCACGCAGGAGAACTGACAGGGGTTGGTGACTCTAGTTCCCACGTAGGGGATTTGACGGGGGTCGGTGACGCTAGTTCCCACGCAGGGTAGAGAGGTCACACGAAAAGGAGATTATTACGCTGGAGGCCGAGCCGAGGGCGTCGAGGTCGAAGAGGTCGCGGGAGTCGGCATGAGCTCGGGAAAACTCTCGCCCGAGCTCGGGGAGACCCCCGTCCGAGCTCGGGAACAATCCTCTGAGCTCGGGGGGACGGCTTAAAACCCCCGGGGGGGCCTGGACATGTGTCAGGACGACCGATCCTATCCCCCAACTTCTCTGCCCGCGAGGCCCGAGCGCTTCCGGGCCCCCTTCGTCCCCTCATGGCGGAGATGCCCGAGTGTTCCAGACATCATCAAGACAATTTGGAGACAAAGCAGTAAAGCTCGAGTGTTTCCGAGCGCGACCATATCGAAAGCACCCGCGGGGGAGCCTCCCCCGGGCTCAGAGAGGAGATCGAGAGTTCTCGAGCTCAACCCAGGGGGACGATCCCTCCTCGAAGACTTCAGACTCAAGAACGCCTAGAGTCTCAGACTGTTTCTTGAGCCTCGGGGGCTGGTTGTCGGGGATCGGTCGTCCTGACACATGTCCAGGTCCCCCGGGGGCTTTAGGCCGTCCCCCCGAGCTCGAAGGACTGTTCCCGAGCTCGGACGGGGGTCTCACCGAGCTCGGAGGATGGTTCCCGAGCTCGGGGGGGAGCTTTCCCGAGCTCATGATGACTCCCGTGACCTCTTCGACCTCGACGCCCTCGGCCCGGCTTCCAGCATGATAATCTCCTTTTTGTGTGTCCTCTCTCCCCTGCGTGGGAACTAGGGTCACCGACCCCTCTCTGTTCTCCTGCGTGGGAACTAGGGTCAACCACTCCCAGCAACTCCTGTTAGTTCCCCTGCTGAAAGACCATTTGGAGGTCTATCCTTGTGTCTGATGAGTAATTGACAAGTTTTGAGCTTGGTTTGATTTGAATTGAATTGGATTTGAAGCAATTTGAGTGTTGGTTGCTCTTCTTAGTGCTACCGGCCTAGGGGTAGTAGCACAGGACCATTGAGAGCAATTATGATCGATTAATAATTTTTGGGATAATCATTGAATATCTTTGTGTGCATTGCTATGTGAAAGGTTTTTCCTTGTCTTTGATGGTTGCAGGGCGACGGTGCTAGGTCATGGTGAGGCGGAGGATGACCGGGACTAGGCGAGGAGCGCGGAGGTCCGAGACGGTTGGGAGATCGCGGAAGATGATCAAGACGGAGTCCGGCATGTCAAGAAGACAAGGAAAGGAGATGATGCTAGCTAGATGCGCGTGGATCAATGAGGGCCGCTGGATTGAGGTCTAGTTGATAGGTTAGCGGGTCTAGGTAGTATGCTTTGAAAACCGTGCAAGAAAACCCGGTATGTGTGTGGGTTTTGGGTTAGCCCTTGCATGGCTGTGTGTGTGGGTTAATCCTAGCTCTTAGATGAGTGCTCTAGGGTTGAGGGACTCATCCAAGGGAGGTAGGTGGCCCAAGAGTAGTATAAATAGGGGTGGAGGGGTAGCCTCCTCCCCTAGAAGGTTTTTGAGGTTTTTGAATGCTCCTTTGAGCTTTGCCCACATGAAAGTGATGCTTTGTAACCTCTTCTTCCCGAAATGAAAGTTTTATCCATCCAACTCTGAATTTATTTTGCGCATTTACATTATGTCTTTACTTTACGCAATTTAAATTCAGCATTTAATTTCCCGCAATTACATTCTCGCAATTTACTTTCACGCAATTTGGATTTGCCTCCCCTCCTTCTAAATGCTGTTGATCTTGGATGTTTTGAGTGTGTTCATATGGCTTTACATATCTTTTGCACTCTTGGATTGAGTAGAGAACATCTTTTCTTTCAAGTTCCAACTTTGTTCAGAACTTGTTCTTTGCGCAGCATTTAGTGTTTGATTTTTAAAAAAATATAGAAAAATCCTTTTTAAGTGATTGTTCTTTGGAGGAGGTGCGGGACTCTGATATCCACCTGTAGAAAAGTTTTGGAGTTCACTTGTTGCACCGTTTGGGCGCCATGAGGTGAAAACCGAGCCCCAAACTTTTTGCTCGATGTTCTTGACTGACTGTGTTCTTCGATTTTTCCTGTTTTTTCTGTAAGGCTTTTTGAGGAGAAATTTGGTGGAGTTCTTCACGACTCTTCTTCTCATAGGGCGAAACATTCTCAAATTTTTGTGAGCTACAGAAACCCACCAACCTCCTGTTCAAATTGAGGACAATTTCTGGAGATTCTGCTTTTGCTTTTCTGAAAATGACTTTCGTGATTTGAATTGATCTCCTTTCTAAAAGCAAGAGTTGGATTGATTCCTCTTTATCTTGGACACTAGAAAACCAAGATTGTGACTCGAAAATCCCCACATATTTTATGGTACTTATCAATGCAAGCTAGGGGTACACATAGTTGTCTAGTTTTTGGGTTTTTCACGATTTCCTTTGAGCGATCTTGTCGAGGTTTTTGTTGGAGTATTTTGAGGTTTTTGTTGGAGTATTTCCTTTGAGCGATCTTTGTTCGGGTTTTTCACCCCCCTCTTTTCGCTATCTAGATCCTTCACCTGTGTGGGAACTAGGGTCAACTGCCCCCGTCAACACACAGACACCCTCCTGACGTCAGCCTCGAGATCAGCATGAAGGCTTTATAAAAGCGCCAGATTACCCTGGTCAGAAAAAGAGGGGAACAACACAGTAGGAACCCAAGGGGATGCGCAGACACATCTGCAGACACACTTGTACACCACACCATCCATCGAGCTCCCCTCGGTCGTCACTTCTTAACGACCCCGAGGTCGAGCTCCCACTTTGTTCTCCCCCGAGGAGCTTTTAGTCACCTTTCGCCTACAGGCAAGATTGGAGTAGAGCTATTACCTGACCTAGGGGGCTCGAACCAGAATAAGCGTTGTGCCTCCCGACCGATTGTTCTTCTTCCTCGAAGTGCGACTTAGGGCCTCACCCCTTTACACGATCCTTCCCCCCTTCTTTGCGGTCGGCGGTTCCGATCGTCGACACACTCTGTGACTTTCTTCACACAAATGGTGTCTGCAGTGCTAGTTGGGACACGTTGTGAAGAATTTTTAACACTGAGTCAGACGGATTCGAAACACATACGGATATTAGTTAGGGCTCATATGAAGTCCATTCGGGATATTTGCCACTCAGTTTCACTCTCTGACTTTTTTCACACAAACGGAGTCTGCAGTGCTAGTTGGGACATGTTGTGAAGAATTTTTAACACCGAGTTGGACGGATTCGAAACACATACACATATGAGTTAGGGCACATATGAAGTCCATTCGAGGTGTTTGTCACTCAGTTTCACTCTGTGAATTTTTTCGCACGAATGGAGTCTGTAGTGCTAGTTGGGACACGTGAAGAATTTTTAACACTGACTCGGATTGATTCGAAACGCATACCCATATGAGTTAGGGCGCATATGAAGTCCATTTGGGGTGTTTGTCACTCAGTTTCACTCTGTGACTTGTTTCGCACAAATGGTGTCTGCAGTGCTAGTTCGGAAACGTTATGAAGAATTTTTAACACCGAACCGGATGGATTCGAAACGCATACGGATATTAGTTAGGGCGAATATGAAGTCCATTCGATGTGTTTGTCACTCAGTTTCACTCTGTGACTTATTCACACAAATGGTGTTTGTAGTACTAGTTGAGACACGTTTTGAGGAATTTTTAACAACGAGTTGGACGGATTCGAAACGCATACAGATTCGAAATGCATACAAGATCGCGGCAGCCATAGGAGGTGGTGTATCGGTTGCTAAGGCGCAACGTCCTTCGAAGGCAGTAGTCAGGCGGTGAACGTCGTCTCCTCTACCAATCGAGTTATCCCACGCCCTCTCATCGAAAGATCGGGAATTCACTCAACGGGTTCACATCATGAGTTAGGGAGCATATGAAGTCCAGTCGGGGTGTTTGTCACTCAGTTTCACTCTGTGACTTTTTTCGCACAAATGGTGTCTACAGTGCTAGTTGGGATACGTTGTGAAGAATTTTTAACACCGACTCGGATGGATTGGAAATGCATACCCATATGAATTAGGGCGCATATGAAGTCCACTCACGGTGTTTGTCACACAGTAGTTTCACTCTGTGACTTTTTTCGCACAAATGGTGTCTGCAGTGCTAGTTGGGACACGTTGTGAAAAATTTTTAACATCGAATCGGACAGATTCGAAATGCATACGGATATTAGTTATGGTGCATATGAAGTCCATTCGTGTGTTTGTCACTCGCCACTCTATGACTTTTTTCACACAAATGGTGTCTGTAGTGATAATTGGGATACGTTGTGAACAATTTTTAACACCGAGCTGGACGGATTCGAAACCCATACGGATATTTGTTAGGGCGCATATGAAGTCCATTCGAGGTGTTTGTCACTCAGTTTCACTCTGTGAAAACCGCACGAATGGAGTCTGCAGTGCAAGTTGGGACACGTTGTGAAGAATTTTTAACACCGAGTTGGACGGATTCGAAACGCATACAGATAATAGTTAGGGCGCATATGAAGTCCATTCGGGGTATTTGCCACTCAGTTTCACTCTGTGACTTTTTTCGCACGAATGCAGTCTGCAGTGCAAGTTGGGATACGTTGTAAAGAATTTATAACACCGACTCGGATGGATTCGAAACACATACCCATATTAGTTAGGGCGCATATGAAGTCAATTCGGTGTGTTTGTTACTCAGTTTCACTCAGTGACTTTTTTCGCACATATGGTGTCTGTAGTCCTAGTTGGGACACGTTGTCAAGAATTTTTAACATCGAACCGAACGGATTCGAAACACATACGGATATAAGTTAGGGCGCATATGAAGTCCATTCGGGGTGTTTGTCACACAATTTCACTCTATGACTTTTCCACACAAATGGTGTCTGCAATGCTAGTAGGGACACGTTGTGAAGAATTTTTAACACCGAGTCGGAGGGATTCTAAACACATACGGATATTAGTTAGGCACATATGAAGTCCATTCGGGGTATTTGCCACTCAGTTTCACTCTGTGACTTTTTTCGCAAGAATGGGTTTTGTAGTGCAAGTTGGAACACGCTGTAAAGAATTTTAACACCGACTCGGACGGATTCGAAATGCATACCCATAGGAGTCAGGGAGCATATGAAGTCCATTCGGGGTGTTTGTCACTCAGTTTCACTCTCTGACTTTTTTCGCACAAATGGTGTATGAAGTGCAAGTTGGGACACGCTAGAAGAATTTTGACACCGACTCGGACGGATTCAAAACGCATACCCATATGAGTTAGGGCGCATATGAAGTCCATTCGGGGTATTTGCCAACCAGTTTCACTCTGTGACTTTTTTCGCACAAATGGTGTCTGCATTGCTAGTTGGGACACGTTGTGAAGAATTTTTAAAACCGACTCAGACGGATTCGAAACGCATACCCATATGAGTTAGGGAGCATATGAAGTCCATTCCGGGTGTTTGTCACTCAGTTTTGCTCTATGACTTTTTTTGCACAAATCGTGTCTGTAGTGCTAGTTGGGACACGTTTTGAAGAATTTTTAACACCGACTCGGACGGATTCGAAACGCATACCCATATGAGTTAGGGCACATATGAAGTCCATTCGGGGTGTATGTCACTTTGTTTCACTCCGTGACCTTTTTCGCATAAATGGTGTCTGCAGTGCTAGTTGGGATACGTTGTGAAGAATTTTTAACATCGAACCGGACGGATTGGAAACGCATATGGATATTTGTTAAGGTGCATATGATGTCCATTCGGTCTGTTTGTAACTCTGTTTCACTCTGTGACTTTTTTCACACAAATGGTGTCTGCAGTGCTAGTTGGGACACGTTGTGATGAATTTTTAACATCGAGTCTGACGGATTCGAAACACATACGGATATTTGTTAGGGCGCACATGAAGTCCATTCTGATACCACCTGCTATGAGGAGGGTGACAGATCTTTCGATGAGGTAGATAAATATCGATTCGGTGGAATTGACCCTCACGATCCGACTACTACCGCACGACGACGTTTGCGCCTTAGCAATCGCTGAACCAACTCCAAAAGGTTATTGACTTTGCCGAAGACGCGGTCAACCTGAACACGAAGTTCAATTCCTGCGAGCAATCGAAGAACTAGCACGAATAAGATGAAAAGCAATCTGAAAAAAACCAAAGGTGGGATTCCGATTAAGCTGTCTTTACAGGTGGTCAACCGACACAACTGAAGAACAGAAGTTTGCACAAGGGCTAAACCTAAACTCAATGAAATCTGAGTTCTTTGGAGGCCGGTCGTGGTATAAAAAGAAGTGGGGGAGGGCTGTTTGCCATGACTTGATTTGTGGCCGAAAATCAGACCTTCCCTCCGATTCCTTTCCATCTTTATCTAGGCCTCCTTCCTATTATTCTTATCTCTAAATAATGACTCTATTACATGGTAAGGGCCAATTTTTGCGGCCAATTCGTGGGTGATGCAAAGACCACTCTCTTTCTGTGCCAAATCATGGAGACTTGAGGATCTTATGGTCAAATGGAGAACTCCTTCCCCTTCTGTAATCATCTTCCTGTCCATTCACCATCATCGCGCTAGGACCTTCATTCCTTAACAGAATAACACAATCTGTTCCAGGCAGCATCAAATAGTTCTTTAAGTCATTAGATATACCAAGAAACGAAAGTACCCAATAATTCAATTTACGTGCACGAGCTCGAGTGATTGGTCCTTGTATAGGATGAGGAGTTGTGGCAGCAGGTGCTGTGGGCATATCCGAAGAAGTGATGTCCTCCTCATCCTCCCCTTCTTGCATTTGAGTCGTCCTCGACTCGAGTTCATCTTCTTCTCCCAAGTAGGGCTTCAAGTCCGCCACGTTAAATGTTGGACTAACCCCAAATTCTGCTGGTAAATCAAGCTTATATGCATTATCATTAATCTTTGCAATGACCTTGAATGGTCCGTCAGCGCGAGGCATTAATTTTGACTTACGTAAATATGGAAACCTATCCTTTCTCAAATGTAACCAAACAAGATCACCCGGTTCAAAACTAACATGCTTCCTTCCTTGACTACCGGCAATTTTATAATTAGCATTCATGCGCTCAATGTTGTCTTTAGTCAGCTCATGTATTTTTAAAATCAACTCAGCACGTTGTTTAGCATCCAAATTTACTTTCTCAGAGGAAGGAATTGGTAACAAATCAATTGGTGCACAAGGGACAAATCCATACACAATCTGAAAAGGACACATCTTCGTGGTAGAATGTATGGAACGATTATAAGCAAATTCAATATGAGGCAAACATTCTTCCCACATTTTTAAATTCTTTTTCAAAACAGCCCTAAGCATGCTGGATAAAGTTCTATTAACCACTTCAGTTTGTCCATCGGTTTGGGGATGACAAGTAGTGCTAAACATTAATTTGGTCCCTAATTTATTCCACAAAGTTCGCCAAAAGTGACTAAGGAATTTTGCATCACGATCTGAAATTATTGTATTAGGAACACCATGCAAGCGAACAATTTCACGAAAGAATAATTCAGCAACGTGGGAAGCATCATCACTCTTATGACATGGTATGAAGTGTGCCATCTTAGAAAATCTGTCAACGACCACAAATATACTATCCCTCCCCTTCTTAGTTCTAGGCAATACTAAAACAAAATCCATCGAAATATCCTCCCACGGAATGCTAGGAACAGGAAGAGGCATGTATAAACCATGAGGATTAAGTCGTGACTTAGCTCGTTGACATGTAGGGCAGCGGGCAACGAACCGCTCAACGTCACGCCGCATCTTTGGCCAAAAGAAATGATCTGCAAGTATGTCCTCCGTCTTCTTCACGCCAAAGTGTCCCATCAAACCACCACCGTGCGCTTCCTGTAATAACAAAAGTCGAATAGAGCTAGCAGGAATGCATAGCTTGTTAGCACGGAACACAAATCCATCATTGATAACATACTTGTTCCATGTTCTCCCTTGTGTGCAATTCAACAATATATCCTTGAAATCAGTGTCATGCACATATTGTTCTTTGGGAGTTTCCAAACCAAAAATTTTAAAGTCAAGTTGTGAAAGCATAGTGTATCGACGAGACAAAGCATCAGCAACCACATTTTCTTTTCCTTTCTTGTGCTTAATGACATAAGGGAAAGATTCAATGAATTCCACCCATTTCGCATGTCTACGGTTCAAATTTGATTGACTTCTAATATGCTTAAGTGATTCATGGTCTGAGTGAATGACAAATTCTTTAGGCCATAAATAATGTTGCCAAGTTTCAAGGGTTCGAACCAAAGCATATAATTCTTTGTCATAAGTCGAGTAGTTCAAAGTAGGTCCACTCAATTTCTCGCTGAAATAAGCTACTGGTTTGCCTTCTTGTAATAACACACCACCCAAACCAATTCCACTAGCATCGCATTCTAGCTCAAACATCTTAGTAAAATCAGGAAGTTGTAGCAATGGGGCGTGTGTCAACTTATCTTTTAAAATCATGAAGGCCTCTTCTTGAGCAGGTCCCCAAGCAAATGGAATGCCTTTCTTTGTGAGCTCGTTAAGTGGAGCAGCGATGGTGCTGAAGTCGCGAACAAAACGCCGATAGAAACCAGCGAGTCCAAGGAAACTTCTTACTTGCGTGACCGTGTTAGGAGTCGGCTAACTCTGAATTGCTTCTATCTTGGTGTGATCAACTTGGATGCCCTGTGGAGTAACAACAAAGCCAAGAAACAAGACTTGATCGGTGTAGAAGGTGCACTTCTCCAGGTTACCAAACAAACGTGCATTACGTAGAACATCAAAAACAGCACGTAAATGGTCCAAATGTTCCTCCAACGATTTGCTGTAGATCAAAATATCATCAAAGTAAACTACCACAAATTTGCCAATGAAAGCACACAAAAC
Source organism: Otatea glauca (assembly GCA_036346275.1). Taxonomy (NCBI): domain Eukaryota; kingdom Viridiplantae; phylum Streptophyta; class Magnoliopsida; order Poales; family Poaceae; genus Otatea; species Otatea glauca. The sequence goes on along the minus strand of CM070723.1, from coordinate 35,387,030 downwards.
CTCGTTCATTAGTCTCATGAAAGTGCTAGGAGCGTTAGTTAAACCAACGGCATGACTAACCACTCATATAAACCGAATTTAGTTTTGAACGCTGTTTTCCACTCATCTCCTAACTTCATGCGAATTTGATGGTACCCACTACGCAAATCAACTTTAGAAAACTCAATAGAGCCGCTTAATTCATCAAGCATATCGTCTAGCCTAGGAATAGGATGACGATATCGAATTGTAATATTATTAATGGCTCGACAATCAACACACATGCGCCATGAACCATCTTTCTTGGGTACTAAAATTACCGAAAAAGACAAGGACTAAGAGATTCACGCACATACCCTTTATCAAGCGGCTCTTGGACTTGTCATGAATCTCCTTCGTCTCTTCGTGGTTGGTACGGTATGGCGCGGTTGGGCAGCGAAGCACCGGGATGAGGTCAATTTGGTGTTCTATCCTCGAATTGGTGGCAATCCGGTGGCACTTCTTTGGAAAGACATCCGAATACTCCCGCAAAATGTGAGTGACAAACAGAGGCAAAGAAGAAGGTATGTCGTCGAACGAAAACAAGGTCTTCGTGCAAACAAGAGCATAGCAAACAGACTCAGTAGTTTCTAACTCATCCAAATCAGATTTAGTAGCGAGCATAACTGACCCCTTCAATTTAATTTCATTCGAAGCAGCTCGAGGTTTCCCTTAAGTTTGTTGCACAAACTCTTTAGCCACAATTTGGTTCTCACTTGTAGAAGGTTCCTGATTCTTCCCCCTACTAACTCTAGCACGTTCATCCCTAACAATTTGCTCAGGACTCATAGGATGCAGCACAATTTTCTTTTCTTTAAACATGAGAGAGTATTGGTTGTTCCTACCATGTTGCACACAATCTGTATCATATTGCTAAGGTCGTCCTAGTAACATTGAGCAAGCTTGCATAGGAACAACATCGCAATCAACATAATCATGATATGAACCCATAGCAAAATACACCCTCACCGTACGAGTTACCTTTAGTTTTCTGCTTTTGCTGAACCATTGAATATGATACGGGTGGGGATGAGGTCTGGTCGACATAGCAAGCTTCTCCACCATATCCATACTCGCCAAATTGTTACAACTCCCTCCATCAATAATGATGCGAACTAATCGCTCGTTGATGACTCCTTTGGTTTGGAACAGATTATGGCGCTGATTTTGCTCGGCGTGAAGAACTTGAGCACTTAGCACGCGTTGTACTATAATTATCAAATACTTGTCTGCATCTTCAGCTCCAATATGTTCCACCTCATGATTAGGTTCGTTATCTCGCCCTGCAGGGTCAGTTGCAAGCATAGCATATGTTTCATCGTCGAGATCACTAGCAGAAGAGTACTCACCATCATCGTGTATAATCAAAACCCTCTTGCTGGGACATTCCCGCATGATGTGTACAAAGCCCTTGCATCGGTGGCATTGTACATCCTTGGTCCGTCCTGTCGAAGCAACCGATGAAGAACTTTTCGCGGGAGCTTGCGGTGCTGATTTGCTTGCTTCGAAAACTCGTGGTGTTGCATTTGATGTAGTGGGACGCTGTTTGTTATTTGAGGATGAAGGTGTGGGCGAACGGGTCAACGGGGCAGCGGGGGTGTGCGGTGCCCATGAACCTGTATGACCTGTAGAAAAACTAGCTCGTGTCCTCGTGTTGCGGCCCTGCACTTCACGTTCAGCTTTGCAATCAAGGTGGAATAGCCTAGTAATGGAGTTGTAATCTTTATAATCAAGAATGTCTTGAATTTCACGATTCAACCCTCCCAAAAACCTAGCCATAGATGCCTCCTCATTCTCTACTAACTCACATCGCAACATACCCATATGTAACTATTGATAGTACTCTTCCGCAGAATTGTTACCTTGTTGTAAGCGTTGCATCTTATTTAACAATTCACGAGCATAATATGATGGAACAAACCTATGCCTCATAAGTAATTTCAGGCCTTCCCAAGTGGTGGGTATGTTAGCTGCATGATTACGGCAATGTTCTCTCCACCAAACAGAAGCAAAATCGGTAAATTCACTAGTGGCAGCCCTAACTCGTCCCTCCTTAGTATAATCATGACGTTCAAATTTTTTATCAACTAGTAGTTCCCAAGTGAGATAACCATCAGGATCATATTTCCCATTGAAAGGGGCACAATGAACTAAATCTTAGCATGAGAATGGTCACGACGCGGGGGATCTCGCCTCATACCTAGTCGGTTGAAGCGCAACTGTCGGTGAACACGATCATCGTTGTAGTTGGTAGCATGATCATCCTCGGTGTCACCAGCATAGTGTTCGTAGTTGTTAACGTCATCTCGTCCATGTCGGCGCTTGAGGCTACGGTTTCAGTTTGGTGCTTATCAGGGGCACCGGCGTTGTTTGCAGCAAGGAGAACACGTTGAGCATGATGAACTCGTATGGCCGGCATCTGTGGAGCAGCAACAGGGGCTGCTGGGCGTGCACCTGCAAGTCCATCAAGACGAGCCAAGATTGTGGCAAGGGTAGTGTAAGTAGTTTCTTGTGCCCTCTCGATGGCCTTGAATCTATCTTCCTGGGACTCCTCAAGCTGAGCAAGTCGCTCGTTGGTTAGCCGCACATCCTTTGTGAGTCCGTCCGTCGTAAGCGTCACAAAGCGCTCGAAATAGGAAATGATCCCCTTGGTGCGTGGTGAGTGGTTCATCGAAGACTCGTTAGTACTTGACATTGTTAGTTGGAAAAACAAGCAGCAAAATCACAAGTATAGAGTCCCTATCAACTAATAGGATGTGGTGACAAGTCGCTCGACTCTCAAGCTTTTCTCAAATTCTTACCAATTCTCACCTAGCAAGCAGGGTTGAACAGCCAACGACGGTGTCAAATGTCTTTCTGGAGATTGAGTAAAGTGATTGCCAGGTGGAATGAAAAGTCTGCACGGTGTAGAAAAGGTGGAGCTAGGACAAGCTTCAGTAAGTAGCAAGGATTAGCAATAATTCAAATCAGCAATGCAAGTTGAAAATTCGTTCAAAGTACTAGTCAATGTTGCTGATCCTAACCCAGACCGATGTAAAGCTAATCAAATTCAGCGCAGAAAGGCTCAAAGCAGAAGGTAGCGGTGTGCCAGACGTTTAAAGACTTGAAATGGCAAACCGTCTACGAGGCGTGTACACAAACCAAGGACGCAGCAACAAAAATTCCAGTTGAAACGGAGACAATCGAATTTTTCCGAACTTCTGGGGGCGTTTTGAGGCCCTAAACGATGTTTTTCGCGGTCGAACAAATTTTTCGAGGCCTCGGGAACCCAATCAGAGGTCGTATGCAAAAGTTATGGCCGTTTTCGTGCAGGGTGTCCGGAGAGGATCCGAATCCACTTCAAAAGGAAAGTTGGATCCAAAACCAGAGAGGGGCGGCCTATACCTTCCTTTCAAAGCCAGATCTAAGCAAAATAAAGCTACACTTTCCTTCCCTCTGATCTTTTCTTAAACCGAAACAGATACCTTCCTTATCTCCTGCCAACCGAACCCAACTAGGGAAAGAGATCTCTTCTCAGATTTTTTTTCTCTTTTTTCTCAACGAATCCTACCCTTTCCTTCCTGGCCGAAACAAATAAAGAGGGTGATCTTCTGTGCTAGGAAACAAAGCAACGACTGTTGGCTACCACGACATGGATGCACTAGGCAGATTGTGAAAAACACAAGATATGAAGAACAAAACTGATGTGAAAGGTTGAAGGGATCCAGAAGCACTAGAGAGGGATGAACTAGACACCGACTAGAACTAGAAATCAGCAACTAGATTTGACAATGCAACCGAAAATTCAAAGCACAAATACTGAAAGGAAAATTGCGAGACACAAATGGTTTTGGGCAGCGGATGACCTACTACTATATTTTTTTGTGGCTTTTTCCGGACTATAGGGATGAATCAATCTACTACTAATGAAAACAAGAAATCTCTCACCGAGCAACCCGAAGCTCTGATACCACCTAATGTGAGGAGGGTGACAGATATTTCGATGAGGTAGATAAATATCGATTCGGTGGAATTGACCCTCACGATCCGACTACAACCGCACAACGACATTTGCGCCTTAGCAATCGCTGAACCAACTCCAAAAGGTTATTGACTTTGCCGAAGACGCGGTCAACCTGAGCACGAAGTTCAATTCCTGCGAGCAATCGAAGAACTAGCACGAATAAGATGAAAAGCAATCTGAAAAAAACCAAAGGTGGGATTCCGATTAAGCTGTCTTTACAGGTGGTCAACCGACACAACTGAAGAACAGAAGTTTGCACAAGGGCTAAACCTAAACTCAATGAAATCCGAGTTCTTTGGAGGCCGATCGTGGTATAAAAAGAAGTGGGGGGAGGGCTATTCGGCCATGCCTTGATTTGTGGCCAAAAATCAGACCTTCCCTCTGTTTCCTTTCCATCTTTAGCTAGGCCTCCTTCCTATTATTCTTATCTCTAAATAAAGACTCTATTACATGGTAAGGGCCAATTTATGAGGCCAATTCGTGGGTGACGCAGCTCCACTCTCTTTGCTGCCGAAATCATGGAGACTTCAGGATCTTGTGGTCAAATGGAGAACTCTTTCCCCTTCTGCAATCATCTTCGTGTCCATTCACCATCATCGCGCTAGGACCTTCATTCCTTAAAAGAATAACACAATATGTTTCAGGCAGTATCAAATAGTTCTTCAAGTCATTAGATATACCAAGAAACGAAAGTACTTATAATTCAGTTTACGTGCACGAGCTCGAGTGATCGGTCCATGTATAGGGATGAGGAGTTGTGGCAGCAGGTTCTGTGGCACACCCGAAGAAGTGATGTCCACATCAGATACGTTGTGAAGAATTTTTAACACCGAACCGGACGGATTCGAAACCCAAACGGATATTAGTTAGGACGCATATGAAGTTCATTCGGGGTGTTTGTCACTCAGTTTCACTCTGTGACTTTTTCCGCGCGAATGGAGTCAGCAATGCAAGTTGGGACACGTTGTGAAGAATTTTTAACACCGAGTCGGACGGATTCGAAACGCATACGGATAATAGTTAGGGCGCATATGAAGTCCATTCGGGGTATTTGCCACTAAGTTTCACTCTGTGACATTTTTCGCACGAATGGAGTCTGAAGAGCAAGTTGGGACATGTTGTGAAGAATTTTTAACAACGACTCGGACGGATTCGAAACGCATACCTATATGAGTTAGGGTGCATATGAAGTCCATTCGGGGTGTTTGTCACTCAGTTTCACTCAGTGACTTTTTTCGCACATATGGTATCTACCGTGCTAGTTGGGATATGTTGTGAAGAATTTTTAAGACCGAACCGAACGGATTCGAAACGCATACGGATATTAGTTAGGGCGCATATGAAGTCCATTCGTTGTGTTTGTCACAGAGTTTCACTCTATGACTTTTCCACACAAATGGTGTTTGCAATGCTAGTTGGGACACGTTGTGAAGAATTTTTAACAACGAGTCGGAGGGATTTGAAACACATACAGATATTAGTTAGTGCGCATATGAAGTCCATTCGGGGTATTTGCCACTCAGTTTCACTCTGTGACTTTTTTCGCACGAATGTGTTCTGCAGTGCAAGTTTGGACATGTTGTGAAGAATTTTAACACCGACTCGGATGGATTCGAAACGCATACCCATATGAGTCAGGGCGCATATGAAGTCATTCGGGGTTTTTGTCACTCAGTTTCACTCTGTGACTTTTTTCACACAAATAGTGTCTGTAGTGCTAGTTGAGATACGCCAGAAGGATTTTTAACACCGAGCCATGGATTCAAACGCATATGGATTTTAGTTAGGGCGCATATAAATTCCATTCGGAGTGTTTGTCACTCAGTTGCACTCTGTGACTTTTTCCGCACGAATGGAGTCTGAAGTGCAAGTTGGGACACGTTGTGAAGAATTTTTAACACCGAGTCGGACGGATTCGAAATGCATACGGATGATAGTTAGGGCGCATATGAAGTCCATTCGGGGTATTTGCCACTCAATTTCACTCTGTGACTTTTTTCGCACCAATGGCGTGTGCAGTGCAAGTTGGGACACGTTGTGATGAATTTTAACACCGACTCGGACGGATATGAAATGCATACCCATATGAGTTAGGGCGCATGTGAAGTCCATTCAGGGTGTTTGTCACTCAGTTTCACTCAGTGACTTTTTTCACAGAGGGGAGGAAGCGTCCAAGAGTGCAAGCTTTCAACATGCCTTTATATGCCGGAAAGAAATATTGAGCTTTGTGGATGATCTTCACATGATAATACTTTTTGTTGAGTACAAGCTAAAAGCTGAGCATGAGTCGAGGAAGACTCAAATTCAAGAAAGGGAGGACGATGAGGACATCACTACTACGGATATGACCACATTTGGTTGTGCCAACTCCAACACATCATCCACGGGCCAATAAGAGAGAGAGAGATCAAATCCATCACGTTCTGGAATCCAATTCGCCCTCCTGAGACAGCACCGACTTCAAATATGAATAACTTTCGCATACGGACTCCGATTTGGGTGAACTTGGACTTGATTGAAAGGTTACAACGAGATGTTTCGAATGGATCTAATATCAGGCCCAGATTCATCGTAGATCAACCGGAATCATTAAAACAATGTACTACAATACTGTTTTGGGCTGTTTTGGGCCTTATAAACGTGTGGGGGCCCAAGCCCAAGTTGTGTACGCCCCCCCTTGGCTGCACACAACCCTAGGACGTCTCTCTCACGTCCATCCCTCTTATAAACCCAGTAGCCGTCGCTTTAGACACTTGGGTTTTGTTTGAGTTTAGCCAAGTGCAAACTTTGCGTCTTCGAGTTGTGCTGGACAGCCACCTTTTCAAGACCTTCAATAGAACCCCACCTTATTTTGGTCTTCAATTGTTATTTGCAATTTCAGATTGCTTTTACCATTGTTCTTGCTTGTTCTTCGGTTGCTTGCAGGAATTGAACCTCGTGTTCAGGTTGATCGTGCCCACGGCAAGATCAATAACACTCTAGAGTTGGTTTAGCGATTGCTAAAGCGCATCGTCATCGTATGTTGTAGTCGGATCTTTAAAGTTGATTCCACCAAATCTATAGTTATTACTCTCATCGAAAGATCGGGACACAACCTCACATCAGGTGGTATCAGAGCTTCAAGTTGCTCGGTGAGAGATTCTGTACCGTAGATTAGTTTTTGTTTTCTGTCCTAAATTGAAAATTTCTCCACAAAAAATTCAACCTTTAGATTCAATCTTGTATTTTATTGAGTTTTTTTAGGTTTTGATCCAGTAGAGTCCTTGTTTTAGTTGCTGATCGTTTTTCCTTCGCGTAGTTTTTTTCAATCTGCCCAGTAGTTTATTTTGTTCATAACTTTCGCATACTAGCTTGAATTCTAGTGTTTTTACACTTTTCTAAAACCTAGGAACGATCTCTACAAAAACCTAGTTGGGCATGAACTCTAATTCTTTTGGTAAATCTGTTTAATCTAGTTGTCAAAGTTGTGGAAGCAAGTTGCACTTCCAATCCAGATCGGTTCGGTATTTTGATCATAATTCTCACATCCGAACTCCGTTTGGGAAGTTTTTATACTTTCCTGAATCCTTGAAGAGTTCTCTACAAAAACGTTTTTGGGTGCCTTTTCTGATTCGGACTCCTTCAAACCGAATTTGATTCGGATTCGGAATCGGTCCCGCGGGCTGAAATTGGGGGTATTCTGTGGTGTTCGGTTTTTGAGCCATAACTTTCACACCCGATCTCCAATTTGCATGTTCTTGTACTCTTTTGAAAACTGAGGACAAAAGCTTCAATTCTTTCCATAGTGAACCTTCTAAATTTGGTCGTTTTGAAGCTTTAATCGAGGCGACAAATCTGCTGCCCTAGAAACATTGAATTTGGGTATCTTGCTTCAATTCGTGTTCTAGTTTTGTTCCTTTGAGTTGGTTGAGTCCAGTAGAATCCACAATCCATAAAACCCATAAAATATCAGTACACAATCCTTTGGGAACCAATTCATCCTTTGCGAATACTTTGATCCCAATTGAGACTAGTTATTTGATATTGCTTAGGGCTGCTCTACTTGATACATTACATAATCTTGATTTATCATATCATACTATCTTGTGACATCAAGTTAGGGATTCCAAAACTTTTCTCACACTAGTGTTGGCCGAAAGTCACCAAAAAAAAGAAGAGAGAAAGAAAGAGCCAAAAGGCCAAAAAAAAGGAAAGGAAACATAATAGTGGTCGGCATCACTACATTGAGCGAAACCCTAATTTGTGTTCATTTTTTTTCAGATTGTGCAATTGTATTAATTAGTGAGCAATCTTGTGCCCTTTTACCTTTTTTTGAAGAAATTAGCTAGTGTCTCTCCATAACTTATGCAACACGAGCTTTGATGCTGAAAATTTTCTTATTTAGCTCATTCCATTGGTTGCATTAAGTTACATCATCTTTGCGTGTGAGTTGCCTTGAAATTCGCTTATATCTTTGAGATCGGCAACTAGGACTTGTGAATTCTAGTTTGGGTCCTTACTTATCATTACAATAACTAGAATTATCAGATTGCATAGAAAATAAGTATAGCCTACCTAGCTCCACATATTTTACCTTGTACGTTTGTTCGGTCCCTTGCAATCGCTTTATCCTAGCTTCGGAGAACTTTTGACACCGCCAACGGCCGACAACTCCTGCTACACGGTAAGAACTTGTAAGAATTCTGGTTAAGGCTTGAGAGTTGAGCGACTTTTCTCCACTTCCTAGTAGTTGATAGGGAATTACATAAACTTTTGTGTTTCCCTTTTTCTACTAACCATGTCAAGGGACAAGAGTTCACTGCATCATTCTCCACGCACGAAGGGCAATGTACGACTCACTAATAAGCGAATGTCACTGCAAGAAGACCGTCTCCGGTCCATCGAGACTGCTCAGGGAGTTGCTAACACTACCCTTACTACTATTTTGTCTAGACTTGATGATATGCTTGCAGCTGCTACCCCTGGAGCTTCCAGTCCTCCACCTCGTCTCCTAAGCAACAACAATGGTGTACTACGTGCACAACGGGTTACCATTGCTGCCCCGGCTTCCCAGCATGGACCCGCTGCCTCAGTCGCCCCACCACAATCGCCACGGGTTCATCAACTGATGATGAACAAGGTAAAATCAAGTTTGAATTGCCTACTTTTGATGGAAAGTTCGATCCTAATGCATATATTAATTGCGAGATAGCGGTAGACAAAGAATTTGCAAATTATGACTTATCTGAAAACCAAAAGATTAGTGCCGCAGTTAAAGTGTTAACATCAGATGCAATATATTGGAGGAAGCATATATCTAGACATGATAAAGAACCTAAAACTTGGAATGCCATGAAAAGACTTATGAGAAATGATTATGTTCCTGAATATGTTGCTGAATATTTACATACTAAACTTCAATGCTTAAAACAAGGTTCTAAAACTGTTATAGAATACGTTCATGATTTGCAAAATTGTTTGTTGCGTTGTGGTTTACAAGAATGTGAAGAAGCTACTGAGCTTAGATTCATACGTGGACTTAATCATGAAATTCAGGATGTTCTTGTTGATGAAATATATAGTTGTCTTTCAGAATTGATTAAATGTGCTTGTAGAGCTGAAAACATGCTTGCTGAATCATTGAAAGAGCCTTTAGCTTCATTTGTTGTGCCCATTGTTGCACCTTCTGTTGTAGCTAACATTTTGCAGAAAAGTGAGCACCATCGGGAGAAGGATGAAGAAGAAAATGTGCAGAAAGAGGAGATCTTTGCTGCTCCATACGTATGTGAAGAGTTGGAAATTGAAGTTGCACCTACAACCACTGAGGATGATTTAGAAGGTAATGTAAAAGGTATAGACTGTATATATGGTGAAAATCATTTTGAAGAGATAAAATTGTCCATGAATCATGCTATCTTAGAGCAACTATTAATGGAACCCATTGCTAATTTGCATGCTATTCCTAGTGATAAAGAAGAGTTGTGTCATAATGCTTCACTTATATCCATGCCACAATTAGTGAATGAACATGAAACATTTATATTTGAACTAAACACTTGTGCTGAATACATGTTATTCAAATTGCTAGTGAAGAAGATGAGCTTAAATTGATGTCTTCTTTAAATACTTTAGGTTACAATGAATTTGATGTTCTGTGTGATCTAGATAGTTTCAAGGAGAAAATTTTTGTACATTCTGATTTGCCATTCACGAAATTTTTTTCATGTTGTTGGCAAACATAATGATACAGGAGAATACAAAGTGCATAGAGTATACATTTGTTCAGATCTGAAACCTCCACATCCTATGCAATAATGTGATCAATTTGATAATTCTAATATCATATCAAGTACCACTACTTTCGTTTATAGTCTATATGATAGTTTTCAAGAAAAGGAGTGTTTGGGTGATTGTGATTCACGAGCCATTGATTTGATCACAAAAGATATGCATGTCACTTTGCTCTTTGTCGTGACTAACATTTTGCAGGAGAATGTGATGGAGTCAGGACGACTCCAATTCAAGAAAGGGAGAATCATGAGACCATGCTCGTCCTCGAAATGACCAACGCGATATCAGTTTGGCGACACTTCACGGCATCTTCTGCATTGTCTACATCTACTAGGATGGCTTTCCTTCACAGAGGGGAGGAAGCGTCCAAGAGTGCAAGCTTTCAACATGCCTTTATATGCTGGGAAGAAATATTGAGCTTTGTGGATGATCTTCACATGACAATACTTTTTGTTGAGGACAAGCTAAAAGCTGAGCATGAGTCGAAGAAGACTCAAATTCAAGAAAGGGAGGATGATGAGGACATCACTACTACGGATATGACCACATTTGGTTGTGCCAACTCCAACACATCATCCACGGGCCAATAAGAGAGAGAGATCAAATCCATCACGTTCTGGAATCCAATTCGGCCTCCTGAGACAGCACCGACTTCAAATATGAATAACTTTCGCATACGGACTCCGATTTGGGTGAACTTGGACTTGATTGAAAGGTTACAACGAGATGTTTCGAATGGATCTAATATCATGCCCAGATTCGTCGTAGATCAACTAGAATCATTTAAACAATGTACTACAATACTGTTTAGGGCTGTTTCGAGCCTTGTAAACGTGTGGGGGCCCAAGCCCAAGTTGTGTGCGCCCCCCCTTGGCTGCACACAACCCTAGGACGTCCCACTCACGTCCATCCCTCTTATAAACTCAGTAGCCGTCGCTTTAGACACTTAGGTTTTGTTTAAGTTTAGCCAAGTGCAAACTTTGCGTCTTTGAGTTGTGATGGACAGCCACCTTGTCAAGACCTTCAATAGAACCCCACCGTATTTTGGCCTTCAATTGTTATTTGCAATTTCAGATTGCTTTTACCATTGTTCTTGCTTGTTCTTCGGTTGCTTGTAGGAATTGAACCTCGTGTTCAGGTTGATCGTGCCCATGGCAAGATCAATAACACTCCGGAGTTGGTTTAGCGATTGCTAAGGCGCATCACCGTCGTACGTTGTAGTCGGATCGTCAAAATCCATTCCACCAAATCGATAGTTATCACTCTCATCGAAAGATCGGGACACAACATCACATCACCGACTTAGACGGATTCGAAACACATACCCATATTATTTAGGGTGCATATGAAGTCCATACAGGGTGTTTGTCACTCAGTTTCACTCTGTGACTTTTTTCGCACGAATGGAATCTAAAGTGCTAGCTGGGACATGTTGTGAAGAATTTTTAACACCGAACCGGACGGATTCAAAATGCATACGTATATTAGTTAGGGCGCATATGAAGTCCATTGAGTTTTGGAATGTTTGAATTCAAAAATAAACCATTTGCATTTTCTTGAATTAATTCCAGCTTAATTGAAATTTTCTATTAACAAAAGGATTTAATTTGGTTAATCTATTTATCAAAATAAAGATTTTCAGTTTTAGTCGGGTTCATTGTGCTTCAAGGAATTTTATGTATTTTTGGAGATTTTTTTGAATTTATTTGCTATTTATTTGAATTTACTTGCATTTATACGAATTTCTGGATTTTTCTTAAATTGGAAAATGTTTTTTTTAATTTCAAATCGACGTTTTTCTCCCGCTCGGCCCGGCCCAACTGGTCTCCGCAGCCCGCTTCCCAGCCCGCTTCGCCTTGGCCCGCTCGGCTCGGCCCAGCTCTGCTCCGCACGTCCCAGCTGGCCTAGTCCCGCGCCGCCGCCGCGAAACCCTAGCGCCACCCGCGTGGAAACCGCGTCCACCGCCGTCTCACAGTCCTCGTCCGACATGCCTCCCGAGACCCCTATATAAGCCGCCGCACGCCTCCCGAGGTTCTCCTCTCCGCACCGCGCCGCCTCGTTTGCCCAATCTCTCGCTACCCGAGCCGCCGCCGTCGCTCCGCGTGAGCTCGTCGTTGCTTCTGCCGTGCCCGAGATCTTCCACCGCCAGGATCTCCGCTGCCGGTCCTCCTCTGCCGCTGTCGTCGGTCTCTTTGGGTGCGTCGCGAGACCCTCTTCCCGATCCGCTTTGTCTTTCGCCCGAACCGGCCCTCCTCCGCCGCTTGCCGTGTCATCCCCTTCGGCTCCGGTGGAACAGCGCCGCCGCCTCGCCATCGAGTTGCGTCGAAGAGCTTCAGCCGTCCGATCGCCAGCCGTCTGATCCTGCACCGTGCCACCGATGCGCGACGCGTGGCCGCCACGTCAGCGCCACGTGGACGCCTGTGTCAGTCGCCACCTCAGCTCTTTTGCCGACCCAAGCGCCGACGTCAACGGTGCACCGGGTGCATGGTGAACCGGGAAGTGCCGTGGACCCAGTCCATCAGATTCCGGATGACGTCAGTGATTGCGCAATAAATCGATTTTCCCGTATAAAAATAAATCCAGAAATTCCGAATTTCTGATTTTCAGCCTTTTTTCACTGATTTAATTTTCCAGAAGCTCGTTCTCCCTCATATGAACTCCGATTGAGGCGATTCAAGTTTCTAAATTTTTCTAAAATCAAGATCTATCTTCCAGAGCCATCTATTTTTAGTTTTGAGTTTGTTTGAGTCTCTGTATTGTATTTATTTGGTTTCGTTGCTTCTTTTCTGGTAGACGCTAATTCCGAGGGAGCAAACGAAGACTTCGAAGACCAAGACTCAGCATTAGATCAGCAAGGCAAGTCGTAATCCTTTGACCATATTGGGACACGCTGTGAAGAATTTTTAACACCGAGTCGGACGGATTCGAAACGCATACGGATATTAGTTAGGGCGCATATGAAGTCCATTAGGGGTATTTGCCACTCGGTTTCACTCTGTGACTTTTTTCGCACGAATAGAGTCTGCAGTGCAAGTTGGGCCACATTGTGAAGAATTTTTAACAATGACTCGGACGGATTCGAAACGCATACCCATATGAGTTAGGGCGCATATGATGTCCATTCGGGGTGTTTGTCACTCAGTTTCACTCTGTGACTTTTTTCGCACAAATGGTGTCTGCAGTGCTAGTTGGGACACGTTGTGAATAAGTTTTAACACCGAACCGGACGGATTCGAAACACATACGGATATTAGTTAGGGCTATATATGAAGTCCATTCGATGTGTTTGTCACTCAGTTTCACCCTGTGACTTTTTTCAGACAAATGGTGTCTGTAGTGCTAGTTGGGACTCGTTGTGAAGAATTTTTAATACGAACCGGATGTATTCTAAACGCATGTGGCTATTAGTTATTGCACATATGATGTCCATTTAGGGTGTTTGTCACTCAGTTTCACTCTGTTACTTTTCTCACACAAATGGTTTCTGCAGTGCTAGTTGGGACACGCTGTGAAGAATTTTTAACACCGAGTCGGAAGGATTCGAAACGCATACGGATATTGGTTAGGGCGCATATGAAATCCATTCGGGGTATTGGCCATTCAGTTTCACTCTATGACTTTTTTCGCACGAATTGAGTCTGAAGTGCAAGCTGGGACACGTTGTGAAGAATTTTTCACACCGACTCGGATGGATTTGAAACGCATACCCATATGATTTAGGGCGCATATGAAGTCTATTCGGGGTGTTTGTCACTCATTTTCACTCTGTGACTTTTTTCACACAAATGGTGTCTGCATTGCTAGTTGGGACACGTTGTGAAAATTTTTTAACACCGAGCCGGACGGTTTCGACACGCATACGGATATTGGTTAGGGCGCATATGAAGTTTATTTGGTGTGTTTGTCACTTAGTTTCACTCTCTGACTTTTAAACAAATGGTGTTTCCAGTACTAGTTGGGACACTTTGTGAAGAATTTTTAACACCGAGTCGGACGGATTCAAAATTCATACGGATATTAGTTAGGGCGTATATAATGTCCATTCGGGGTATTTGCCAACCAGTTTCACTCTGCGACTTTTTTCGCACGAATGGAGTCTGTAGTGCAATTTGGGACACGTTGTGAAGAATTTTTAACACCGACTCGGACGGATTCGAAAGGCATACCCATATGAGTTAGGGCGCATATGAAGTCCATTCGGTGTGTTTGTCACTCAGTTTCACTCTGCGATGTTTTTCACACAAATGGTGTCTACAGTGCTAGTTGGGACACGTTGTGAAGAATTTTTAACACCGAGCCAGACGGATTTGAAACGCATACGGATATTAGTTAAGGCGCATATGAAGTCCATTCGGGGTGTTTGTCACTCAGTTTCACTCTGTGACTTTTTTCGCACGAATGGAGTCTGAAGTGCAAGTTGGGACACGTTGTGAATAATTTTTAACACCGAGTCGGATGGATTCGAAACGCATACGGATATTAGTTAAGGCGCATATGGAGTCCATTCGGGGTATTTGCCACTGGGTTTCACTCTGTGACTTTTTTCACACAAATGGTGTCTGCATTGCTAGTTGGGACACGTTGTGAAGAATTTTTAACACCGACTCGGATGGATTCGAAACGCATACCCCATACGAATTAGGGTGCATATGAAGTCCATTCGGGGTGTTTGTCACTCAGTTTCACTTTGTGACTTTTTTCGCACAAATGGTGTCTGCAGTGCTAGTTGGGGTCCACGTTGTGAAGAATTTTTAACACCGAACCGGACGTATTCGAAACACATACAGATATTAGTTAGGGCGCATATGAAGTCCATTCGGTATGTTTGTCACTTAGTTTCACTCTGTGACTTATTTCACACAAATGGTGTCTGAAGTGCTAGTTGGGACATGTGAAGAATTTTTAACACCGAGTCGGACGGATTCGAAATGCATACGGATATTAGTTAGGGCGCATATGATGTCCATTAAGAGTATTTGTCACTCAGTTTCACTCTGTGACTTTTTTCGCATGAATGACGTCTGGGGCGTTCGGGTTTCTCTGCCACGAGGGTTTTGGAGGGGCGTGATGCTTCAGTTGCTACCCGTTGGCTGCGGGCACGTCTTTTAAGGCGACAATAATGTCGGCCATCGAGTCTCCTTTTAAACCGGGAGACGCTATCTTTTGAAACCTTTCTTCCTCAGTGCTCGCATTCTCCGTCCCTTCCCTTTCCTCCCTGCTCCTTGTGCCGACGCATCTGCTTTTCGCCTTCGATCCTCTCCTCCCCTCCGGCTCCATGGCGAAGTTCAGGAAGCGCACCCTCACCGCGGACCGGATGAAGGATTTGGATACCTTGGGGCTGCTGGACCCGTTCACGTGGCGACTTCCAGCCGGGGAGAACGTGCCACGGCCTCGGATGACGAGATCGTGAGCATGGAGCAGTACACGCTATTCGGGCTGCGGACCCCGGAGAGCGACTTCTTGGCTGCGGTCCTTGCGCAGTGTGAGATCGAGCTCATGAATCTGGTACCGAACTCTCTCCTCCACGTCTCTATCTTCGTGCATCTTTGCGAGGGTTTTATGGGCATCCTTCCCACCCCCTATTTGTTTTTTTTTTTCTACTCTATGTCCCGCACCGCGAAGAGCCCCGTCGTCAGGTGTCTCTATTTCCGGCTGCGGGCGGGACTTCCTTGCTCTTTTCTCCAGATCCCGACCCGGGACTCGCTCGGGCCGTGGTCGAAAAATGGTTTTATTTGAAGAAGGGCGATGGGAGTGGCCTCGCGTACCACGGTGCTGCGGTCGACGGCAAGCGGGAGACCTCGGAGCCTGAAGATCCGGTGGCCGTCCAGGCGACGGCCGCCTTAGTTCACATCTGCGCGGCGCGCGGGCTAAAGGGGCAGGCAGTCGTTTACGACTACCTGCAAAGCCGGGTGTTCCCTCTACGGAAGAGGTTGCACCCCTTCTTCAAGATTACCAGGGAGCACGATGCCACCCAGAAGGTCATGACGGTAAGCATTGCTTGACCCTAAGCTTCTTCAGGTCCGGTCGAGTTTACTTGTTCTCAGCGTTCTTTTGATTCCTTGCAGCACCGAAGGCATCCTGGATTACTACGAGGATGCAGGAGATCTTCAGGAAGGCCGCCACCGCTTACAACCTCGACGGCGAGGTCCCCAAGAACATCTTGAGGCGGAGCAGCGAGGTAACGCATCTCGCCTTGTTTTTGGCCCTAAGAGCTCGTGCAGGAGACCAAGGAGCTCTGGGAGATGGCCAAGCAGATGCTGCCGCTCCTCGAGGGAGCAAGAGGCCAGCCCTAGACGCCCCGAAGCAGGTCGCCAAGAAGCCCCACGTCGAGTGTGCTGATCGGGCCGTGGTAAGCCGAACGCTTCGGGCTCGGGAACACTCGAGCCCGGGCTCGCCTCCCTGATGTTTCCCCTCGGCCCCTTATCGATTTTCACTTTTCGCCAAGAAGGAAGCGGCGAATGCCGCCGACCCGGATCTTGCAATGAGCAACGGCCCCCGGAGCTAAGCACCCGGGAAAGGAGCCTTCCTGCCGCCGTCGTGGATATGCTGCACCAGGTACGGTCTTCCTTTACTTTCCGTCACTCCGTCCTACCGTGGCTCTCATACGTCCGAGGGGCACTGACCTTTCTTGTGGCCCAGGCCGAGGAGGGGGAGGACGAGGACGACTTTCGCCTCGTGTCGCGGTCGCGATGAGCTTCACTTGCCACGGCCCTCGGGGAAGACGACGGGCCGAGGGGGATGCGGCCGAGGTTGACCTGGGGCCCCCGAGCCGGACGACCCTGGCCGCCGTCGCGCCCGAAAGGGCGCTAGGCGAAGTCATGATGAAGCAAGCTCCTCTCCCGACCCAAGGGGACTGGGCCGAGACGTCGGAGACCGCCGAGAACGGGATAGCCAAGGATCTGCCTCGAGGACCTGACAGCGCCATCGAATTGCAGGTGCTGGAGGACCGGCTGGTGGCGGTAGGCATGCTTGTCTTGAATTTCTGCTCTTCTTATCCTTTTCCTTTCCCTTGGAGCTGTGTTGACGCCCACCTTTTTTTGTCCCTACAGGGCTTGCGACTGATCTCCCGAGGGTTCGGGGTCATGCGCGGGCATGTGCTCAGCTTTCAGGCCCTCTGGGATGCGATTAAAGCCAACCTGAGGGACACCACCGAGCTCGAGGCCGATGCAGCGCAAGGGCGAGAGGAAGGCGCAGAGAGTCCTCGACGAGAACCGCGTGAGCGCATCGGAGACATGCCAGCGCCACGAGCTCGAGCTCTCTGATGCTCACTCGAAGACGGAGGCCGTGCGGCAAGAGGCGTAGGTGCTCCGGGAGTGCCTCGAGACCTCGTTCATGCCCTGCGAGGAGAGCTACGGGATCGCGTCGTCCGCGCTTGAGGACTTCGTGATCGCGCGGAAGGAGGTGGAGGGGCTCCAGGTGCGACTACCGGACCTGCCCACTGCGCGCGCGGAGGCAGAGGCCGCCCGCGAGGAGGCGGCCGGTCTTCAGGCGTGGCTCGAGAAGCTCTCTGCTGCCCCGGGGAAAGCCTCTGCTGTGCTAGTGGCCGAGGCGGCCGAGCTCAAGGCTAGGGCGACCGAGGCCGAGGCGAAGATGGTCGCGCTCGAGGAGAGGGCTGCCGCACTGGAGAAGAGGACCACCGAGGCCGAGGCGAGGGCGACCGAGGCCAGAGCGAGGGCCGGTAAAGCCGAGGCTCAGGCAGCCGAGGTAGACGCGAAGGCCTCCGCGTCCGAGGTGAAGGCCACCGGGCTCGAGGAGAAGCTGGCGCGGGTGGCCCAGGCGGGGAAGAGCGCCCTGGCCCAACTCCAGAGTGACTGCAATCGGGTCGACAATGCCGAGAGCGAGGTGCTGGCCTGCGGAGGAGGGTCTCTGAACTCGAGCAAGAAAAACTTGCTCGGGATATGTTTGTAAACTAGATAGGATAGGTTAGCAGATAGGAGGGGGGCAAAAGATTTGCACCCCTTGTAAAGACAATTGTATCATTTTGCCATGAGCTATGAAATTACGTTCTTAGATGACTTAGCTCGTTTTCTGCTCCTCATCGCCTTCGTAGGCTTGCTTAGCCCGCTTCGTAGAAGAGTCGGACTGGGGCGCATGGAGCAGAAATAGCCGAAGGGGTCTGTCGGGCGAGCCATCGCCTTCGACCTGAACCATTCGGATTAGGTTGACCGAACTCGGAGATACTCGAGGTCAGGTTAACGAGGTCGGCCGAGCCCGGAAGTGCTCAGGCCCGAGCACGGCCCGGACTGACCGGCCTGGAATCGCTTGGGCCCGGTCTAGGTTTAGTCCTCGGGTCCAGTCCACCGAGCTTGGGAATGCTCGAGTTCAGGGCCCCCCAAAGGGCGGATTCAAAAATTCGAACTTGGCCTACTTGGCCACGGGGGTATAGTCAGCTTATGCGGCAGGGTGGATTATCGCGACTGGAAACATCCCCGGTGGTGAATTTAGAAACTGCGACCTCCGAGCCCAGGAATGCATCAGGCTCGGGGCACCCTCTGAAAACGTTCTCTGGTTGGCAGCACGGGGGAATGGCCGGCTTATCCCGATAACGATCGACTTATTGCGGCCGGGGCATCCCGAGGCGAACCAGGAGAACTTGACCTTGGGCGCTGCAAAGAAAAACATGCAAAATATATGCAAGAAAAGCTAACGCACAAGCGCCTCGAGGTCTGGGAACCTCTCTGCGTGACCTCTGGTTCGGACCTACGATAGGTGGGAGCCCTGAAGCGATGAGAATCGGCTTACAACAGAGGCATGGACCTCCCAGAGACAGTCCTTATGGCCACGCTGCGAGGTCACGTTGCTCGAGGTGCAAGCATTAATTGGAAGGGGGCAGACCTTACTTGTACCTTTCAGGTCGAGCCAGCTAACCTTGGGAACACACGAGGTCAGGCTTGACGAAGGTTGGCCGAGCCTGGAAGTGCTCAGGCTCGGGCACGACTCGAACTGGCCAGCCTGAAATTGCTCGGGTCTGGTCCAGGTTTAGGCCTCGGGTCCAGTCTCCCGAGCTTGGGAATGCTCAAGCTCGGTGCTCCCTCAGAGGGCGGTTTCAGACATTCGAACCTGGCCTACTTGGCCACGGGGGTATAGTCGGCTTATCGCGGTAGGGCGGCTTATGGTGACTGGAAACATCCCCGGTGGTGAATTCAGGAATTGCAACCTCCGAGCCCGAGAATACATCAGGCTCGGGGCACCCTCTGAGAACGTTCTCTGGTTGGCAGCACGGGGAATGGCCGGCTTATCCCGATAACGATCGACTTACTGCGACCGGGGCGGTCTTGAAGTCTCGAGACATTCCCAGGTGAGCATCATCCCGGGAGAAGGTGATGGGAATGCCATCCCACCAGTAGGGTTGGACGGCGGGATTCCCGACGGTGGCTTGGTACGCGGTGCGCGCAGCGTCCATCAGCTTGCGTCGGGACCGATATGCCAAAGAGCCACAGAAGATCATGTCAACATGGCGGTCGCCCTGAGGGAACTTCAGGTCGAGGCCTGCTTGGTCCACACCGGTGTCGATTCTGTCAGGTAGCTTGTCGTCCTTCGGGAGCGTGGGCATCTCTCCACGCCCTCTGTAAAAAGTGTCCAGCTTGTACAGCCACATCCTTCAATATCGCAGGTCGTGGCCGTAGGCTTTATGGAATGGACAGAATTTGTCAGAGTCGAGGCGGAGCCGTTCCTCATCGTCCAAGGATCGGGCATTGGCCTGAGGGAGCCTGGCCCGGATCTGCCCCTGCTGGGGCTGGTGCGGTGCTTGCTGAGGCCGTGGGCAGTTTTGTTGGGGCCGAGGCCCTCGGCGGTCGGGCCGACGCGTTTCCGCCCCTTCGCGTCTACTGTCGACCGTGGCGACCATGCGGAGCTGGCCGCCTCCGGCACCGCAGTCTTTCCCCAGCTTCTTGTCGCGCGGGGCTGAGCCCCGTTCCTTAGTGCCATACGGCCCTGCTTCACCAAAGATGAGGCCGAGCATGCCTCGGTCGTAGTCATGCTTCCAGCGGATGGCGTCGTCCGCATCTGCGTATCGCTCCACCATGCGGAACAGCTTGTTGACGGTGAGCTTTGTTGCGATCTTGAGGTCCTCCGTAAGGCGTCTATCTCGGACGCCAAACTTGAATGCCTTGATGACGGTCTCATCGGAGACGTTAGGGATCGAGTTTCGTGCGAGGGTAAACCGGCGGACAAAGTCTCGGAGGGGCTCACCCTTTCCCTGGATGACACGGTCCAGGTCCCTTTCTCACCAAGGCCGCTCGTAGCAGCTCTGGAAGTTTTAGTGGTGGGCGCTCCGCAGCTGGCGCCACGACCGGAAAGAGTCGGGCGCCTGGTTGAAGAGCCAGGTGCCGACGGCTCCATCCAAGACGGTGGGGAGATAGTTGGCCATCGCGGCCTCGTCCCAGCCGGCCTCCAAGATGGCGGTGGAGTAGATCGAGAGGAATTCCGTGGGGTTCTTGGTCCCGTCGAACCGCTCCATTATCGCTCGTTTGAACCAGGCCGGCCAGCGCACCTGACGGAGGTCGTTCGAGTACACCGGGCAGCCGTAGGATGGGAGAACGTTGCCGTCGCTGCTGGCGTCGGAGTCGCCGTCCGCTGATAGGGGAAACTCGAGTCGGCGACGCACTCCGCGCTGACCGCGATGCTCAGCAGGAGCGTTGTCAGGGCGGTGGCGCTGGCGGTCGCGGACCCTTCGGATCCTGGGCAGAACGTCCGGGGAAAGGCCTCCGGAAGCATTACTGCTTGAGCGAGCATCAATGCCGCTCCACTGGCGGTGGGCGTGACCGCACGCCACGTCCTTATCCAAGCGAGGTGGAAGGGATGGTGACAGGGTGCGAGCCCGCGGGTATGGAGTCTGCTGGCGGAATGGCCGGTGACTGTGCAGCGAGTCGTTACTGCTCGCTAAGGGGCAAGACTCAGAGCCCAGGCATCGCCGTTGCCGCGGAGGCGCAACGTCGTCGGTCGCCCTGTTGAGCTCTTCGGCCAGGGACCGTTGGAAGAAGGCCAAGGCGGCGCGCGCAGGGTCAGCCATGACCCGGGCGATGGCCCGCAAGCTCTCCTGGCCAGGTTCGGCCGGGCGGGAAGGACTGAGCCGTCCGACGGAAAGTGGGCTGCCCCGCGCTCCTCTCGCCGGATGGACCGCGATAGCTTGGTTGATGGCGACCTGGACGAGCCGTCTTGCGTCCTGCGGAGTCTCTAGGCCACCGTCATCCGTCCCTGGAGTCGCCTCGCGGCTACCGGCCATGAAGACCCGGCGTTCATGAGGCGGTAACGAGGGCGAGAGCATGGAGGTGGAGCCTTGGTACTCAGGGATCGCATCCGAGCCCAGGCTCGCTAATCGTGACATGCTGTCGGTGAAGATGAAGGTGTTGATGACGCTGAGGCGATGAACTTCGATGAACGAAACTTCAGGCCCCACGGTGGGCACCAGCTGTCGACGATCGGGACCACCGACCGCAAAGAAGGGGGGAAGGATCGTGTAAAGGGGTGAGGCCCCAAGTCGTGGTCGTCCGGGAAGGAGGGAGCGTCGATAGGTGCACAGTTGGCGGAAGAAGAACAATCGGACAGGAGACACAACGCTTATACTGGTTCGAGCCCCCTAGATCAGGTAATAGCTCTACTCCAGTCTTGCCTGTAGGCGAAAGGTGACTAAAAGCTCCTCAGGGGAGAACAAAGGGGGAGCTCGACCTCAGGGTCGTTCGGAGGTGACGATCGAGGGGAGCTCGATGTACGGTGTGGTGTACAAGTGTGTCTGCAGAGGTGCATGCACATCCCCTTGAGTTTCTGCTGTGTTGTTCCCTTGCCTCTGACCAGGGCAGCCTAGCGCTTTTATAGGCCCTTGGCACTGATCTCGAGGCTGACGTCGGGTGGTTGTCTGTGAGTTGACGAGGGCAGTTAACCCTAGTTCCCACGCAGGGGAACTGACAGAAGTTGCTGGGAGTGGTTGACCCTACTTCCCACACAGGAGAACTGACAGGGGTTGGTGACTCTAGTTCCCACGCAGGGGATTTGACGGGAGTCGGTGACGCTAGTTCCCACGCAGGGGAGAGAGGTCACACGAAAAGGAGATTATTACGCTGGAGGCCGAGCCGAGGGTGTCGAGGTCGAAGAGGTCGCGGGAGTCGGCATGAGCTCGGGAAAACTCTCGCCCGAGCTCGGGGAGACCCCCGTCCGAGCTCGGGAACAATCCTCCGAGCTCGGGGGGACGGCTTAAACGACCGATCCTATCCCCCAACTTCTCCGCCCACAAGGCCCGAGCGCTTCCGGGCCCCCTTCGTCCCCTCATGGCGGAGATGCCCGAGTGTTCCAGACGTCATCAAGACAATTTGGAGACAAAGCAGTAAAGCTCGAGTGTTTCCGAGCGCGACCATATCGAAAGCACCCGCGGGGGAGCCTCCCCCGGGCTCAGAGAGGAGATCGAGAGTTCTCGAGCTCAACCCAGGGGGACGATCCCTCCTCGAAGACTTCAGACTCAAGAACGCCTAGAGTCTCAGACTGTTTCTTTAGCCTCGGGGGCTGGTTGTCGGGGATCGGTCGTCCTGACACATGTCCCGGTCCCCCGGGGGCTTTAGGCCGTCCCCCCGAGCTCGAAGGACTGTTCTCGAGCTCGGACGGGGGTCTCACCGAGCTCGGAGGATGGTTCCCGAGCTCGGGGGGAGCTTTCCCGAGCTCATGATGACTCCCGCGACCTCTTCGACCTCGACGCCCTCGGCCCGACTTCCAGCATGATGATCTCCTTTTTGTGTGACCTCTCTCCCCTGCGTGGGAACTAGGGTCACCGACCCCTGTCTGTTCTCCTGCGTGGGAACTAGGGTCAACCACTCCCAGCAACTCCTATTAGTTCCCCTGCTGAAAGACCATGTGGAGGTCTATCCTTGTGTGTGATGAGTAATTGACAAGTTTTGAGCTTGGTTTGATTTGAATTGAATTGGATTTGAAGCAATTTGAGTGTTGGTTGCTCTTCTTAGTGCTACCGGCCTAGGGGTAGTAGCACAGGACCATTGAGAGCAATTATGATCGATTAATAATTTTTGGGATAATCATTGAATATCTTTGTGTGCATTGCTATGTGAAAGGTTTTTCCTTGTCTTTGCTGGTTGCAGGGCGACGGTGCTAGGTCATGGTGAGGCGGAGGATGACCGAGACTAGGCGAGGAGCGTCGGAGGTCCAGACGGTTGGGAGATCGCCGGAAGATGATTGAAGACGGAGTCCGGGTATGTCAAGAAGACAAGGAAAGGAGATGATGCTAGCTAGATGCCGCGTGGATCAATGAGGGCCGTCGGATTGAGGTCTAGTTGATAGGTTAGCGGGTCTAGGTAGTATGCTTTGAAAACCGTGCAAGAAAACCCGGTATGTGTGTGGGTTTTGGGTTAGCCCTTGCATGGCTGTGTGTGTGGGTTAATCCTAGCCCTTAGATGAGTGCTCTAGGGCTGAGGGACTCATCCAAGGGTGGTAGGTGGCCCAAGTGTAGTATAAATAGGGGTGGAGGGGTAGCCTCCTCCCCTAGAAGGTTTTTGAGGTTTTTGAATGCTCCTTTGAGCTTTGCCCACATGAAAGTGATGCTTTGTAACCTTCTTCCAGAAATGAAAGTTTTATCCATCCAACTCTGAATTTATTTTGCGCATTTACATTATGTCTTTGCTTTACGCAATTTAAATTCAGCATTTAATTTCCCGCAATTACATTCTCGCAATTTACATTCACGCAATTTGGATTTGCCTCCCCTCCTTCTAAATGCTGTTGATCTTGGATGTTTTGAGTGTGTTCATATGGCTTTACATCTCTTTTGCACTCTTGGATTGAGTAGAGAACATCTTTTCTTTCAAGTTCCAACTTTGTTCAGAACTTGTTCTTTGCGCAGCATTTAGTGTTTGATTTTTATAAAAATATAGAAAAATCCTTTTTAAGTGATTATTCTTTGGAGGAGGTGCGGGACTCTGATATCCACCTGTAGAAAAATTTTGGAGTTCACTTGTTACACCGTTTGGGCGCCATGAGGTGAAAACCGAGCCCCAAACTTTTTGCTCGATGTTCTTGACTAACTGTGTTCTTCGATTTTTCCTGTTTTTTCTGTAAGGCTTTTTGAGGAGAAATTTGGTGGAGTTCTTCACGACTCTTCTTCTCATAGGGCGAATCATTCTCAAATTTTTGTGAGCTACAGAAACCCACCAACCTCCTGTTCAAATTGAGGACAATTTCTGGAGATTCTGCTTTTGCTTTTACGAAAGTGACTTTCGTGATTTGAATTGATCTCCTTTCTAAAAGCAAGAGTTGGATTGATTCCTCTTTATCTTGGACACTAGAAAACCAGGATTGTGACTCGAAAATCCCCACATATTTTATGGTACTTATCAATGCAAGCTAGGGGTACACATAGTTGTCTAGTTTTTCGGGTTTTTCACGATTTCCTTTGAGCGATCTTGTCGAGGTTTTTGTTGGCGCATTTTGAGGTTTTTGTTGGAGTATTTCCTTTGAGCGATCTTTGTTCAGGTTTTTCACCCCCCTCTTTTCGCTATCTAGATCCTTCACCTGCGTGGGAACTAGGGTCAACTGCCCCCGTCAACACACAGACACCCACCCGACGTCAACCTCGAGATCGGCACGAAGGGTCTATAAAAGCGCCAGACTACCCTGGTCAGAAAAAGAGGGGAACAACACAGTAGGAACCCCCAATGCGCAAACACATCTGCAGACACACTTGTACACCACACCATCCATCCAGCTCCCCTCGGTCGTCACTTCTGAACGACCCCGAGGTCGAGCTCCCACTTTGTTCTCCCCCCGAGGAGCTTTTAGTCACCTTTCGCCTACAGGCAAGACTGGAGTAGAGCTATTACCCGACCTAGGGGGCTCGAACCAGAATAAGCGTTGTGCCTCCCGACCGATTGTTCTTCTTCCTCGAAGTGCGACTTAGGGCCTCACCCCTTTACACGATCCTTCCCCCTTCTTTGCGGTCGGCGGTCCCGATCGTCCACACACTCTATGACTTTTTTCACACAAATGGTGTCTACAGTGCTAGTTGGGACACGTTGTGAAGAATTTTTAACACTGAGTCAGACGGATTCGAAACGCATACGGATATTAGTTAGGGCTCATATGAAGTCCATTCGGGGTATTTGCCACTCAGTTTCACTCTCTGACTTTTTTCGCACAAATGGAGTCTGCAGTGCTAGTTGGGACATGTTGTGAAGAATTTTTAACACCGAGTTGGATGGATTCGAAAGACATACTCATATGAGTTAGGGCACATATGAAGTCCATTCGAGGTGTTTGTCACTCAGTTTCACTCTGTGAATTTTTTCGCACGAATGGAGTCTGTAGTGCTAGTTGGGACACGTGAAGAATTTTTAACACCGACTCGGATTGATTCGAAACGCATACCCATATGAGTTAGGGCGCATATGAAGTCCATTTGGGGCGTTTGTCACTCAGTTTCACTCTGTGACTTGTTTCGCACAAATGGTGTCTGCAGTGCTAGTTCGGAAACGTTATGAAGAATTTTTAACACCGAACCGGACGGATTCGAAACACATACGGATATTAGTTAGGGCGAATATGAAGTCCATTCAATGTGTTTGTCACTCAGTTTCACTCTGTGACTTATTCACACAAGTGGTGTTTGTAGTACTAGTTGGGACACGTTTTGAGGAATTTTTAACAACGAGTCGGACGGATTCAAAACGCATACGGATATTATTTAGGGCGCATATAAACTCCATTCGGGGTATTTGCTAACTAGTTTCACTCTGTGACTTTTTTCGCACGAATGTAGTCTGCAGTGCAAGTTGGGACACGTTGTGAAGAATTTTTAACACCGACTCGGTCGGATTCGAAATGCATACCCATATGAGTTAGGGCACATATAAAGTCCATTCGGGGCGTTTGTCACTCAGTTTCACTCCGTGACTTTTTTCGCACAAATGGTATCTGCAGTGCAAGTTGGTACACGTTGTCAAGAATTTTTAACACCGACTCGGACGGATTCGAAACGCATATGGATATTAGTTCACATATGAAGTCCATTCGGGGTATTTGCCAGTTAGTATCACTCTGTGACTTTTTTCGCACGAATGGAGTGTGCAGTGCAAGTTGGGACACGTTGTGAAGAATTTTTAACACCGACTCGGACGGATTCGAAACGCTTACCCATATGAGTTAGGGCGCATATGAAGTCCATTTGGGGTGTTTGTCACTCAGATTCACTCTATGACTTTTCTCGCACAAATGGTGTCTGCTGTGCTAATTGGGACACGTTGTGAATAATTTTTTACACCGAACCAGACGGATTCGAAACGCATACGGATAATAGTTAGGGCGCATATGAAGTCCATTCGGTGTGTTTGTCACTCAGTTTCAGTCTGTGACTTTTTTCACACAAATGTTGTCTGAAGTGCTAGTTGGGACACGTTGTGAATAATTTTCATCACCGAGTCGGACGGATTCGAAACGCAGGCGGATATTAGTTATGGCGCATATGAAGTCCATTCGGGGTATTTGCCACTCAGTTTCACTTTGTGACTTTTTTCGCACGAATGAAGTCTGCAGTGCAAGTTGGGACATTGTGAATAATTTTTAAGACCAACTCGGACGGATTCGAAACGCATACCAATATGAGTTAGGGCGTATATGAAGTCCATTCGGGGTGTTTGTCGCTCAGTTTCACTATGTGGCTTTTTTCGCACAAATGGTGTCTGCAGTGCTAGTTGGTGGGACACGTTGTGAAGAATTTTTAAAACCGAACCTGATGGATTTGAAATGAATACAGATACTAGTTAGGGCGTATATGAAGTCCATTCGGTGTGTTTGTCACTCAGTTTCACTCTACGTTTTTTCACACAAATGGTGTCTGAAGTGCTAGTTGGGACACGTTGTGAAGAATTTTTAACACGAACCAGACGGATTCGAAACACATACGGATATTAGTTGGGGCGCATATGAAGTCCATTCGTGGTGTTTGTCACTCTCTGACTTTGTTCGCACAAATGGTGTCTGCAGTGCTATTTGTGACACGTTGTGAAGAATTTTTAACTCCGAACCGGACGGGGCATGCGGATATTACTTAGGGTGCATATGAAGTCCATTCGGCGTGTTTGTCACTCAGTTTAACTTTGTGACTTTTTTCACACTAACGGTGTCTGAAGTGCTTGTTAGGACATGTTGTAAAGAATTTTTAACATGAACTGGATGGATTCGAAACACATACGGATATTAGTTAGGGCGCATATGAAGTCCATTCGGGGTATTTGCCACTCAGTTTCACTCTGCGACTTTTTTTCGCACGAATGGAGTCTGCAATGCATGTTGGGACATTGAAACGCATACCCATATGAGTTGGGGCGCATATGAAGTCCATTCGAGGTGTTTGTCACTCAGTTTCACTCTGTGACTTTTTTCGCACAAATGGTGTCTACATTCCTAGTTGGGACACGCTGTGAAAATTTTTTAACACCGAACCGGACAGATTCGAAACGCAGACGGATATTTGTTAGGGCGCATATGAAGTCCATTCGGTGTGTTTGTCACTCAGTTTCACTCTGTGACTTTTTTGCACACAAATGGTGTCTAAAGTTCTAGTTGGGACACGTTGTGAAAAATTGTTAAACCGAGTCGGACGGATTCGAAACACATACGGATATTAGTTAGGGCGCATATCGGGGTATTTGCCTCTCAGTTGCACTCTGTTACTTTTTTTCGCACGAAAGGAGTCTACAGTGGAAGTTGGGACACGTTGTGAAGAGTTTTTAACACCGACTCGGACGGATTCGAAATGCATACCCATATGAGTTAGGGCGCATATGAAGTCCATTCGGGGTGTTTGTCACTCAGTTTCACTCTGTGACTTTTTTCGCACAAATGGTGTCTGCATTGCTAGTTGGGACACGTTGTAAAGTATTTTTAACACTGAACCAGACGGATTCGAAACGCATACGGATACTATTTAGGGCGCATATGAAGTTCATTCGGTGTGTTTGTCACTCAGTTTCACTCTGTGAGTTTTTTCACACAAATGGTGTCTGCAGTGCTACTTGGGACATGTTGTGATGAATTCTTAACACCGAATCGAACGGATTCGAAACGCATACGGATATTAGTTAGGGAGCATATGAAGTCCATTCAGGGTATTTGCCACTCAGTTTCACTCTGTGACTTTTTTCCGCACGAATGAAGTCTCTGTAGTGCAAGTTGGGACACGTTGTGAAGAATTTTTAACACCGACTCGGACGGATTCGAAACGCATACCCATATGAGTTAGGGCACATATGAAGTCCATTCGGGGTGTTTGTCACTAAGTTTCACTCTGTGACTTTTTTCGCACAAATGGTGTGTGCAGTGCTAGTTGGGACACGTTGTGAAGAATTTTTAACCCCAAACCGGACGGATTCGAAACACATACAGATATTAGTTAGGGCGCATATGAAGTCTATTCGGTGTGTTTGTCACTCAGTTTCCCTCTGTGTCTTTTTCACACAAATGGTGTCTGCAGTGCTAGTTGTGACACGTTGTGATGCGCATATGTTGGCCTGATCTTCCGGTGAGGGGATAATTTCGATTAGGTAGAGGATGACTTTGACGATCCGGCTACGAACCACACAAGGATAAGTGCCCGCAATCGCTAAACCACACTCCTAGTTGTTATCAACGGTGCCGAACCACGAATGACTTGACCACGAATGTCTATTCTTGCAAGCAATCGAAGAACCAGCAAGAACAAGGATAAAGCAAACACACGAACTGAGGTTATGATCTTGTTACTGCTGCTCTAGCCAAGTCAGGAGAACAAGGTTAAAGTTCCACACATGGGGCAACTAAACTTAACAATACCTAAGGAGATAGATAGGGATCTTGTCCAATATATATAGCCAAGGATGGCTGCTAGGAGTTGGTCTCACGTCACTTTAATTACATGGGAAGTCAGCCCAAAATTATGGTGGCACAACAGACTAAAAGACTGAGACCGTCGCACCGCTTTGATCTTTGTGGCCACCCGGGTTGAATTTGATGATGACTCTGGATCCATTGTATAGAGCACGAATTTATCTTTTAATCAAGTACGCACTCATCCCGAACGGACTCCGTATGCAAATGTTATGGCCAGTTGAAGGTGGACTGCTCCTGGGTGGACGTTTTGGCTTCCTTCTCGGGAATACCTTGTACTCTAGCTTCTAGTGATGAGGAATGATGTCCTTGTAGCTCTAAGCCATGATTCCTAAGCACAAGCACATTATTATGCAGTGGTCTATCCTCTAAAATATAATTATGCCACCCGAGAATCGAGTTCACCTGTTGATTTAGCTGCCGTGCGCGTGCCCTTGTGATAGGACCTTGCATAGGGGTGGTGGAGGTGAGGTCATGGGTGTATCCGACATAGTGATGTCCTCATCATCCTCCCCTTCTTGCATTTGAGTCGTCCTCGACTCAAGCTCATCGTTCTCTCAAAATATGGCTTCAAATCAAATGTTAAAAGTGGGACTAACCCCAAAATCTGCAGGTAACTCAAGTTTATAAGCATTATCATTAATTCGTTCAAGCACTTTGAAAGGACCATCAGCTCTAGGCATTAATTTAGACTTTCGCAAGTTAAGAAATCTTTCTTTCCGCAAATGCAACCAAACAAGATCACCAGGTTCAAATGTCAATTCCTTTCTACCATGGTTACCTGCAACCCTATATTTCTCAGTCTTGCGCTCTATATTTTCTTTTTTGGTTTTATGCAATTTAAGAACAAATTCAGCACGTCTCTTTGCATCAAAGTTTACCTTCTCTGAAGATGGCGAAAGCAATAGATCAATCAGAGCACGAGGGTTAAAGCCATACACAACCTGAAATGGAGTAATTTTTGTGGTAGAGTGCAATGTACGATTATAAGCAAACTCCACATGAGGTAGGCACTCTTCCCACATTTTCAAATTCTTCTTTAGAATAGTCCTCAACATGGTCGACAAGGTTCGATTCACCACTTCAGTTTGGCCATCGGTTTGAGGGTGACTGTGGTAGAGAACACTAGCTTTGTCCCTAATTTGCTCCATAAAGTTCTCCAAAAATGGCTCAAGAGCTTAGCATCACGATCTGAAACAATAGTACAAGGCATACCATGCAAGCGAACAATTTCTTTGAAGAATAAATCAGCAATATGAGTGGCATCATCGCTCTTGTGGCATGGAATGAAATGTGCCATTTTAGAGAATCGATCCACAACAACAAAAATACTATCCCTCCCCTTCTTTGTTCTAGGCAATTCTAAAACAAAGTCCATAGATATATCTTCCGAAGGAACACTAGGAACAGGAAGCGGCATGTACAAGCCATGTGGGTTTAGATGAGACTTAGCTTTTTGGCATGTAGTGCAGTGTGCAACAAAGCGATTGACATCACGTCTCAGCTTTGGCCAAAAGAAATGTTCAGCCAGTACATCCTCCGTAGCCAGTACATCCTCCGTCTTTTTAGCTCCAAAGTGTCCCATCAATCCTCCTCCATGTGCCTCTTGTAACAACAAAAGACGAACGGAGCTAGCTGGAATGCATAGCTTGTTAGCTTTAAACAAGAATCCATCATTGTTAACAAATTTGTTCCAACTTTTTCCACTTTTACAATTTAGCAAGACTTCTTTGAAATCATTATCCTGAGCATAGAGATCTTTTATGGTTTCTAAGCCAAAAATTCTACAATCAAGTTGATACATCATTGTATATCTTCTAGACAATGCATCAGCAATCACATTATCCTTCCCTTTCTTGTATTTGATGACATAAGGAAATGATTCAATCAATTCTACCCACTTAGCATGTCTACGGTTCAGTTTTCTTTGACTACGAATATGCTTAAGTGCCTCATGATCAGAATGTATGACAAATTCTTTAGGCCATAAGTAATGTTGCCACGTTTCTAAAGATTGCACAAGAGCATACAATTCTTTATCATACGTAGAATAATTCAGAATAGGCCCACTTAATTTTTCACTAAAATAAGCAATAGGTTTACCTACTTGTATCAATACACCACCAATTCCAATACCGCTTGCATCACATTCAAGTTCAAAGGTCTTACCAAAATCTGGAAGTTGAAGTAATGGTGCATTTGTGAGCTTTTCTTTTAAAAGATTGAAGGCAGCTTCTTGTGCTTGCCCCCAATGGAAGGGAACACCTTTCTTTGTCAATTCATTCAATGGTGCAGCTATAGTGCTGAAATCCTTCACAAAACGTCGATAGAATCCAGCAAGTCCATGAAAGCTCCGTACTTGTGTGACCGTGTTAGGAGTCGGCCAACTCTTGATTGCTTCAATCTTGGCTTCATCAACCTCAATTCCCTGTGGCGTCACAACATAGCCAAGAAACGAGACTCGATCGGTGCAAAAGGAGCACTTCTCAAGGTTGCCAAACAAACGTGCATCTCTCAAAGCATTAAAAACATTACGAAAGTGTTCAGTATGTTCAGAAAAAGACTTGCTATATATCAGAATGTCATCAAAGTAGACCACCACAAATTTTCCAATAAAAGTGCGCAAAAATTCATCAATCGCATAAATGTGCTAGGTGCATTAGTCAAACCGAAAGGCATAACTAACCACTCATACAACCCAAATTTAGTTTTGAACGCTGTTTTCCATTCATCCCCAAGTTTCATTCTAATCTAGTGATATCCACTTCTCAAGTCAACTTTTGAAAACACAATAGAGCCACTCAGTTCGTCTAGCATATCATCCAACCTTGGAATAGGGTGACGATACCTAATAGTTATATTATTTATAGCTCCACAGACCACACACATTTGCCATGATCCATCTTTCTTAGGCACTAAAAGCACAGGAACAGCACAAGGACTAAGGCTTTCGCGAACGTACCCATTGTCGAGCAAGTCTTGCACTTGACGTTGTATCTCCTTAGTCTCCTCTGGATTGGTCCTATATGCTGCTCGGTTTGGTAATGTTGCTCCTAGAATCAAGTCAATTTGATGTTCAATTCCCCTCAAAGGTGGCAGCCCCGGGGGTATCTCATTTGGAAACACATCCTCATAATCCTGCAAAAGGTTAGCAATAGCAGAAGGCAAAGAAACAGGTATATTTTCGAATGAAAACAAAGTCTCTTTGCAATCAAAGCATAGCATCCAACATTACATTCTTTCATGTCAATTAAATCAGATTTTGTAGCTAGCATGACAGCACCCTTTAACTTGATTTCAGCTCTCTTAGAATTGGATTCTTTCTTCTTTGGTTGTGCTAATTCTTTGTTTCTAATCTGATTTTCACTTTTAGCACTCTCCTTCTCTCTTTCAGCTTTCTCTAAGTCATTTTTCAAAATTGCAGCGGGGGACATGGGAAGCAAAATAATTTTCTTTCCTTTATGCATAAAAGTGTATTGGTTAGTTCTACCATCATGAGAAGCATCTTTATCATATTGCCAAGGTCTACCTAACAGCAAAGAGCATGCTTGCATAGGTACAACATCCCAATCAGTATGATCATGATAAGAACCAAGAGAAAAGTGCAATCTCACCATTCTTGTTACCTTCAATTTTCCACTTGAGTTGAACCATTGAATGTGGTAGGGATGTGGGTGTTGTGTTGTGGTCAAGCCAAGCTTCTCAACCATCTCCATGTTTGCAAGATTATTGCAACTCCCTTCATCAATGATAACTCGCACTGAACGCTCATTGATGATAAATTTTGTTTGGAACAAGTTATGGCGTTGATTCTGTTCAGCACTCTCTATTTCCACACTAAGGACACGCTTCACAATGATGCTCACGTATCTTTCTGAAATTTCAGCACCCAAATGCTCCTCCTCATGTTCACCCCCTTGATCATCTTCCCGAACAATTAAAGCACGCTGACTTGGACAATCACGCATCATGTGTCCAAATCCTTTGCATCGATGGCATTGCACATCGCGTGTACGACCTGTGGATGCAATTGAAGAAGAACTCTTTGTGGAAGCTTGTACCGTGGTTGTTTTTGTGTCCGAGACATGTGATGGAGTGGAAGTAGAGGCAGTAGGGCGCCCACTGTTAGAGGGTGGAAGTGCTCATCCTGAAGTAGTGGATGGAGCCTTTACTTGCACTTGGCTTGGTCGTGACGAAGAAGAGCCTCCAAAGTTCCCTCTCAACTTGGAATGTCGTCCCTGTACTTCCCTTTCAGCTTTGCAAGCAAGATGAAATAAACGAGTGACAAGTTGTATTCTTTATAATCAAGTATGTCCTGAATTTCACGGTTAAGTCCACCTAGAAATCTAGCCATCTTAGCATCTTCATTATCTTCCAAACCACACCGCAACTCACAAATTTGCATTTCTTGATAATACTCCTCTACAGATTTATTTCCTTGATTTAAACGTTGTAATTTATTGAGCAAGTCACGAGCATAGTATGAGGGAACAAACCTTGCTCTCATCATTCTTTTAAAGCCATTCCATGTTCTTGGTGCATTTCCATGATTCCTACAAGTCTCACTCCACCAAATGGAGGCAAAAGCGGTGAACTCACTAGTGGCAGCCCTAACTTTTCTATCTTCAGGAAAGTTATAGCATGCAAATTTTTGTTCTACCGCTAGCTCCCAATCAAGATGCTTATCAGGGTTATATTTTCCATCAAATGAAGGTATTGTAAACTTAACCTTTCCCATAGGATCATTACGTACCTCTCGTGGTTCTCGCTGATTCCTACCCATACCTTGCCAGTTATGTCGAAGTCGTCGATGATCTCGTTCATCGTTGGAGTTAAAACCATCATCATCCTCAGTGTTAGCAATATAATTGTTCTCTTCCTCTTCCACCTCATTTGCCCAAGCACGGGCAGCATACCGCAGTTGGCGTCCGTGTGCTCCATTTTGTTCTTGTCCATTGTTGGCCACATTTTCAACAAGTGGTGGTTGTTGTCCCTCAAGGCGATCTACTCGGTCACGGAGGGCTGCGATGTTGTTGTTGATTTCAGCCAAGACCTCATCATGGTTGGTAGCATGCACGTTCAATAAACGTGTGAAGTGTTGTATGATTCCTCTTGAGCGAGGTGTGAGAATTTCAGCTTGGTTTTCTTCATTGCTTCCATTGTCATCTGCCATGGTTAGCAATAAACAGGAAAACACACAAAGGTATGTAATTCCCTATCACTACTACTTGCTGAAATGATTGGGTGTCACTCTCTCTTGCTCTTACCAAGCTTTTACAAATTCTTACGAATGTAGCAAGTGGTGCAACCGGTTGGTGGCTGGTTCGTGATAAACCAAACTCAAATGTGAACAAAGCAATTGCAAGGTTTATCACCTGTATGGTTAGTAGAAAGTGGAGCTTGGAAAAGCTTTATAATGAGTAGCAAAGGAAAACAACCAGCCAATTTCAGAATTTGCATAGAATTGAATAAGTGTTCGAAACTAACTATTAGCCTATGTTGCTGATCAAATAAAGATGGATATTAGGCTAAAACAAAAGATATGGCAGTGGATACAAGTGGTAAACACAACAAAATTCAAGCATATGCAATTTGCAACTTGGGAGCACAAGATGGATCCAACTTTGTATTTTGCTGATTTACATCCACCGGACGGAGGGTCGGTATTTTGGCCGTATCTTTTAGTCAGGTGCCTTTTTTCAATGATTCTTTTTTTTTTGTTTTCTTCCTGACGGCTTTTGCAACAACTTTTCTTTTGGACAAACTTTCTGAAATTCAACCGAGAATTTTGCACGAAATTTACAATTGCACACAGATGCGATTTCAGGACAGCAAGTTGGTCTTATTGAAACATTAATAGATTTCTCGTGCTTGCAAGTATGGATGTGAAAATTGGCATCAACATAGAATACTAAGTCACGGATCTACTCCATTTGGTTTTAATCAAAAAAGATAAGGGAATTGAGTTTTATGGCATTTTTGGTGGCGGCTGCAGAAAGGTGATCTTTCAGGCCGAGATGGGGTTGTTTGTTTTTGGGTTTTAGGGATGGATTCTGACGTGGGGAGAGAAACAAGAAGATGAACAGCAACAAGACAATACTAGAACGGACACAAACTCAATTTAGCAAAAACAAAATTAACCAATTGAAAGTCACAACGGGGTTTGGACAGCGGACAAACAAACTTTTTGTGGGGCAAATTTTCTGGACTCTAGGAAGAACACAATCAAATAACTAAACAAGATACAAGAACTCACCGGTCAACCGTTCCTCTGATACCAAATGATGCGCACAAGACGGCCCGATCTTCCGGTGAGGGGATAATTTCGATTAGGCAGAGGATGACTTTGACGATCCGGCTACGAACCACACAAGGATAAGCGCCCGCAATCGCTAAACCACACTCCTAGTTGTTATCAACCGTGCCGAAGCCTGGATGAGCTGACCACGAAGGTCTATTCTTGCAAGCAATCGAAGAACAAGCAAGAACAAGGATAAAGCAAACACACGAACTGAGGTTATAACTTGTTTACTGCTGCTCTAGCCGAGTCAGGAGAACAAGGTTAAAGTTCCACACATGGGGCAACTAAACTTAACAAAACCTAAGGAGATAGATAGGGAGCTTGTCAAATATATATAGCCAAGGATGGCTGCTAGGAGTTGGTCTCACGCCATTTTAATTACATGGGAACTCAGCTCAAAATTATGGTGGCACAGCACCCTAAAAGACTGAGACAGTCGCACCGTTTTGACTTCTGTGGCCAGCTCGAGTGGAATTTGATGATGAGGCCAGATCCGTTGGAAAGAGCACGAATTTATCTTTTAATCAAGTACTGACGCATCCCGATTGGACTCCGTATGCAAATGTTATGGCCGGTTGAAGGTGGACTGCTCCTGGGTGGACATTTTGGCTTCCTTCTCGGGAATACCTTGTGCTCTAGCTTGTAGTGATGAGGAATGACGTCCTTGCTGTTCTAAGCCATGATTCCTAAGCACAAGCACATTATTATGCAGTGGTCTATCCTCTAAAATATAATTATGCCACCCGAGAATTGAGTTCACCTATTGATTTAGCTGCCGTGCGCGTGCCCTTGTGATAGGACCTTGCATAGGAGGTGGTGGAGGTCAGGTCATGGGTGTATCGGACATAGTGATGTGCTCATCACGTTGTGATGAGGACATCACTTCTACGGATATGACCACATTTGGTTGTGCCAACTCCAACACGTCATCCACGGGCCAAGAAGAGAGAGAGATCAAATCCATCACGTTCTGGAATCCAATTCGGCCTCCTGAGACAGCACTGACTTCAAATATGAATAAATTTTGCATACGGACTCCGATTTGGGTGATCTTAGACTTGATTGAAAGATTACAACGAGATCTTTCCAATAGATCTAATCCCAGCTCCAGATTCATTGTGGATCAGTCGAAATCATCAAAACAATATACTACAATACTATTTTGGGCTGTTTCGGGCCTTGTAAGCGTGTGGGGGCCCAAGCCCAAGTTGTGTACGCCCCCCTTGGCTGCACACAACCCTAGGATGTGCCTCTCACGTCCATCCCTCTTATAAACTCAGTAGCCGCGACTTTAGAAACTTGGGTTTTGTTTGATTAGTTTAGCCAAGTGCAAACTTTGTGTCTTCGAGTTGTGCTGGACAGCCACCTTGTCAAGACCTTCAATAGAACCCCACCTTGATTTTTTCCTTCAATTCTTATTTCGCAATTTCAGATTGCTTTTACTATTGTTCTTGCTTGTTTTTCGGTTGCTTGAAGGAATTGAACCTCGTGTTCAGGTTGATCGTGCCCACGGCAAGATCAATAACACTCCGGAGTTGGTTTAGCGATTGCTAAGGCGCATCGTCGTCGTACGTTGTAGTCGGATCGTCAAAGTCGGTTCCACCAAATCAATAGTTATCGCTCTCATCGAAAGATCGGGACACAACCTCACATCACGTTATGAAGAAATTTTAACACCGAGTCCGACGGATTCGAAACGCATACAGATATTAGTTAGGGCGCATATGAAGTCCATTCGGGGTATTTGCCTACCAGTTTCACTCTGTGACTTTTCGCACGAATGGAGTCTGCAGTGCAAGTTGGGACACGTTGTGAAGCATTTTTAACACCGACTCGGACGGATTCGAAATGCATACCCATATGAGTTAGGGCGCATATGAAGTCCATTCGGGTTGTTTGTCACTGAGTTTCACCCTGTGACTTTTTCTGCACAAATGGTGTCTACAGTGCTATTTGGGACACGTTGTGAAGAATTTTTAACATCGAACCGGACAGATTCGAATCGCATACGGATATTAGTTAGGGTGCATATGAAGTCCATTTGGTGTGTTTGTCACTCAGTTTCTCTCTAAACTTTGACTTCTGATTTTTTTTAAACATCCCCCTTGCAGGGAGGGGATCACAGAGAGAGCAGAGAGGTATGCCGTGGATATTTTTATTAATTTTTGAACAGGGGAAACCCAAATTTGGAAAGGCTAATTGATTGGATGATGAAAGGAAAAGGTGGGAAATGTGGCGAGTGATTGATTCTGATCTGCTGTTATGGTAGGGATGATGGTGGAAAGGTAGGGGATGTGGCAGGTGATTGATTCTGATCTGCTATTATGGTAGGGATGATGCTATGGCACAATGAATACAGGATTGAACAAAACACGTGACACTATGGTGATAAGAACTTGAAACTCTAAACGACACAAACACTAAGACCAGCCACGACTCGACGACATAATGCAAATTCAACAAGAATGGATAAAACAGCAAAAGCAATAGGCCGAAATTGGCTAGGACCGAAAGGATTTTATTTTTGTTGGGCTATTTTTTTTTGGACTGTAGGCAGAAGAACAAAACTAAGAACAAGAAGTCTCTCACCGAGCAACCGAAGGCTCTGATACCACTTGATAGAACTAGGCGTCCCAATCTTTCAAATTTGAGGAGGTAGCGTCAATCTGGTGGAGGGTGAAGTTGGCGGCCCGACTACAATGACCCGACGTTGCGCCTTAGCGACCGGTACACCACCCTCCTG
Source organism: Otatea glauca (assembly GCA_036346275.1). Taxonomy (NCBI): domain Eukaryota; kingdom Viridiplantae; phylum Streptophyta; class Magnoliopsida; order Poales; family Poaceae; genus Otatea; species Otatea glauca. The sequence goes on along the minus strand of CM070723.1, from coordinate 35,348,840 downwards.
AAGGTTATTGATCCCGCGGGAAGCGCGACCAACCTGACCACGAAGGTCTTTGTTCCTGTGAGCAATAGAAGAACCAGCAAGAACAAGGGATTACAAGCAACTCAATGGCGAATATGAATTCAGATCGGTTCTGAAACAAAAACACTCAAAGTTGGGGTTCCGATGACCAAGTAGGCGAGCGGCCTGAGTCGACGCAGCAGTACAAGCGATAGCAATGGCTAACTGAATCAAACAAAACCCAAAACCCTAATTATGTTGGCGGCTGGCTAATTATAGACCAAGGGCGTGCAGCACTAGGCCTTAACATGGGCCTACTGATTACAACTCGAAATAAAGACTAGAGCCCAATTAGGCTCGGACTAGAAAAGTGTTCTGGATTGTTTTATGTATTCCTGTTGACTCGGAAGGAATTTGGAGGTGATCTCGGATCAGTTAGAAAGAGGACGACTAGAGCTTTCGTTCTTGTACTCGTAAGCCTCCAGAAGCCTTCTGGATCAAAAGTTATGGCCGTTTGAATCTGACCATCTCTGGGAGTCCGAATCTGATTCCAATTTGCTCTTCCTTCTGGACGCGAACTCCTTTGTGCGTTGTGGGTCTTCCCCATGGTTCCTAAGAATAATCACATCATCACAAAAATTAAGTAGCATCCCATTCATTGTATCATTAATTGGAATACATAGGAGCGCCTTCACCTGATAATTTAGTTGACGTGCACGGGCTCGAGTGAGTGGTCCTTGAAGTGGTGGTTCATCCTGATGAGTGGAGTTAGAGCTGGTTGTATCCATTATGGAGATGTCCTATGACACGTTGTGAAGAATTTTTAACACCGAGTGGGATGGATTCGAAACGCATACGGATATTAGATAGGGCGCATATGAAGTCCATTCGTGGTATTTGCTAACCAGTTTCACTCTGTGCATTTTTTCGCACGAATGGAGTCCGCAGTGCAAGTTGGGACACGTTGTGAAAAATTTTTAACACCGACTCAGACAGATTCGAAACGCATACCCATATGAGTTAGGGTGCATTTGAAGTCCATTCGGTGTGTTTGTCACTCAGTTTTACTCTGTGACTTTTTCATACAAATGGTGTCTGCAGTGCTAGTTGGGACACTTTGTGATGAATTTTTAACACCGAGTCGAGCGGATTCGAAACGCATGCGGATATTAGTTAGGGCGCATATGAAGTCTGTTGGGGATTGGTCGTCCTGACACATGTCCAGGCCCCCCAGGGGCTTTAGGCCATCCCCCGAGCTCGGAGCACTGTTCCCGAGCTCGGAGGATGGTTCCTGAGCTCGGGCGGGAGTTTTCCCGAGCTCATGATGACTCCCGCGTCGTCTTCGACCTCGACGCCCTCGGCCCGGCCTCCAGCATGATGATCCCCTTGTTGTGTGACCAGTCTCCCCTACGTGGGAACTAGGGTCACCGACTCTTGTCAAATCCCCTGCGTGGGAACTAGGGTCACCAACCCCTGTCAATTCTCCTGCGTGGGAACTAGGGTCAACTGCTCTCAGCAACTCCTGTCAGCCCCCCTCTGCGTGGGAACTAGGGTGAACTGCTCCCGTCAACTCACAAACAACCAACCGACGTCAGCCTCGAGATCAGCGCCGAGGGCTTATAAAAGCGCTAGACTGCCCTGGTTAGAGGCAGAACAGAACAACACAGCAACCATACCATCCATCGAGCTCCCCTCGGTCGTCACCTCCGAACGACCCCGAGGTCGAGCTCCCCCTTTGTTATCCCCCGAGGAGCTTTTAGTCACCTTTCGCCTACGGGCAAGACTGGAGTAGAGCTATTACCCGACCAATGGGGCTCGAACCAGTATAAGCGCTGTGTCTCCCGTCCGATTGTTCTTCTTCCTCGAACTGTGCACCTATCGACGCTCCCTCCTTCCCAGACGAGCACGACTTGGGTCCTCACCCCTTTACACGATCTTTTCCCCCTTCTTTGCGGTCGGCAGTCCCGATCGTCGACAACTGGCGCCCACCGTGGGGCCCGAAGTTTCGTTCGTCCGAAGTTCATCGCCTTAGCATTGTCAACGACTTCAGCTTCACCGACAACATGTCGCGATTAGTGAGCCTGGGCTCGGATGCGATCCCTGAGTACCAAGTCTCCAACTCCATGCTCTCGCCCACATTACTGTCTCACGAAAGCCGGGTCTTCATGGCGAGTAGCCGCGAAGCGGCTCCAGGGACGGATGACGACGGCCCAGAGACTCCACAGGAAGTACGACGGCTCGCCCAGGTCGCCATCAACGAAGCTATCACCCCATTCGGCGGGAGGAGCGCGGGGCGGCCCGCTCTCCTTACGGACACCTCAACCCTTCCCACCCGGACGAACCTGGCCGGGATTGCCTGCGGGCTATCGCCCTGGTCATGGCTGACCCTTCGCGGGCCGGCTCAGCCCTCTTCCAGCGGTCCCTGGATGAAGAGCTCAACAGGGCGACCGATGACGTCGCGTCTCCACGGCAAGGGTGGCGCCTGGGCTTCGAGTCTCGCCCCTTGGTGAGCAGTAACGACTCATCGCACAGTCGCAGGCCGTTCCGCCAGCAGACTCCGTACTTGTGGGCTCGCACCCTGTCACCATCCCTTCCACCTCACCGGGAAGAAGACGTGGCGCTCGGGCACGCCCACCGCCAGCAGAGCGGCAGTGATGCTCGCTCAAGCAGTAATGCTTCCGAAGGTCGTGCTTGCGACCGCCCGTGCCACCGTCCTGACAATGCTCCTACTGACCGTCGCGGTCGACGCGGGGTGCGTCACCGACTCGAGTTTCCCCTGTCATCGGATGGCAACTCCGACACCAGCAGCGGTGGCAACGGTCTCCAGGCCTACGGCTGCCCGACGTACTCAGACGAACTCCGTCAGGTGCGCTGGTCAGCCCGGATCAAACCAGCGATAATGGAGCGGTTCGACGGGACCAAGAACCCCGCGGAATTCCTCTCCATCTACTCCACCGCCATCTTGGCGACCGACGGGGACGAGGCCGCGATGGCCAATTATCTCCCCACCGTCCTGGATGGAGCCGCCCACACCTGGCTCTTCAATCAAGCGCCTGGCGATTTCCGGTCGTGGCACCAGCTGCATAGCGCCCTCTACTCCAACTTCCAGAGCTGCTACGAGCGTCCTGGACGAGAAAGGAACCTGGACCGAGTCATTTAGGGAAAGGGTGAGCCCCTCCGAGACTTTGTGCGCCGGTTTACCCGAGCACGAAACTCGATACCTAACGTCTCCGATGAGACCGTCATCAAGGCCTTCAAGATTGGCGTCCGCGACAGACGCCTTACGGAGGACCTCGAGATCACAACAAAGCTCACCGTCAACAAGCACATTACGCATGGCGGGCGATCTGCGGATCACGGATGGCGCGTCCCACTGGAAGCACGACTACGACCAAGGCAAGGTCGGCCTCATCTTTGGCGAAGCAGGGCCGTCCGGCACTAAGGAAGGGGGCTCAGCCCCGCGCGACAAGAAGCGGAGGAGAGACCGCGGTGCTGGAGGCAGCCAGCTCCGCATGGTCGCCACGGTCGATGGCAGGCGTGAAGGGGCGGAAACGCGCCGGCCCGACCGTCGAGGGCCTCGGCCCCAACAGAATCGCCCACAGCCTCGGCAAGCACCACGCCGGCCCCAGCAGGGGTAGATCCGGGCCGTGCCCCCTCGAGCTGATGCTCGATCCTGGGACGACGAGGAATAGCTCTGCCTCGACTCCGATAAATTCTGTCCGTTCCATAAAGCCTACGACCACGATCTGCGAAATTGTAGGACGTGGCTTTACAGATTGGACGCCTTTTATAGAGGACGTGGAGAGATGCCCACGCTCCCGAAGGACGACGAGCTACCCGGCGGAATCGACACCGGCGACGACCAAGCAGGCCTCGACGTGAAGTGCCAGCAAGGCGACCGCCATGTCGACATGATCTTCGGCGGCTCTTCGGCATATCGGTCCCGGCACGAGCTAAAGGACGCTACGCGCACCGTGTGCCAAGCCACCGTCGGGAAGCCCGCCGACCAACCCTGCAGGTGGGATGGCATTCCCATTAGCTTCTCCCGGGATGATGCTCCCCCGGGAATGTCCCGAGACCTCAAGACTACCCTGGTCGTCGCCCCGACCATAAGCAACACCGTCGCCGGGCGAGTCATGGTTGACGGGGGAAGTTCCCTCAACCTGCTCATGGCAAGCGTGTTGGAACCGATGCAGATACCCTGGTCGAAGATTAAAAATATAGCAGTCCCATTCTTCGGCATCGTGCCGAGAAACTCAACCACCCCGCTCGGGCAAGTGGTTCTGCCCATGACTTTCGGGGATTCTACGAACTTCCGCACCGAGGTGATCACCTTTGAGGTTGTCGATGAGGACCACCCCTACAACGCCATCGTCACGCGGCCAGCCCTAATTAAGTTCATGTCCGCGAATCACTACGGGCACCGGTGTATGATGCTCCCGGGGCCCAGCGGCGTCATAACAGTCTGTGACGACCTCAAGGCGGTGCACGGCTGTGAGGAAAAGGCCTTAGCGCTCGCCGGCATGCTACCTGAGCAAGGTCCCGAGACAACCCCGAAGAACGCCCGTCGGAAGGCGGCAATCCAGTTCGGTGGCCCGACCAAGGCCGTGCAGCTCGAGGAGGGAAGCTTGGGCAAGTGTGCCCTCATTTCCACCCAGCTCGACGCAAAATAGGAAGATGAGCTCGTCACCTTCCTCCGAAATAATAAAAGCTTTTTTGCATGGGAACCGGCGGACATGCTGGGGTTTCCACGGGAGGTGGTCGAGCACAAACTACAAACAAAGCCTGGCTGTAGGCCCGCGCGCCAGAAGCTGCGGCGCTTCTCCCCTGAGAAGGCGGCAATAATCAGGGATCACCTCGACAAGCTCCTAAAGGCCGGATTCATTCGCGAAGTCAACTACTCCGAATGGCTGGCCAACCCTGTAATTGTGCAGAAGAAAGGCGGGAAATGGAGAATGTGCGTCGATCACACGGGCTTAAACACTTCGTGCCCCAAAGATAACTTCCCTCATCCGTATATAGATCAAATTGTGGACTCCACCGCCAATGCCAAGATGTTGAGTTTCTTGACGCCTATTCCGGCTACCACCAGATCAAGCTCGCCGAGGAAGACGAGGACAAGACCACTTTCATCACGCCGTTTGGAACCTTTTGTTACACGACCATGTCGTTTGGCCTCGCAATGCGGGCGCAACTTTCCAGCGGCTAATGATCAAGACCTTCAACCCGCAGATCGGCCGAAACCTCAAGGTCTACGTCGATGACATCATCGTCAAGAGCTCCTCCGAGGTTGACCACGTCAAGAGCTCCTCCGAGGTTGACCACGTCAACGATCTGGCCGAGACCATCGCCAATCTAAACAAGTTGGGCATCAAGCTTAATCCCGAGAAGTAGGTCTTCGGCACGACCTCCGGAAAAGTACTCAGCTACATGGTCGGGGGCTCGGGCGTGAGCCCGAACCCGGACAAAATCGAGGCAATTGAGCGGATGGCTGCCCCGACTTCTTTAAAATAGGTGTAGAGCCTCACCGGCCGCATCGTCGCCCTCAGCCGCTTCATCTCTAGGCTCGGCGAGCGGGGCTGCCCTTCTTCAGGATCCTGCGCAGGCATGGGGGCTTCGAGTGGACCCCCGAGGCCCAACGATCCTTCGACGAGCTTAAGGCGTACCTCTCAAGTCCGCCTCTGGCAGCGACTCGCGGCGAGGCGAAATCTTTGTTGCTCTACCTCGCAGCTATGACCGGTGTCGGCGTGTTCTGGTAGCCCGGCGTCGGGCGGCGACACCGATCTACTATCATCGGGTGCTTCATGGACCAAAGGAGCGCTACCCTCTGGTCCAGAAGCTCCTCTACGCCCTCTTCATGGCTTTGCATAAGCTTCGGCACTATTTTCAAGCGCATGCAGTGGTTATCCAGAGCGGGCTCCCACTCGGGGAGATCCTCAGGAACCCGAAGGCCAGAGGTCGCATCGCCAAGTGGGCCATAGAGCTGGCCGAGTTTGACCTCCGCTTCGTGGCACTTACCGCCATCAAATCGCGGGCGCTGGCCGATTTCGTGGTCGAGCAAACGACCGAGCCTGCCCTCGAGCCCGCGATCGAGGCCGAAGACCCCTGGACCATGTTTTTCGATGGGTGGAGGTCATTTGAGCGCTCGGGGGCTGGCATTCTCATCGTCACCCCTCGGGGCGACCACCGGAGGTATGTGGTTCGCTTAAGCTTCCCCGCATCCAACAACTCTGTGGAGTATGAGGCCCTCTTGGCTGGCCTACGATTTTGCAAGTCCCAGGGCATCCACCGTCTGATTGTTAAAGGGGACTCCCAGCTCGTCATCAATCAATACAACAAAGACTACTAGTGTTCGGACCCATTAATGGCCAAGTACCTCGCCGAGGTACATAAGATGGAGAGGTGGTTCCAGAATTTAAAGATCCAGCACGTGCCAAGGAAGGACAACTCAACCGCCGACCTCCTGTCCAGGCTCGGATCGTCCAGTGATGAGCTCCCGCCAGTCGTCATCCTTGAGACCTTGGTCGCGCCGTGTGTCGCCGACCAGGAAGACCCTGTGGCGCTCCTCGAGAGAGTTCCCTCGTGGATGGACCCAATCGCCAAGTTCCTCGACCACGGAGAACTCCCTGCTACTCCGACCGAGAGAAGTAGGATCCGGCGCCGCGTGAGCTCGTACAGGCTCGTCAGCGGGCAGCTTTACCACCAAGGAGCCCTTGGCATTCTGTCAAAATGCTTCACCCCGGAGGAGGGTAAGTACTTGCTCAACGACATACATTCAGGCCTATGCGGCGCTCACTCTTCTTTCAGGACCATGGTTGGGAAGGCGTTCCGAATGGGATTTTAGTGGCCAATAGTGCTCAAGGACGCTCAAGACATCGTCTGCACTTGCTAGGCCTGCCAGTTCCATGCCTGGAAGGCCCATCAACTGGCCTACGCCTTGCAGACCATCCCCCTCACCTGGCCATTCTCGACGTGGGGTCTTGACATTCTCGGCCCCTTCCTGAGATCGGTTGGAGGGAAGAAATTCCTGTTCGTCGCCATCGACACTTTCTCAAAGTGGATCGATGTTGAGTCGGTCTCCGCTATCACCACCAAAGCCGCGTTAAGGTTGTTCCGTTCCTTTGTGGTCATAAGGTATGGAGTACCTTGCAGGATCATCACCGATAATGGGACGCAGTTTACCAGCGAGCTGTTCTAAGGGTTCTGCGCAGACATGGGGACCAAGATCTTCTATGCCTCGGTGAGCCATCCTCGGAGCAACAGGGCGGTCGAGCGCGCCAACGGACAGCTCGTCCAAGGCATCAAGAAGCGAGTGTTCACCAAGCTCGAACAACGCGGCCGGGCCTGGGTGGACGAGCTTCCCACCGTCCTTTGGTCCGTCCGCACCACGTCAAAATCGAACGCGAGGCGAGCCCTTTCTGCTTCGTCTTGATTGCCGAGGCCGTCTGCCATCGAGATCCGCTCGGCTCCACGAGGTTAGCTCGGTGCGACCAAATCGGCCTCGGCGGGGCGCGGTCTCTTGACCTCGCCCTGGCGGAGGAAGTAAGGTGTCGCGTGCTGCTGCGATCGGCGTGCTACATGCAAGATCTCCGCAGGTATGATGCCCGATCGATACGACCTAGGGGCTTCCGCACCGGGGACCTGGTCTTAAGACGAATCCAGGACCGGTCCAACACCAACAAACTGTCCCCGCTGTGGGAAGGCCCCTAAAGAGTCGCCACAACATGTCGCGCGGGAACTTACCATCTACCGACCCCCGATGGAAGGGAGCTCACGAACTCGTGGAATGTAGACCAGCTCCGGAGGTTTTATACCTGATGCTCCCCTCCTTCTGTTTTGCGATAAGATGCCTTTCCTTATCATGCTTGTCTCTTGTATCTCGGGCAACGTGACCCAGGCCGTGGCCCGGACACTTACCTCTGGGGGTCGAACACGCAGTAAGCCGATTCTCATCGCGGTAAGCGGCTATCCCCCTGTCACAGGATCCGTCCTGGCGGTCACGCCCGTGGGCTCACCGGCGTCGAGATACTTGATTCTCAGCCCTCATGCCCCTCGCTCAAGCTATCACGGCGGTCCCATGGTTCGCCTCCGGGGGTCGAATGCGTAGTAAGCCAATTCTCTTCGCAGTAAGCCAACCATCCCCCCGTCGCAGGGCATGAGCTCGGGACCGTCGCTAGTAAAGGCTTTGAGCTAAGGGGCTCGGCCTAGTTTCTTCCTCACGATAAAATGTGCTGCTTTATCGTCTCTTGTTTCCTCTTATGTTTTTTTGTGTCTCGAGCAAACGTGTCTAAGGGTGGTGATGCGAAGGATCCGCACCAGGGGGTCAAACCCGCAGTTAGCCGATTCTCATCGCCGTAAGCCGACTTCCCCCTGTGGCAGAGTCCATCCTGCCAATCATGACCGAACACTCCCCCGACCTCGAGACATGGGAGCCTTCGACCTGCGCGCCCCTCGCTCGAGCTAAGATCTCGGTCTCGTAACTCGCCTTCGGGGGACAAAATACGCAGTAAGCCGACCATTCCCCCCGTCGTAGGGCACGAGCCCGAGATCGCCCTCGCCTCGGGGATGCCCGAGTCTTCGACTTTTATGTCGCCGCCCTCCGGCCCAATCCAGGTATGGATCCACGATAAAAATCTCCGTGCCGCAGTAAGTCGATTGTTATCGGGATGAGCCGGCCATTCCCCGTGCTACCAACCAGAGAACATTCTCAAAGGCGCCCGGCACGATGCATTCCGGGCTCGAGGTGCGGTTCTAAATTCCCACGGGGATGTTTTCGGTCGCGATAAGCCGCCCTGCGCGATAAGCCGACTATACCCCCGTAGCCAAGTTGGCCGGGTTTGAATTTCTGAAACCGCCCTCTGAGGTAGCCCCGAGCTTGAGCATTCCCGAGCTCGGCGGACAGGACCCGAGGCTCGAACCTGGTCCGAGCCTGAGTGATTCTAGGCCGGCCGGTCCAAGTCGTGCCCAAGCCTGAGCACTTCCAGGCTCGGCCGACCTTCATCAAACCTGACCTCGAGTGTTCCCGAGGTCAGCCGACTCGACCTGAAAGGTACAGGTAAGGTCTGCCTCTCTTTCCATTAATGCTTGCACCTCGAGCAACGTGATCTCGCGGCGTGACCATAAGGACTGCCTCCGAGAGGTCGATGCTACTGATGTAAGCCGATTCTCATCGCCAGGGGCTCCCTCACATCGTGGGTTGGACCGAGGAGTCGCGCGGGCGCTCCACGACCTTGAGATGCCTGTACATTAGCTTTTCTTGTATATATTTTGCGTATCTTTTGCAGCACCCAAGGTCGCGTTCTCTAGGTTCGCCTCGGGATGCCCCGGCCGTAGTAAGTCGATCGTTATCAGGATAAGCTGGCCATTCCCCATGCTGCCAACCAGAGAACGTTCTCAGAGGACGCCCCGAGCCTGATGCATTCCCGGGCTCAGAGGTCGTAGTTCCTAAATTCACCACCGGGGACGTTTCCAGTCGCGAAAGCCGCCCTGCCGCGATAAGCCGACTATACCCCCATGTCCAAGTAGGCTAGGTTCGAATTTCTGAAACCGCCCTCTGAGGGAGCCCTGAGCTTGAGCATTCCCGAGCTCGGCGGAGTAGACCCGAGGCCCAAACTTGGTCCAGGCCTGAGCAATCCCAGGCCGGCCAGTCCAAGTCGTACCCGAGCCCGAGCACTTCCAAGCTCAACCGACATTAGTTAACCTGACCTCGAGTATCCTCGGGCTCGGTCAACTTGATCCAAATGGTTCAGGTCAAAGGCAATGGCTCGCCCGACAGACCCCTCCGGCTATGTCTGCTCCATGGGCCCAAGTTCGACGTTGCTCGGACTCTTCTATGAAGCGGGCTATGCAAGCATACGAAGGCAACGTGGGGCAAAAAAGAGCTAAGTCATCTAAGAACACAATTTCATTACTCGAGGCAAAACGTTACAATTGTCTTTACAAGGGGTGCAAATCTTTTGCCCCCCTCCTATCTACTAACCTATTCTATCTAGTTTACAGACATGTCCCGAGCTAGTTTTTCCTGCTCGAGGTCGGAGACTCTCCCCCGCAACGCCAACACCTTGGTCTCTGCCTTGTCAACCCGGTCGCGGTCGCTCTGGAGTTGGGCCAAGGCGCTCTTCCCCGCTTGGGCCACCCGGGCCAGCTTCTCCTCCAGCCCGGTGGCATTCGCCTCGGACGCAGCGGCCTTCTCGTCTGCCTCGATCGCCCGCTCCTCGGCTTCAGCGGCCCTTGCTCCGGCCTCGGTCGCCTTCGCCTTGGCCTCGACGGTCCTCTCCTCCAGCTCGGCCAACCTCTCCTCAAGCGCGACCGCCTTCGCCTCAGCCTTGGTCGCCCTATTCTTGAGCTCGGTCACCTCGGCCTCGAGCTCGGCAGAGGCTTTCCCCTGAGCAGCGAAAAGCTTTTTAAGCCGTGCCTGAAGGCCTGTCGCCTCCTCACCTGTGGCCTCTGCCTCTGCTCACGCAGTCGGCAGGTTCGCCTGTCGCACCTGGAGCCCCTCCACCTCCTTTCGCGCGATCGCGAAGTCCTCAAGCGCGGACGATGCGATCTCGTAGCTCTCCTTGCAGGCCATGAACGAGACTACGAGGCGCTCCAGGAGCTCCTGCGACTCTTGCCGCGCGGCCTCCGCCCTCGAGCGAGCGCCAGAGAGCTCGAGCTCAAGGTGCTGGATAATCGTCGAAGCGCTCGTGCGGTTCTCGTCAAGGGCCGCATGCGCCTTCTGCCGAACGCGGGCGAGGGTCTCCTCTGCCTTCTTCCGCTCCTCCTCGATTGCTTTCGAGAGCGTTGTGGCGTGGATGTCCCTCTCAAGGTTCAGCTCCAACTCTACCTCTCGTGCCACGCGCTCCCACTCGGCCTTGACAGCCCGCACGAGCTCGAGAGTTTGAGCCTCTTTTAGCCGCTCGACCTCCTCTCGCCCGCGCGCCGCGCTGGCCTCGAGTTCAGCGGCATCCCTCTGGTTGGCTTCAATTGAATCCCAGAGGGCCCGAAAGCTAAGCACGTACCTGTGCATGGCCCCGAACCGTCGGGAGATCGATGTAAGCCTGCGAGCGAAGGAAGTGTCACATGAGATCAAGGAAAAAGGATAAGAAAAAGGACAGAATTTAAGACAAGCATGCCTACCGCCGCCCGGTAGGTCCTCTAGCACTGCGGTCGGCCAGGCCGTCGGGACCTCGAGCGAGCAGTAAAGCCTCGTCCGGCGGTCCCGTCGCCCGCGGTAGTACCGATGCTCTCTGACGTCCCAGCCCGGTTCCCTTGGGCCAGGAGAGGAGCTTGCTCTGTCATAACCTCGCTTGGTGCCCCTTCGGGCGCGACGGCGGCCAGGGTCGTCCGGCTCGCAATGGCGGCATGCCCGGGCTCGACCTCGCCCACCACAGCAGAACCCCCAAGGCTGGTGTCCAGCTCGGGGGCTCCCAAGTTGCCCTCGGCCGTGTCATCTTCCTCGAGGGCCGTGTCGAGTGAAGCTCGCCGTGACCACAGCACGAGGCGAAAGTCATCCTCGTCCTCGTCCTCGTCCTCCTCCAACATCCTCGCGGCAACCCAGGACGCCTTCGGTGCTGCGAGGAATAGAAAGAAGACCGCTGAGAACAAGTAAACTCGACCAGACCCAAAGAAGCTTGGGGTTGAGCGAGACTTACCGTCATGACCTTCCCGGGTGGCATCATGCTCCCCGGTAATCTCGAAGAAGGGGTGTAACCTCTTCCGAAGAGGGAACACTCGGCTCTGAGGAGTCGTAAGCGGCTGCCCCTTGATCCATCCGCGTCCGCGGATGTGGGCGAAGCGGCATCCGCTGATCGGCGCCGAGTCTTGAGCTCGGGGTCTCCGCTTGCGCGTCGGCCGTAGCGCCGTGAGCTGCGAGCGCTCCCTCGCCCTTCTTCAAATAAAACCATTTCTCCGACCACGGCCCGGCGAGTCGGGTCGGGATGCGGAAAAGCGCAGAAGTCCCACCCTGTGGTGGAAATAGAGACACGACTACGGGGTCCTTCGCGGTGCGGGACATGGAGTAGAAACGAAAAAACAAAGAGGGGGTGGGAAGGATGCCCACAAATCCCTCGCAAAGATGCGCGAAGATAGAGAGATGGAGGAGAGAGTTCGGTACCAGATTCACGAGCTCGATCTCGCACTGCGCAAGGTCTGTAGCCAAGAAGTCGCTATCCGGGGTCCACAGCCCGAAGAGCGTGTACTGCTCTGTACTCACAATCTCGTTGTCCCAGGGCTGTGACACTTTCTCCCTGGCTGGGAGCCGCCAGGTGAACGGGTCCAGCAGCCCTAGGGTCTCCAAGTCCTTCATCCGGTCCGTGGTGAGTGTGCTCTTCCCGAACTTCGCAATGGAGCCGGAGGGGAGGATGGAACCGAGGGCAAAAGACAGGTGCGTCGGCGCAAGGGGCAGAGAGGAAAGGGCGGACAATGCGAGCACTGAGGAAGAAGGGTGTCAATAGGTGGCATCTCCCGGTTTTAAAGGCGCCTTGACTGCCAACATTACTGCCGCCTTAAAAGATGTGCCCGCAGCCAGTGGGTAGCAACCGAAGCATCACGCCCCTTCAAAACCCTTGTGCGGACACGACTTTTCGGTGTCCGCCAACCGTCTCCCTGACTTCTTCGCTCACGAGGCCCGAGCACTTCTGGGCCCCCTTTGTACCCTCGTGGCGGAGAAGCCCGAGCGTTTTCGAGCGCAACCATATAGAAAGCACCCACAGGGGGCCTCCCCCGGGCCCAAAGAGGAGCTCGAGAGTTCCCGAGCTCAACTAAGGGGTACGATCCCTCCTCGAAGACTTCAGACTCAAGAACGCCTAGAGTCTCGGACCGTTTCTTGAGCCTCGGGGGCTGGTTGTCGGGGATCGGTCGTCCTGACACATGTCCAGCCCCCCCCAAGGGCTTTAGCCTATCCCCACGAGCTCGAAGGACTGTTCCCGAGCTCGGGCGGGGTTCTCCCCCAGCTCGGAGGATGGTTCCCGAGCTCGAGCGGGAGTTTTCCCGAGATCGTGATGACTCCCGCGACATCTTCGACCTCGACGCCCTCGGCCCGGCCTCCAGCGTGATGATCCCCTTTTTGTGTGACCTCTCTCCCCTGCGAGGGAACTAGGGTCACCGACTCCTATCAAATCCCCTGCGTGGGAACTAGGGTAACCGACCCCTGTCAGTTCTCCTGCGTGGGAACTAGGGTAAATTGCTCCCAGCAACTCCTGTCAGCCCCCTGCGTGGGTACTAGGGTAAACTACCCCCGTCAACTCACAAACAACCACCCGACGTCAGCCTCGAGATCAGCGCCGAGGGCCTATAAAAGCGCCAGACTGCCCTGGTCAGAGGCAGAACGGAACAACACATCAGAAACTCAAGGGGATGCGCAGGCACCTCTGCAGACACACTTGTACACCACACCGTCCATCGAACTCCCCTCGGTCGTCACCTCCGAAGTACCCCGAGGTCGAGCTCCCCCACTTTCTCCCCCGAGGAGCTTTTAGTCACCTTTCGCCTACGGGCAAGACTGGAGTAGAGCTATTACCCGACCTAGGGGGCTCGAACTAGTATAAGCGATGTATCTCCCGTCCGATTGTTCTTCTTCGTCGAGCTGTGCACCTACCGACGCTCCCTCCTTCCCGAACGAGCACGAATTGGAGCGTCACCCCTTTACACGATCCTTCCCACCTTCTTTTCGGTCGGCGGTCCCGATCATCGACAAAGTCCATTCGGGGTGTTTGTCACTCAGTTTCACTGTGACTTTTTTCGCACAAATGGTGTCTGCAGTGCTAGTTGGGACATGTTGAGAAGAATTTTTAACACCGACTCGGACGGATTCGAAATGCATACGGATATTAGTTAGGGCGCATATGAAGTCCATTCGGGGTATTTGCAACTTAGTTTCACTCTGTGACTTTTTTCGCACGAATTGAGTCTGAAGTGCAAGGTGGGACACGATGTGAAGAATTTTTAATACCGACTCGGACGGATTCGAAACGCATACCCATATGAGTTAGGGCGCATATGAAGTCCATTCGGGGTGTTTGCCACTAAGTTTCACTCTGTGACTATTTTCGCACAGATGGTGTCTGCAGTGCCAGTTGGGACACATTGTAAAGAATTTTTAACACGAACCGGACGGATTCGAAACGCATACGGATAATAGTTACAGCGCATATGAAGTCCATTCGGGGTGTTTGTCACTCAGTTTCACTGTGTGACTTTTTTTCGCACAAATGGTGTCTGTAGTGCTAGTTGGGACACGTTGTGAAGAATTTTTAACACCGAACCGGACAGATTCGAAACACATACGGATATTAGTTAGGCTGCATATCAAGTCCATTCGGTGTGTTTTTCACTCAGTTTCACTCTGTGAATTTTTTCGCACAAATGGTGTCTGTAGTGCTAGTTGGGACACGTTGTGAAAAAATTTTAACACTGAACTGGACGGATTCGAAACGCATACAGATATTAGTTAGAGCGCATATGATGTCCATTCGGGGTGTTTGTCACTCAGTTTCACTCTGTGACTTTTTCCCACAAATGGTGTCAGCAGTGCTAGTTGGGACACGTTGTAAAGAATTTTTAACACGAACCGGACGGATTCGAAACGCATACGTATATTAGTTAGAGCGCATATGAAGTCCATTCGGGCTGTTTGTCACTCAATTTCACTCTGTGACTTTTCCGCACAAATGGTGTCAGAAGTGCTAGTTGGGACACGTTGTGAAGAATTTTTGACACCGAACCGGACAGATTCGAAACACATACGGATATTAGTTAGGGTGCATCTGAAGTCCATTCAGTGTGTTTGTCACTCAGTTTCACTCTGTGACTTTTTTCGCACAAATGGTGTCTGCAGTGCTAGTTGCGACACGTTGTGAAAAAATTTTAACACCGAACTGGACGGATTCGAAACACATATGGATATTAGTTAGGGCGCATATGAAGTCCATTCGATGTGTTTGTCACTCAGTTTCACACTGTGAGTTTTTTTACACAAATGGTGTCTGCAGTGCTAGTTGGGACATGTTGTGTAGAATTTTTAACACGAACCGGACGGATTCAAAACGCATACGGATATTAGTTAGAGCACATATGAAGTCCATTCGGGCTGTTTGTCACTCAGTTTCAATCTGTGACTTTTTTCGCACAAATGGTGTCTGAGTGCTAGTTGGGATACGTTGTGAAGAATTTTTAACACTAACTCGGACGGATTCGAAACGCATACGGATATTAGTTAGGGAGCATATGAAGTCCATTCGGGCTATTTGCCACTCAGTTTCACTTTGTATCTTTTTTTCGCACGAATGGAGTGTGAAGTGATAGTTGGGACACCTTGTGAAGAATTTTTAATACCTACTCGGACGGATTCGAAACGCAAATAGATATTAGTTAGGGTGCATATTAGGTCCATTCGGTGTGTTTGTCACTCAGTTTCACTCTGTGACTTTTTTCGCACAAATGGTGATGAGGACATCACTACTATAGATATGACCACATTTTGTTGTGACAACTCCAACACGTCATCCACGGGCCAATTAGAGAGAGATCAAATCCATCACGTTCTGGAATCCAATTCGGCCTCCTAAGACAGCACCGACTTCAAACTTGAATAACTTTTGCATACGGACTCCGATTTGGTTGATCTTGGACTTGATTGAAAGCTTACAACGAGATATTTGCAATGGATATAATCCTAGATCCAGATTCAATGTCGATAAGTCGGAATAATGAAAACAATAAACTATAATACTGTTTTAGGCTGTTTCGGTCCTTGTAAGCGTGTGGGGGCCCAAGCCCAAGTTGTGTGTGCCCCCCTTGGCTGCACACAATCCTAGGACATCCCTCTCACATCCATCCCTCTTATAAACTCAGTATCCGCCGCTTTAGACACTTGGGTTTTGTTTGATTTGTTTAGCCAAGTGCAAACTTTGTGTCTTCGAGTTGTGCTGGACAGCCACCTTGTCAAGACGTTCAATAGAACCCCACCTGGATTTTGCTTTCCATTCTTATTTGCAATTTCAGATTGCTTTTATTATTGTTCTTGCTTGTTCTTCGGTTGTTTGCAGGAATTGAACCTCGTGTTCAGGTTGATCGTGTCCACGGAAGATCAATAACACTCGGAGTTGGTTTAGCGATTGCGAAGGTGCATCATCGTCATACATTGTAGTCGGATCGTCAAAGTCGATTCCACCAAATCTATAATTATTGCTCTCATCGAAAGATCGGGACACAACCTCACATCAGGTGGTATCAGAGCGCCATGTTTCTCGGTGAGAGATTCTGTACCGTAGATTAGTTTTTGTTTTCTATCCTAAATTGAAAATTACTCCACAAAAATTCAACCTTTAGATTCAATCTGGTATTTTAGTGAGTTTTATTAGGTTTTGATCCATTAGAGTCCTTGTTTTAGTTGCTGATCGTTTTTTCCCTTCACGTAGCTTTTCTTTCAATCTGTCCAGTACTTTGTTTTGTTCATAACTTTCGCATACTTGCTTGGATTCTAGTGTTTTTGCACTTTCCTAAAAGCTGAGAATGAATTATACAAAAACCTAGTTGGGCATGGACTCTAATTCTGGAGCCAAATCTATTTAATCTAGATGTCAAAGTTGGTGAAGCATGTTGTACTTTCAATCCAGATCGGTTCGGTATTTTGATCATAATTCTCACATCCGAACTCCGTTTGGGAAGATTTTATACTTTCCTGAATCCTTGAAGAGTCCCCTACAAAAATGTTTTTGGGTGTCCTTTGTGATTCGGAATCCTTCAAACCGAATTTGATTCGGATTCGGAATCAGTCTCACTGGCTGAAATTGGGGGTATTCTGTGTGGTGTTCGGTTTTTGAGCCATAACTTTCACACCCGAGCTCCAAATTTCATGTTCGTATACTCTTTTGAAAGCTGAGGACATAATCTTCAATTCTTTCCATAGTGAACCTTCTAAATTAGGTCGTTTTGAAACTTTAATCTAGTTGACAAATCTGCTGCCCTAGAAACATTGAACTTGGGTATCTTGCTTCAATTCGTGTTCTAGCTTTGTTCTTTTGAGTTGGTTGAGTCCAATAGCATCGACAATCGATAAAACCCAAAAAATATCAGTACACATACCTTTGGAAGCCAATTCATCCTTTGCGAATACTTTGATCCCAATTGAGACTAGCTATTTGATATTGCCTAGGGCTGCTCTACTTGATACATTGCATAATCTTGATTTATTATATCATACTATCTTGTGACATCAAGTTATGGATTCCAAAACTTTGCTCATACTAGTGTTGGCCGCAAGTCACCAAAAGAAAGAAGAGAGAAAGAAAGAGCCAAAAGGCCAAAAAAAAGAAAAAAGAAAAGAAAACATAATAGTGGCCGGCAGCACTACTGATGGGTATTGCGATCCCGATCTTTCGGTGGGATGATGATACGTCGATTTGGAGGTGTTGATGGCACCGAATATAGGGCTTCCTACCGAATAGGTTGGGTGCTTCACAATCACAATGCCAAATCCACACAGATACAAGATCCAATGATCAGTAGTGCTTGCAAGAAATCGAGAACCCTCAAGAACAAAGTATGAAGCAAACCGAAAAGGTAGTATTGAAATAAAAAAAAAAGAAAACAAGTTGAGGTTCTGTTTCTCGGTTCGGGCGGTCTAGTTGACACGCGCAAACACGAGGAGGGACGCACACGGGGTCTACCAAACACAACAGAAAAAAACCTAAAAAATTAAGAATAGGGGTTAGAACACAATATAAAGGGGTACCCACACAAGGGGGGTGCCCAAGATGGGTGCGGCAGCCAGGAGAGGGGCGCCGGCCAAAGGAGGGGTGGAACCCTAAGAGTACATGGGCCTTGGGCCCAAAAGAAAGGTGGCGCAGCACCTGGAATTTCTGTCCCATGAGATTGTTCTGTAATTTCCCTTCACTCCACGAGGAATTTGGCCACGGGATCAGAATGATTGGAAAGTTTATCTCGATACCTTTCAA
Source organism: Otatea glauca (assembly GCA_036346275.1). Lineage (NCBI taxonomy): Eukaryota > Viridiplantae > Streptophyta > Magnoliopsida > Poales > Poaceae > Otatea > Otatea glauca. The sequence goes on along the minus strand of CM070723.1, from coordinate 35,330,907 downwards.
ACGAGTTGTCGAAAACGGAGTTTGGATGTGGCCGTGGCGTCCGTTTGAAGTACCGCTGCTCCTGGATGGCCGAACCGGACTCAGCGACGAATTGGGCTTTATCTTGGGCCTTCCTTGGCGCGTGGGCTATCCTCGGTGGATGTTCTTGACGTGCTGGTCCAGCAAAGGTGGATGGAAAGGACTTGCTTCCGGATTAAGCCCTCCAGAGATCGTAGACGAAGTAGCGGGCGAAACAGTGACGGTCGGAGACGAAGTAGCGGTCGTAGAGGAAGAAGGGGCAGCGGTGGTTGTATCCTTGGTTGGGATGTTCTCATCATCCTCCCCTTGTTGAATTGGAGTCGTCCTCGACTCCATCTCATTATCCTTCAAAGTATTAGTAATAACAGAAGACAAAGCAACAGAAAATGGCAATGGTTCTATACTATCCATGTTATCTCGTGAGAGAACTTTTGCAGCCAACAATACTTTACCCTTCAACTTAAGATCAGGTTTTTGAGCAACTGGTGTAGTTGAATGGGTTGATTTACTAGTGATGTGCACTAGGGTTGTCCCGATCTTCTGATGAGAACGATACAATGAACCACAAGATCAGCGACCAAACAATCGCAACGTCACCACACGAGGCGAACAACCGAATCAAAGACCCGATCGATCCTTGAACCTGCTGCAACCAAGAACATGCAAGAACAAGGTGATAACAATTTCAATCCAATAATCTCAACGAAAAACAAGATGAGGTTCTGTTTCTCAACTCGGGTTGTCTAGTCGACACACGCAAGATTGAGGAGGGACGCACAAAGGGTCTACCAAAACACAACAAAACCTAAAAACTGAAGAACAGGGGTGAAAACCCAATATAAAGGGGTACCCACACAAGGGGTCACCCAAGAGGGGTGCGGCAGCCAGGAAAAGGGTGCCAGCCAAAGAAGGGGTGGAACCCTAAAAGTACATGGGCCTTGGGCCCAAAAAAAAGGTGGCGCAGCACCTGGAATTTCTGTCCCGTGAGATTATTCTATGATTTCCCTTCGCTCCAGGAGGAATTTGGCCTCGGGATCAGATCCATTGGAAAGGCTATCGCGATACCTTTCGAACGAGTTGTCGAACGTAGAAAACGGAGTTAGGATGTGGCCGTGGCGTCCGTTTAAAGTACTGCTGCTCCTGGATGGCCGAACCGGACTCGGCGATGAATTAGGCATTATCTTGGGCCTTCCTTGGTTCGTGGGTTGTCCTCGGTGGATGTTCTTGACGTGCTGGTCCAGCAAAGGTGGATGGAAAGGACTTGCTTCCGGATTAAGCCCACCAGACGTCGTAGATGAAGTAGCGACCGAAACAGCGACGGTCGGGGACGAAGTAGCGGTCGTAGAAGAAGAAGGGGCAGCGGTTGTATCCTTGGTTGGGATGTCCTCATCAACTAGCTACACTTTTAATTCCACTCTCTTCTTTTTCTCTTTGAGCTCTTTTAACGTCAATGTTTCTTAGTTCTGTAGGGTTCATGACTTTCAAAATAATTTTCTTTCCCTTATACAAGAAAGTATACTCATTGGTCCTACCATGATGTATAGCATCCATATCATAGATCCACGGTCTACCCAATAAAAGAGAGCAAGCATCCATGGGTACAACATCGCAAACAATATTATCATGATAAGAACCAATCGAGATAGGTACTCGAACGGTTTTTGTTACCTGAACCTTACCAGTGGAATTGAGCCATTCGATTTCATACTGTTGAGGAAGTGGATTTGTGGTCAAACCAAGCTTCTCGACCATGTCTACACTAGCAAGATTGTTGCAGCTACCTCCATCAACAACTACATGCACAACGCGCTCATTCACCACACACCTTGTCTGAAAGATAGTATGGCCTTGATTTTGTTCATCGCGTGCAGGCTGTGCGCTAAGTACACGTGCAACAACAAGAGCCGGATATTTCTCGGATGCTGCAGAAGTGATAATCTCTTCTGCTGGCTCTGCAGTTTTAGTGGCAACAAGAGCATATTTAGTTTCATCAATGTCACTATCACTAGTGTACTCACCATTTTCTCTGATTATTAGAGCTCGTTGATTAGGGCAGTCTCGCATCACATGCCCCATTCCTTTGCATCGAAAGCATTGTGTTTCCCGCGTTCGACCGGTGGAGGAAACTGAGGAAGCACTCTTGGTGGGTGCTTGAAGTGTGACTGACTTGTTTGCCTCCGGAATGCGTGATGACGTCGAAGTAGTTGGAACAGCGGGTGTAGGTACACGTCCAGGTATGGAAGATGATGCCTTGCTATGGATCTGGACCGACTTGGATGTGGAAGAGCCTCCAATATTACCTCACGTTGTCGATCGTCGACCACTTCCCTTTCTGTTTTCAAAGCAAGATGGTACAAACGAGTGATAGAATTGTATTCTTTATAGTCAAGTATATCCTGTATCTCTCGGTTAAGCCCACCCAAGAACCTAGCCATTTTTGCATCTTCACTCTCTTCTAACCCACAGCGCAACATGCCAATTTTCAATTCCTAATAATATTCCTCAACCATTTTATCACCTTGATTAAAGCGCTGCATTTTATTCAATAAATCACGAGCATAGTATGTAGGAACAAATCTAGCCTTCATGACACGCTTCAACCCATCCCAAGTTGTAGGTACATCACGGTTGGCTCTACAAAGTTCTTTCCACCAAATAGATGCAAAACCAGTAAATTCACTAGTGGCAGCGTGAACCCTTCTACACTCAGAGAAGTCATCGCAAGAAAATTTTTGATCTACCGCCAACTCCCAATCTAGATAAACATAAGGATTATAAGTACCATCAAAAGGAAGCATAGTAAATTTCATTTTTGCCATAGAGTCATCACGTTCTTCCCTTTGATCATGTTGATTTCTAGCCATACCTTGCCTATTATTGCGGAGTCGACGATGAGGTCGGTCGTTGTCCACATTTACCCGGTGGTCTTCCTCAGTATCGGCGTCGTAGTTGTTCTCCTCTTGATCCACCCCGTTTAAAGTAACAGGGACAACCGGTGGAGCACCGCGTTGGCCCAAAGCATGACCAGCGGCACCATTGTTGGGGGCAGCACCTTGAAGAAGTTGTGCTAGCTATGCTTGAAGCTCAGTGAGGGGTGCCAATTGCGCCTGAATCGCATCAAGAGTGTCATGAGTTCGCATCTCATGCTGATTGTGCATCCTCTCGAAATGAGTGGCCCAACGCCGTTCTTTTGGCATGAGGCGGTCCTCATGTTCACTCCCACTGCCGACGTTACTCCCACGATTGCTTGGACTACCTGCCATAGTTAGTAGAAACAAAGAAACTTCACACAGTTATGAAAGCTCCTATAAACTAATAGGTTGTATGAAGTGGTAAGCCTCACACATGCTCACGCTTCTACCAAGTTCTTACAAGTCCTCGATGTGGCAAGCGATTGCAAATTCCGGAACCTGTGTGGTTAGAAGATGGTGGAGCTTGGACAGGCAATAATATGTAGCTAAGGAGGAACTAGTACCACTGAACCAAAGAAAGCTGAAAAGTCGTTCAAAATCAGTACAGTGTTTGTCCTAGGCTAGACCGTACTAGAGACGTGAGCCTAATCACCAACGATGCCACAGAAACGCAATGAGAACGTCCTCAACACAAAGCAAGCAGCTAGGGCTCCTCTTTTTTTTTGTGGGAGCCCTAAAACTGAAAAATAGACTCACAAGGACTCCAAACAAAACTCACCACACACTATTTTTTTGACCAGGGGTATAAAGGTAATTAAGAGATACTCTCTCTCTCTGAACTTTGGTTTTGCAATTGAATCTGTGCGGCTTTTGTAGTATGCACTTGCCTTTTCCCTCTCTAATTTGGTGCAGTTTTCTTATCATAGCGATTTAGAAGCGATACTATTTTGGTAAACTCAGAGAGTAACCCAGATTAGGGAACGGATCAAGATAACTAGAGACCCAACCTAATCTGATCTCCAGCAACCACCGAGAGTCCTGATCTGATCAACTAGCAAAAACTGACTCCAATTCGAATGCAATTGTGACCAAAACATGACTCAAACTCGAAACTCTAAAGGGATTAGACTCTAAAACCAGCAAAGACACGATTATGCAACCGACGATTCAACAAACCAAGAACAAGTAGTAAAAGTTAGGGCACAAGTCAGCTTGGACAAAGGGACAAATCTTTTTTTTTTGTGGGGCAAATTTTCTGGACTCTAGGAAGAAAACGAAATATGATGGAAAATCTCAATGAGCAACCATGAGCTCTGATACCAACTTGATGGGGACGGCGATCCGGATCTTTTGGTGGGATGATGATACGTCGATTTGGAGGTGTTGATGGCACCAAATTTAGGGCTTCCTACTAAACAGGTTGGGAGCTTCTTCACAATCACAATGCCAAATCCACAGAGATACAAGATCCAATGATCAGTAGTGCCTGCAAGAAATCGAGAACCCGCAAGAACAAAGTATGAAGCAAACCGAAAAAGTATTATTGAAATCAAAAAAATGAAAACAAGTTGAGGTTCTGTTTTTCGGCTCGGGCGGTCTAGTCGACACGCGCAAACACGAGGAGGGACGCACACGGGGTCTACCAAACACAACAGAAAAAAACCTAAAAAATGAAGAACAAGGGTGAGAACCCAATATAAAGGGGTACCCACACAAGAGTGGTGCCCAAGAGGGGTGCGGCAGTCAGGAGAGTGGCGCCGGCCAAAGGAGGGGTGGAACCCTAAGAGTACATGGGCCTTGGGCCCAAAAGAAAGGTGGCGCAGCACCTGGAATTTCTGTCCCATGAGATTGTTCTGTAATTTCCCTTCGCTCCAGGAGGAATTTAGCCTCGGGATCAGATCCATTGGAAAGGTTATCTCGATACCTTTCAAAAGAGTTGTCGAACATCGAAAGCGGAGTTTGGATATGGCCTTGGCGTCCTTTTGAAGTACTGCTGCTCCTGGATGGCCGAACCGGACTCGGCGACGAATTGGGCTTTATCTTGGGCCTTCCATGGCGCGTGGGCTATCCTCGGTGGATGTTCTTGACCTGCTGGTCCAGCAAAGGTGGATGGAAAGGACTTGCTTCTGGATTAAGCCCTCCAGACATCGTAGACGAAGTAGCGGGCGAAACAGGAACGGTCCGGGACGAAGTAGCAGTCGTAGAGGAAGAAGGGGTAGCGGTTGTATCCTTGGTTGGGATGTCCTCATCAACTACATTTTGAGAAACCCTAATTTGTGTTAATTATTTTTCATATTGTGCAATTGTATTAATTAGTGAGCAATCTTGTGCCCTTTTACCTTTTCTGGAGCAATTAGCTAGTGTCTCTCCATATCTTATGCAACACGAGCTTTGGTACTGAAAATTTTCTTATTTAGCTCATTCCATTGGTTGCATTAAGTTACATCATCTTTGTGCATGAGTTGCCTTGAAATTCGCTTATATCTTTGAGATCGGCAACTAGGACTTGTGAATTCTAGTTTGGGTCATTACTTAACTTTACAATAACTAGAATTATCAGATTGTATAGGAAAAAGTATAACCTACCCAGCTCCACATATTCTACGCTAGTACGTTTGTTCGGTCCCTTGGCAATCGCTTTATCCAAGCTTGGGAGAACTTTTGACACCACCAACGGCCGACAACTCCTACAGCACAGTAAGAACTTGTAAGTGCTTTGGTTAAGGCTTGAGAGTTGAGCGACTTTTCTCCACTTCCTAGTAGTTGATAGGGAATTACATAAACCTTTGTCTTTCCCTTTTTGCTACTAACCATGTCAAGTGACAAGAGTTCACTGCATCATTCTCCACGGACGTAGGGCAATGTACGACTCACTAATGAGCGAATGTCGCTGCAAGAAGACCGTCTTCGGTCCATCGAGACTGCTCATGGAATTGCTAACACTACCCTTACTACTATTTTATCTAGACTTGATGATATGCTTGCAGCTGCTGCCCCTGGAACTTCCAGTCCTCCACCTCGTCTCCTAAGCAACAACAATGGTGTACTACGTGCACAACGGGGTCCCATTGCTGCCCCGGCTTCCTAGCATGGACTCACTGCCAAGGTCGCCCCACCACACATCGCCACGGGTTCATCAACTGATGATGAACAAGGTAAAATCAACTTTGAATTGCCTACTTTTGGTGGAAAGTTCGATCCTAATGCATATATTAATTGGGAGATTGGGGTAGACAAAGAATTTGCAAACTATGACTTATCTGAAAACCAAAAGATTAGTGCCGCAGTTAAAGTGTTAACGTCAGATGCAATATATTGGTGGAAGCATATATCTAGACATGATAAAGAACCTAAAACTTGGAATGCCCTGAAAAGACTTACGAGAAATGATTATATTCCTGAATATGTTGCTGAATATTTGCTTACTAAACTTCAATGCTTAAAACAAGGTTCTAAAACTGTTATAGAATACTATCATGAATTGCAAAATTGTTTGTTGCATTGTGGTTTACAAGAATGTGAAGAAGCTATAGAGTTTAGGTTCATACGTGGACTTAATCATGAAATTCAGGATGTTCTTGTTAACGAAACATATAGTTCTCTTTCAGACTTGATTAAATGTGCGTGTAGAGTTGAAAACATGCTTGCTGAATCTTTGAAAGAGCCTTTAGCTTCATTTGAGGTGCCCATTGTTGCACCTTCTATTGTAGCTAACATTTTGCAGAAAAGTGAGCACCATCGGGAGAAGGATGAAGAAGAAAATGTGCAGAAAGAGGAGATCTTTGTTGCTCCATACGTATGTGAAGAGTTGAAAATTGAAGTTGCACCTACAACCACTGAGAATGATTTAGAAGGTAATGTCAAAGGTATGGACTGTATACATGGTGAAAATCATTTTGAAGAGACAAAACAGTCTATGAATCATGCTATCGTAGAGCAACTATTAATGGAACCCGTTGCTGATTTGGTTGCTATTCCTAGTGATAAAAAAGAGTTGTGTCATAATGCTTCATTTATATCCACGCCACAATTAGTGAATGAACATGAAACATTTATATTTGAACTAAACACTTGCGCTGAACATAAACATTTATTCATATTGCTAGTGAAGAAGATGAGCTTAAATTGATGTCTTCTTTAAATACGGTAGGTTCAATTGAATTTGATGTTCTGTGTGATCTAGATAGATTCAAGGAGAAGATTTTTGTGAATTCTGATTTGCCATGGTTATCGCGAAATATTTTTCATGTTGTTGGCAAACATAATGATAAATGAGAGTACAAAGTGCATAGAGTATACATTTGTTCAGATCTGAAACCTCTACATCCTATGCAACAATGTGATTAATTTGATAATTCTAATATCATATCAAGTACCCCTATTTTCGTTTAAAGTCTATAAAAATAGTTTTCAAGAAAGGGAGTGTTTGGGTGATTGTGATTCACGAACCATTGATTTGATCACTAAAGATATGCATGTTGCTTTGCTTTTTGTCGCTACTAACACTTTGCAGGAGAATGTGATGGAGTCGAGGACGACTCCAATTCAAGAAAGGGAGAATGATGAGACCATGCTCATCCTAGATATTAACAACGTTATATCAGTTTGGCGACACTTCACGGCATTCTCTGCATCGTCTACATCTACTAGTATGGCTTTCCTTCACGGAGGAGAGGAAGCATCCAAGAGTGCTAGCTTTCAACATGCCTTTATATGCTGGAAAGCAATATTGAGTGATGAGGACATCACTACTATGGATACGTCCACATTTGGTTGTGCCAACTCAAACACGTCATCCACGGGCCAAGAAGAGAGAGATATCAAATCTATCACATTCTGGAATCCAATTCGGCCTCCTGGGACAGCACCGACTTCAAATATGAATAACTTTTGCATACGGACTCCGATTTGGGTGAACTTGGACTTGATTTAAAGCTTACAATGAGATATTTCCAATGGATCTAATCACAGGTCCAGATTCATCGCATATCAGCCGGAATCATTAAAATAATTTACTGTAATACTATTTTGGGCTATTTCGGGCCTTGTAAGCGTGCGGGGGCCCAAGCCCAAGTTGTGTGCGCCCCCCTTGGCTGTACACAACCCTAGGACAGCCACCGCTTTAGACACTTGAGTTTTGTTTGATTAGTTTAACCAAGTGCAAACTTTGTGTCTTCGAGTTGTGCTGGACAGCCACATTGTCAAGACATTTAATAGAACCCCACCTTGATTTGCCTTCAATTCTTATTCACAATTTCAGATTGCTTTTACTATTGTTCTTGCTTGTTCTTCGGTTGCTTGCAGGAATTCAACCTTGTGTTCCGGTTGATCGTGCCCACGGCAAGATTAATAACACTCCGGAGTTGGTTTAGCGATTGCTAAGACGCATCGTCGTCGTACGTTGTACTCGGATCGTCAAAGTAGGTTCCACCAAATCGATAGTTATCGCGCTCATCGAAAGATCGGGACACAACCTCACATCAGGTGGTATCAGAGCTTCATGTTGCTCGGTGAGAGATTCTGTACCGTAGATTAGTTTTTGTTTCCTGTCCTAAATTGAAAATACTCCGCGAAAATTCTACCTTTAGATTCAATCTGGTATTTTAGTGAGTTTGTTAGGTTTTGATCCATTAGAGTCCTTGTTTTAGTTGCTGATCGTTTTTCCTTCGCGTAGCTTTTCTTTCAATCAGTCCAATATATTGTTTTGTTCATAACTTTCGCATACGAGCTCGGATTCTAGTGTTTTTGCACTTTCCTAAAACCTGGGAATGATCTCTACAAAAACCTAGTTGTGCTTGGACTCTAATTCTGGAGCCAAATTTGTTTAATCTGGACGTCACCTTTGGGCAAGCAAGTTGTCCTTTCAATCCAGATCGGTTCGGTATTTTGATCATAATTCTCATGTCCGAACTCCGATTAAGAAGTTTTTGTACTTTTATGAATCCTTGAAGAGTCCTCTACAAAAACGATTTTGGGTGTCCTTTGTGATTCGGACTCCTTCAAACCAAATTTCATTCGGATTCATAATCGGTCTCGCAGGCTGAAATTGGGGGTTTTCTGTGGTGTTCGGTTTTTGAGCCATAATTTTCACACCCGACCTCCAAATTGCATGTTCTTGTACTCTTTTGAAAGCTAAGGACATAAGCTTCAATTCTTTCCATAGTGAACCTTCTAAATTCGGTCGTTTTGATTCTTTAATCTAGGCAACAAATTTGCCGCCTTAGAAACATCGAATTTGGGTATCTTGCTTCAATTTGTGTTCTAGCATTGTTCCTTTGTAACATCCCAAAAATTGAAGTTTTGGAATGTTAGAAATCAAAGATGAACCATTTGCATTTCTTTGAATTGATTCCAGCTTAATTTGAATTTTCCATAAATGAAAGGATTTAATTTGGCTAAACCATTCATCAAACTAAAGAATTTCAGTTTTAGTTGGGTTCCTTGTGCTCCAAGGAATTTTTCTGTATTTTTGGGGATTTTTCTGAATTTATTTGATTTTATTCGAATTTCTGGATTTTTCTTAAATCGGAAAAATGATTCTATTTTCAAAAACCCTTTCGGGCCGAATCTTCCTCGGCCCATTCTTCTTCCGCGCCGCCTCGGCCCAGCCCGCGTCGCCCGGGCCGCTTCCCTCGCTCGCCGCACGGCCCAGTTGGCCCAGACCGGCCGCGCAGCCGCCACCGCCGTCGGATCTGCGCCGCGTGGACGGCTGCGATGCGGCCACGCGCCCGCGTGCCCTAACCCTATCCGCCGCCGCGTCGAAACCGCGTCCGCCGCCGCCCTTGGAGTCCGTGTCGGACACGGCCGTCGAGGCCCCTATTTAAGCCGCCGCACGCTGCCCAAGAATCCCCTTCACGCGCCGCCCCTTTTGCCCTCTGTCTCGCTGCCCGAGACGTCGCCGGTTCTTCGCTTGCGCTCGTCGGAGTTCCTGGCCTTGCCCGAGCTCTTCCGCCGCTTTTTCTTCGCCTCCGGTTGGTCTCCGCCGTCCCCGATTGCATCCTCGAGTCGGCCGCGACCCCTTTTTCCGATCTGCTCCGAGCCGTGGCCGTTCCATCGCATTTCCGCCACGGGCCTCGTCTTCTTCTTCGTCTCCGATAAACCTCGCGCCGCCGCTCGCCGCCGTCTGGTTTCGCGCGATCGTGGCCGTCCGATCTTGCACCTGCGTCCCAGATGTGGCCACGTTCCCGCTGCTGCAGCCTCGCCCTTGGCCGCCCGATCGGGCCGTGCCACCGATGAGCGACGCGTGTGCGCCGCGTCAGCGCCACCCCTGCCGCCACGTCAGCCCTAAAGCGGACGCAGCGCCGGCGTCCGTGCATCGGTGCACGGTGAACCGAGCCGCGCCGTGGACCGAGTCCACCGTGAGCCGTGGCGTCGCGATGCGCAATAAATCCTTTTCCAATACAAAAATAAATCCAGAAATTCTGATTTTCTGTATTTTCTCTGAATTTAATCTTTCGGAGGCCCGTTCTCGCTCATACGAACTCCGATTGAGGCGATTCAAGTTTCTAAATTTTTCTAAAATCAAGATCTATCTTCCAGAGCCATTTATTTTCAGTTTTGAGCTGGTTTGGGTCACTGTTTTGTATTTATTTGGTTTCATTGCTTCTTTTCCGGTAGACGCTAATTCCGAGGGAGCGAACGAAGACTTCGAAGACCAAGATTCAGCACTAGATCAGCAAGGCAAGTCGTAATCCTTTGATCATATTGATCCTATGTTTGCAAAAGTAATTTACTTTATTACAATTGCATGATATTTTGTGTATCAATGCTTATTTAATGGGAGTAGATGTATACCTAGTTGACATTATGCCACCTTGACTAGTTGTATGCCATGTATCCATTGCTAGACCTAGGTTGGGACATTATTAGTTGGACATAATCATTATACCAACATTGGGTTATGTAGCAATGCTTAGACATGCTTAGATATACGTTGGGATTCATGTCACACATTGAATAATGTTAATCTTGACTTGATGAGATATTGAATCGTGGCCGGTAGCCACTGTTGTAAAATTTGTTGTACCATGGCGGGGTTTGCCATTGGTCATGGTTGAACGAATTGTTTTCCCTCGGGCAAGTGATCGTGCAGTAAAGGGGGTGCTTTCTAGCACATTGGGATGTGGATGTCTTGCCTGAGACAACTTAAGGACTTAATCTTGTGCGCCATTGAACTGGGCCTAACCGTACTACCACATGTCTGGAATGGGACAGGCTTAGCTGATTAATTTGCAATGTCTAGCCTTGAGTACTGCCAATTGGTGGTGTGGGTTCCGGGATGGACGGGTAGATTCGCAAGGCGCAAGAGGGGGCCCTAATGGGCGAAACCTTAGCGAGCAGTACCGAGTTTAGACAGTGCATTGTAAAGGCTCTGTCATGGTATCTCTGCGACACACCAAAGGAAGTGTGTTAGTAACGTTTGCACAAAGAGATGTTCATGTCTTGTGGGTAAAGTTGTACAACCTCTGCAGAGTGTAAAACTATTCGAATAGCCGCGTCCGCGGTCATGGACAAGCCCGGGAATTTCACACGGGGTATAGAGTGTTTCATAAAATGTGGAATGTGGAATTGTTGGGATGTGAACGGGGAGTTCACCGTTGTTTTGTTGTCTATCATTGATCTATCAGTTATTTATTTATGTTTTCATAAATATGCTTTCAATCTATTTATTGTATTTCAATTCAAGTTATTGCTTTCTGCAAATGAGACATATAGCCATCCTTGTCAAGCCGTGCTTGAATATATTGCATCAATTCCCTACGGCTTGCTGAGTACCTTTGTACTCACGGCTTTATGCCCTTGTTGATCAGTTGCTGAAGGAGATAATGAATATCATGAGGAAGAATTCTATGAAGACTACGTGGATTAGGAAGGCGTTCCCAGCACGATTGCACGTGGCATGTCGAATGGCTCAAGTTATCTTTTCCGCTGCAATAGTATTTGTTTCTTAAACCCTTAAGGCATAATGGTGTAAACATTGACCATAAGGTCGTTTGCTTTATTTAATAATAAATTGCTTCTTCCTAGTTAATTCGTTGTATGGAATGGTATTTCATCTATGTTTCCACTGTGTGCACTAGCGTGATCCTGGACTAGTGCAGTATACACAGAGGGTTTCGGATTTGCAAATCCGGGTCCTGACATCCTTTCAGTTGATTGAGTCCAGTAGCATCCACAATCTATAAAAGCCAAAAAAATATCAGTACAAATACCTTTGGGAACCAATTCATCTTTTGCGAATACTTTGATCCCAATTGAGACTAGCTATTTGATATTGCTTAGGGCTGCTCTACTTGATACATTGCATAATATTGATTTATCATATCATACTATCTTGTGATATCAAGTTAGGGATTCCAAAACTTTGCTCATACTAGTGTTGGCCGCAAGTCACCAAAAGAAAGAAGAGAGAAAGAAAGAGCCAAAAGGAAAAAAAGAAAAAAAACAAAATAAAACATAATAGTGGCCGGCAGCACTACATTGAGCAAAGCCCTAATTTGTGTTCATTTTTTCAGATTGTGCAATTGTATTAATTAGTGAGCAATCTTGTACCCTTTTACCTTTTCTGTAGCAATTAGCTAGTGTCTCTCTATAACTTATGCAACACGAGATTTGGTGCTGAAAATTTTCTTATTTAGCTCATTCCATTGGTTGCATTAAGTTACATCATCTTTGCGCGTGATTGCCATGAAATTCGCTTATATCTTTGAGATCGGCAAATAGGACTTGTGAATTCTAGTTTGGATTATTACTTAACATTACAATAACTAGAATTATCATATTGTATAGGGAAAAAAGTATAGCCTACCCAGCTCCACATATTCTACGCTCGTACGTTTGTTCGGTCCCTTGGCAATCGCTTTATCCAAGCTTGGGAGAACTTTTGATACCGCCAACGACCGACAACTCCTGCAGCACGGTAAGAACTTATAAGAGCTTTGGTTAAAGCGTGAGAGTTGTGTGACTTTTCATCACATCCTAGTTGTTGGTAGGGACATATCCTTGTGATTTGTTTCTTGTCTTCAATAACAATGGCAGGTTCTCAACGTCGTAGTGCTTGGGCCAACAACATACTAGGAGAAGAGATAGTTCACACTCCGAGATACGAAGATTGTACGAGCACAGCTTCATCACCACGGGAGGTACGACGACATAGCACACATGCTAAAAGTAAGTTCACCGTAACCATTTTTAGTGGTAAATATGATCCTGAAGGTTATCTTACTTGGGAATTAGCTATAGAACAATCATTTGATAATCATGGATTTCTGAGCATGAAAAGGTTAGAGTTGTTACTAGTGGATTTACTGATTTTGCTGCTCTTTGGTGGAATGATTATATGCGTAAAAATCAGGACATACCTACCACATGGATTAAATTGAAGAAAATTATGAGAGCTAGATTTGTTCCTTCATATTTTGCTCGCAAATTACAAAATGAATTGCAATGTCTAAAACAAGGTAGTAAAACTGTGAATGAGTACTACCAAGAATTTCAGATTAGATATTTGCGTTGTGGGTTAGAAGAGGCCGAAAAGACTCGAATGAATAACTTTTATTTTGGGCTAGATTTTGATATTCAGATCATGATATCTTGTAAAGAATTCAATTCTATGTCATGTTTGCTTAATCTTTCTTGTGAAGCTGAAAGAGAAATGCAGAGAAGACAAGCAACCATAGCTCAAGTTCCTTCTGAGTTAAATGCTACTCCTGTTGCATGCACTGCACTAAACCTTAATGAGAGCATACACCCTAAGCATGAGAAAGAAATACCAGAAAATTCGAGTGTAGAGGATAACACATGTGAGGATGATTCCACTAACGTAATCCAATCGACTTCTGTTACTTCTATTGTTGCTATTCCATGTGATATGCAGGTTACTTCTAAAGAAGGGGAGCTAAAACCTGAAAAACCTGCATTATCAAGTGAAAGTTTTGAGGTACCTACTTCTTTTCAGGAGGATGCTAATGACCGTGGTACAGATCTGATTTTACAGCACGAAAGGGAGCTAACTTGTGAGTATATTCCTATTGTACTTAAATCTAGTGAGTTACCATCGTGTGCCACAATTGTCAAACCATGTGATGAATTGCATTCTTATAATTTTGATCATATGGTGCTGATTACGCATAAGGAAGTGATAGCTAGAATATCCCCTGCCACTGTTTTGTGCTATATCATGTTGAATGAGCCTGTTAGCTTGACTAGTGCTATGAATAAGATTTCTGAAATTTCATCTCTTAAGTCTTTATCTAGCACCTATGCCTATTGTTTTAAATTCAATCTAGTTGGGGAATATGGCATAGATGGCAAGTTTTAAGTCTACAGAATATGCATAACTTGTGATAAACTTGCTGAATTGAAGCTTGCTATTTTGGGCAATCCTAGTTCTATGCAACAGCTTGTTTCATGTAGGCCACCATCAAATTTTCCTGATATGTGTCATACCCAAAAATTTCTGCCTCATTGTTCGAATTTTAGTACATTGACTTGTATTACAAATCAACATGTCGTAGTTGATGAGTGGAAGGCCATTAAGATTGTGTCACCTTTGTTGGAATGGTTTGATATTACTTGTTTACAATCTGATCATATGAATGAGCTATGCTTGTTGCCAAAACTTGTAGTTTTGCCCATCTATGTTATTGAACGAGGCTTACAAAACATACTAATCTTTATCCAAGAACAGGGATAGATATGTGCTTTACTTATATTTGCAAATTAAGTTGCAAATTGAATCATGTTAATATTTATGTTATATGCTTCACTTATAAGCACAAAATGAGTCGCAAAATTGTGAGGAAAGGTGTTTTTCTTAAATCTGATTTCCTCATTTGCTGTTATGGAGATAGCATTCTGCAAATCCAAAAGAACATTGAAATATGGGATATATACATATATGCTGCATACACGTTGTTCTTTTTGTTGCTTGTTTCTTTTCCAACTTGTCCGAAACAAAGGATGGTTTTCCTTCAAGGAGGGCAGGAAGCATCCAAGAGTGCTAGCTTTCATCATGCCAATATATGCTGGAAAGAAGTGCTGAGCTATATGGATAATTATCAGGTGAATTCTCTAAATGTCTTTCATGTCTTTAAAATATATAAAGTGACGGAGCTACTATTTTATTTAAATAAATGCAGAACATATATGAGAATGTTTCGTGCTGAAAACGAGCTAAAAGGTGAGCTTGAGTCGAGGACGACTCAAATTCAAGAAGGGGAGGATGATGAGGACATCACTACTATGGATACGTCCACATTTGGTTGTGCCAACTCAAACACGTCATCCACGGGCCAAAAAGAGAGAGATATAAAATCTATCACATTCTGGAATCTAATTCGGCCTCCTAGGACAGCACCGACTTCAAATATGAATAACTTTTGCATACGGATTCCGATTTGGGTGAACTTGGACTTGATTTAAAGATTACAACGAGATCTTCCCAATGGATCTAATCCGAGGTCCAGATTCGTCACATATCAGCAGGAATCATTAAAACAATTTACTGCAATACTATTTTGGGCTATTTCGGGCCTTGTAAGCGTGTGGGGGCCCAAGCCCAAGTTGTGTGCGCCCCCCTTGGCTGCACACAACCCTAGGACGTCCCTCTCACATCCATCCCTCTTATAAACTCAGTAGCCACCGCTTTAGACACTTGGGTTTTGTTTGATTAGTTTAGCCAAGTGCAAACTTTGTGTCTTCGAGTTGTGCTGGACAGCCACCTTGTCAAGACGTTTAATAGAACCCCACCTTGATTTTGCCTTCAATTCTTATTCGCAATTTCAGATTGCTTTTACTATTGTTCTTGCTTGTTGTTTGGTTGCTTGCAGGAATTGAACGGGTGTTCAGGTTGATCATGCCCACGGCAAGATTAATAACACTCTGGAGTTGGTTTAGCGATTGCTAAGGTGCATCGTCGTCGTATGTTGTAGTCGGATCGTCAAAGTCGGTTCCACCAAATCGATAATTATCGCTCTCATCGAAAGATCGGGACACAACCTCACATCATTGAGCTTTGTGGATGATTTTCACATGAGAATATTTTTTGTTGAGGACAAGCTAAAAGCTGAGCATGAGTCGAGTTCTACTCAAATTCAAGAAAGGGAGGATGATGAGGGCATCACTACTATGGATATGACCACATTTGGTTGTGACAACTTCAACACGTCATCCACGGGCCAAGAAGAGAGAGAGATCAAATCCATCACGTTCTGGAATCCAATTCGGCCTCCTGAGACAGCACCGACTTCAAACAAGAATAAATTTTGCATACGGACTCCGATATGGGTGATCTTGGACTTGATTGAAAGCTTACAACGAGATCTTTCAAATGGATATAATCCCAGCTCTAGATTCTGATATGAGGGGTGCCCGACCTTCACAGCATAGAATCAAAGACACCCGTGAAACCAGACAAATCTTGTGCTTGCAAGTGCAACAACTTGCTGCACGAAATTCGCCCAACCTCACGTTGTCCACTCAACCAAGTCAAGCGGATTACAATCCTCGCTGCAATCACAAAGATCTTGCAAGAACAGCGGGAAGGAATGCACAATCTCAGAGATGTTTGAGCCGGTGGCATGAAAACCCAAGAACATGCATAGTATATCTATTTCAATATTCAGATTGCCTACCCAAAACAGAAAGGGGTGCCTCTCTATATATAGGAGAGGAGAGGAAGACAAAAGGTTGGCAAGGACCAAACATAATGGTGGCGCAGCACCCAACACAAGAGGAGACCGTCGCACGTTTTTCAATGTGGTGGCCAGCTCGAATGGAATTTAATTATGAGGCTAGATCCGTTGGAAAGGGCACGAAATTATCTTTCCATCAAGTACTCACAGGCCCCAAACAGAGTCTGTTTGCATTCTCTAGGTCCATTTGAATTCAGACTTGTCATTGAAGGCCTAGTGAAGCTCTTTCGTGTTCCCAGCTTGCATTGTTATTTGTCTTTGCTTCTCTTTATCTTCTCTTGGGTGTTCACACTTCCTTTCATCACGTTCATACCTGAGTTCACACTTACTTGTATCATGTTCATACCTGAGAGTAGTTAAAATAGTTGCATTAGGTAGCAGCTGACTCTCGCAAGAAAAGTGGCTCTTATTAAGGAGCAAATTCACCTGTTGATTGATTTGTTTAGCACGGGTACGTGTTAATGGTCCTTCGAATTGTTTTAGATTATCTTGAACAATAGTAGAGGAAGGAAATGATGATGATGTTATGCTGCCCGTATCATCCTCTCCTTCTTGAAAAGGTGTCATCCTCGACTCTGTGTCTTCTGGTCCAAAGAATGGTGACAAATCAGTAACATTGAATGTCGTACTCACATTGTAATCATCTCCAGGAAGCTCGATCTTGTATGCATTGTCATTGATCTTCTTGAGCACTTTGAATGGTCCATCAGCGCGTGGCATCAGCTTGGACTTACGCTTCTCCGAAATGCATTCTTTGCAGAGATGTACCCAAACCAGGTCACCTGGTTCAAATAACATTTTCTTCCTTGTCTTTTTTGCCTTTTTAGCGAAGTAGCGTGTCTTCTTTTCAATTGCTTCTTTAGTTTTCAGATGAATGGACTTGACGAATTAAGCTCGCTTTGCTGCCTCCATATTAGCTCGTTCTTGAAGTGGAAGTGGTAGCAAATCGAGTGGCGTGATTGGTTTAAAACCATACACCACCTCAAAAGGGCAATATTGAGTTGTTGAGTGAACCGCCCGGTAGTATGCAAATTCAACATGAGGAAGACAATCCTCCCATTCCTTCAAGTTTTTCTTGATCATTGTTCGCAGCAACATGGAAAGTGTGCGGTTCACCACCTCTGTTTGACCATCAGTTTGTGGGTGACAAGTTGTAGAAAACAACAACTTTGTCCCAAGCTTGGCCTATAATGTCTTCCAAAAATAGCTCATGAACTTGACGTCACGATCTGAAACAATAGTTATTGGCATCCCATGCAATCTCACAATTTCCTTGAAAAACAAGTCAGTTACATACGACGCATCATCGCTCTTGTGACAAGGAATAAAGTGTGCCATTTTAGAGAACCTATCCACAACCACAAAGATGGAATCTCCCCCCCTCTTGGTCCTAGGTAATCCTAAAACAAAATTCATACTAATATCCTCCCAATGTGCACTAGGAATAGGAAGTGGAGTGTACAAACCATGTGGATTAAGTTTGGATTTAGCTTTATGACATGTCACACATCGTTGCACAAATCGTTCGACGTCTCGTCACATTTTGGGCCAATAGAAGTGATCGAACAGAATGGCCAAGGTCTTTTCTCTCCAAAATGTCCCATTAATTCGCCAGCATGGGATTCCTGCAATAATAGCAAGCGTCTTTGATTTAATCTGGAACACATAGTTTGTTAGCACGAAACAAGAACCCATCATGAACATGGAACTTTTCCCATCCTTTCCCATCAATGCATTTAGAATATGGTTCACCAAACTCATTATCTAAAATATATAACTCTTTTAAACTTTCCAAATCAGGGACCTTGATTTCAAGTTGAGTTAAGAGCACAATTTTGCGAGACAAAGCATCAGCTACCACATTCTCTTTACCCTTCTTGTATTTCACAATGTATGGAAAGGATTCAATGAATTCCACCCATTTGGCATGCCTACGGTTCAGTTTTGATTGGCCTTTCAATTATTTCAAAGCTTCATGATCAGAATGTATAATGAATTCTTTAGGCCAAAGATAATGTTGCCAAGTTTCCAAAACACGAACCAAAGCATACAACTCCTTATCATAAACAGGATAGTTCAATTTAGCACCACCAAGTTTTTCACTAAAGTATGCTACTGGTTTGCCCTCTTGCATCAAAACACCACCAATACCTATTCCACTAGCATCACATTCAATTTCAAAAGCTTTAGAGAAATCAGGTAAAACAAGCAATGGTGCTTCTGTTAAGCGCTTCTTTAATTCGGCAAAACCACTCTCTTGAGCATCTCCCCAAATAAAATCACTTCCTTTCTTGGTTAATTCATTCAAAGGGGCTGCAATTGTGCTAAAATCTTTTACGAATCTATGGTAAAAACCAGCAAGACCATGAGAGCTTCTAACTTGATTAGCATTCATCGGTGTAGGCCAATTTTTAATTGATTCAACTTTTGATTCATCCACTTCTACCCCATTTCCAGGAACAACGAAACCCGTTGTCAAGAAGTGCTTGTACATGTCGCTGAATTTCTTTTGTTTCTTCCGGATTGGTACGGTACGGTGGTCGATTTGGAAGTGAAGCTCCTGGTACAAGGTCAATTTGATGTTCAATACCACGAATTGGAGGAAGACCAGTGGGTATTTCCTCCGGAAAGACATCATCAAAGTCCTGCAAACACTTGCCACAACACTTGGAAGAAAAGTTATGTCGTTTGTAGAAAGCAACACATCTTTATACAGGAGTACAAAGTGCACCAAATGTGGGTTTGTATTTAATTCTCTCAATTCGGATTTAGTGGCTAACATCACTAGCTTGTTTCCCTCAACCTTTCTTTTACCACTCTCATTTTGTTTGTGGTTCTCACTTACCGAATTGGTTTTCTGATGAGGACATCCCAACCAAGGATACAACCGCTGCCCCTTCTTCCTCTACGACCGCTACTTCGTCTACGACGTCTGGAGGGCTTAATCTGAAAGCAAGTCCTTTCCATCCACCTTTGCTGGACCAGCACATCAAGAACATCCACCGAGGACAGCCCACGCGCCAACGAAGGCCCAAGATATAGCCCAATTCGTCGCCGAGTCCGGTTCGGCCATCCAGGAGCAGCAGTACTTCAAACGGACGCCACGGCCACATCCGAACTCCGTTTTCGACGTTCGACAACTCGTTTGAAAGGTATCGAGATAACCTTTCCCATGGATCTGATCTTGAGGTCAAATTCAACATGGAGAAAAGGAAAAGCACAGAACAATCTCAAGGAATAGAAATTCCAGGTGCTGCGCCACCTTTCTTTTGGGCCCAAGGCCCATGTACTCTTAGGGTTCCACCCCTCCTTTGGCCAGCGTCCCTCTCCTGGCTGCCGCACCCCTCTTGGGTGCCCCCCTTGTGTGGGTACCCCTTTATATTGGGTTCTCACCCCTGTTCTTCGTTTTTTAGGTTTTGTTGTATTTTGGTAGACCCCGTGTGCGTCCCTCCTCAATCTTGCGTGTGTCGACTAGACCACCCGAGTTGAGAAACAGAACCTTACCTTCTTTTTATTTGAGATTATTGGTTTGAAAATTGCTATCACCTTGTTCTTGCTTGTTCTTGGTTGTAGCAGGTTCAAGGGTCGATTGGGTCTTTGATTCGGTTGCTCGCCTCGTGTGGTGACGTTGCGATTGTTTGGTTGCTGATCTTGTGTTTCAGCGTATCGTTCTCATCAGAAGATCGGGACAACCCTAGTGTGCATCAGGTGGTATCAGAGCGAGGTTGCCTGGTGAGAACACCCTTATCCTTGTTCAGTTCATCTTGTTCGTCCTAGAGTCCAGAAAAATAGCCCAAAAAAAATATATGTTCGTCGTGTATTCGATCTAATCCGAGCCCCCTTTTAGCTTTACTATTACTACCTAGTTTATTTCTTGTTGAATTTGTGTTGCATCGTTGTGTCGTTGCTGGTCTTAGCGTTTGGTCTTTAGAGTTTCGAGTTCTATTCACGTTTTTGTCACAGCGTCGTGTTGTTTGTGCATCTGTTGTGCTGCCATCTTCCTTCCACAAAACCGAAAGCCTTCCACCAGAACGCCCCAATTTCCATCAAACCGAGCAGCCCACAAGATTCCTTCCAATCCAACTCGATTCCTTCCTTCCAATCCGTTTCCAAACCGAGCAGCCCACGTCTTCTCCAACCAACTCGGTTCCTTCCTTCCAATCCGTATTCCACCAAAACTCACCGAAGTTTCCATATATAGCCAAACGCATCCAATGGTATCCAAACAGAGAAGGAATTGAGATCCTCCTCCTTGCCATATCTACCTTTTCCCTCCAAATATAGCACGCATCCAGTGGTCATTGCCGTATCTTTAGCGTTTGTTCTGTTGCCATCCATATCAAACCGTGCCAGCCTTTCCTTGCAAAAAAAAGAAAAAAAACAAGAGAAGGAAATCCGAGCCGAACCATCTCTCTGCTCTCTCCACGCCATCTTGCTGCACTTGACAATCCATCAAATTTTGGTGCACAGATCAAAGACTAGAGAGAGAGAGATCAAATTTTGGTGCACAGATCACATTTTGGTGCACAAATCTTTTAATTACCCTTTTACCCCTTGTAAAAAAAAGGTGTGTGGCGAATACTTCTCTAGAGTCCTTTTTTTTAGTCTTGTTTCCAGTCTAGGGCTCCCACAAAAAAATTCAAAAAAAAATCAGCAAAAAAAAAGAGGGAAGAAAGGAGCCCTAGCTGTTGCTTGTGCATTGATAACGTCCTGGTTGCTGTTCTGTGACTTCTTTAGTGTCTAGGCTCGCATCTCTTGCACGGTCTAGCCTAGGACCAGCACGTACCGCCGTTGAACATTCTTTCAACTTGTTTTGACTAGTGTGGTTCTAGTTTTACCTTTGCTACAAATAATACCTGTCCAAACTCCACTTACTATTAACCACAGGAAAAGTACCTTGTAATCGCTTTGTCACCACTGAGTGCAGGTTAACGTCATTATCCGATCAGACCTTGACAAGCTGTAGGGTAAGAACTGGTAAGAACTTTGTGTTAGCTTGAGCGTGTGAGACCATCCACGGCCCATATATTAGTAGTCCATAGGAACTAACCCTCATGTGAGTTCTCTGTTTTGTTGCTCCTAACCATGGCAGGTAGTCCAAGCAATCGTGGGAGTAACGTCGGCAGTGGGAGTGAACATGAGGACCGCCTAACGCCAAAAGAACGGCGTTGGGTCACTCATTTCGAGAGGATGCACAATCAGCATGAGATGCGAACTCGTGAAACTCTTGATGCGATTCAGGCGCAACTGGCACCCCTCACTGAGCTTCAAGCACAGCTAGCACAACTTCTTCAAGGTGCTACTCCCAACAATGGTGCCGCTGGTCATGATTTGGGCCAACGCGCCCCACCGGTTGTCCCTGTTAATTCAAACGGGGTGGATCAAGAGGAGAACAACTACGCCGCCGATACCGTGGACGACTACAGGGTAAATGTGAACAACGACCGACCTCATCGTCGACTCCGCAATAACAGGCAAGGTATGGCTAGAAATCAACATGATCAAAGGGAAGAACGTGATGACTCTATGGCAAAAATAAAATTTACTATGCTTCCTTTTGATGGTGCTTATAATCCTGATGTCTATCTAGATTGGGAGTTGGCGGTAGATCAAAAATTTTCTTGCTATGACTTCTCTGAGCGTAGAAGGGTGCACGCTGCCACTAGTAAATTTACTGGTTTTGCATCTATTTGGTGGAAAGAACTTTGTAGAGCCAATCGTGATGTACCTACAACTTGGGATGGGTTGAAGCGTGTCATGAGGGCTAGATTTGTTCCTACATACTATGCTCGTGATTTATTGAATAAGATGCAGCGCTTTAATCAAGGTGATAAAACGGTTGAGGAATATTATCAGGCATTGCAAATTGGCATGTTGCGCTGTGGGTTAAAGAGGGTGAAGATGCAAAAATGGCTAGGTTCTTGGGTGGGCTTAACCGAGAGATATAGGATATACTTGACTATAAAGAATACAATTCTATCACTCGTTTGTACCATCTTGCTTTGAAAGCAGAAAGGGAAATGCAGGGTCGACGATCGACAACGCGAGGTAATATTGGAGGTTCTTCCACGTCCAAGTCGGTCTAGATTCATACCAAGGCAACATCTTCCATACCTGGACGTGTACCTACACCCGCTGTTCCAACCACTTCGATGTCATCACGCATTCCGGAGGCAAACAACTCAGTCACACTTCAAGCACCCGCCAAGAGTGCTTCTTCAGTTGCCTCCACCGGTCGAACATGGGAAACACAATGCTTTCGATGCAAAGGAATGGGGCACGTGATGCGAGACTATCCTAATCAACATGCTCTAATAATCAGAGAAAATGGTGAGTACACTAGTGATAGTGACATTGATAAAACTGAATATGCTCTTGTTACCACTAACACTGCAGAGCCAGCAGAAGAGATTATCACTTCTGCAGCATCCGAGAAATATCCGGCTCTTGTTGTCGCACGTGTACTTAGCGCACAGCCTGCACGCGATGAACAAAATCAACGCCATAATATCTTTCAGACAAGGTGTGTGGTGAATGAGCACGCTGTGCATGTCGTTGTTGATGGAGGTAGCTGCAACAATTTTGCGAGTGTAGACATGGTCGAGAAGCTTGGCTTGACCACAAATCCACTTCCTCAACAGTATGAAATTGAATCGCTCAATTCCACTGGTAAGGTTCAGGTAACCAGAACCGTTCGAGTACCTATCTCAATTGGTTCTTATCATGATAATATTGTTTGCGATGTTTTACCCATGGATGCTTGCTCTCTTTTATTGGGTAGACCGTGGATCTATGATATGGATGCTACACAACTTGGTAGGACCAATGAGTATACTTTCTTGTATAAGGAAAAGAAAATTATTTTGAAACCCATGAGCCCAACAGAACTAAGAAACATTGATGTTAAAAGAGCTCAAAGAGAAAAAGAAGAGAGTGGAATTAAAAGTGTTGCTAGTAAATCAACCCATTCAACTACACCAGTTGCTCAAAAACCAGATCTTAAGTTGAAGGGTAAAGTATTGTTGGCTGCAAAAGTTCTCTCACAAGATAACATGGATAGTATAGAAACATTGCCATTCGAGGACGACTCCAATTCAAGAAGGGGAGGATGATGAGGACATCCGAACTAAGGATACAACCGCTGCCCCTTCTTCCTCTACGACCGCTACTTCGTCTACGACGTCTGGAGGGCTTAATCTGAAAGCAAGTCCTTTCCATCCACCTTTGCTGGACCAGCACGTCAAGAACATCCACGGAGGACAACCCACGCGCCAAGGAAGGCCCAAGATAAAGCCCAACTCGTCGCCGAGTCCGGTTCGGCCATCCAGGAGCAGTTGTACTTCAAATGGATGCCACGGCCACATCCGAACTCCGTTTTCGACGTTCGACAACTCGTTTGAAAAGTATCGAGATAACCTTTCAGGTGGATCTGATCCTGAGGCCAAATTCCTCTTGGAGCGAAGGGAAATCACAGAACAATCTCACAGAACAGAAATTCCAGGTGCTGCGCCACCTTTCTTTTGGGCCCAAGGCCCATGTACTCTTAGGGTTCCACCCCTCCTTTGGCCAGCATCCCTCTCCTGGCTTCCGCACCCCTCTTGGGCGCCCCCCTTGTGTGGGTACCCCTTTATATTGGGTTCTCACCCCTGTTCTTTGTTTTTTAGGTTTTGTTGTGTTTTGGTAGACCCCGTGTGCGTCCCTCCTCAATCTTGCGTGTGTCGACTAGACCACCCGAGTTGAGAAACAGAACCTCACCTTATTTTTATTTGAGATTATTGGTTTGAAAATTGCTATCACCTTGTTCTTGCTTGTTCTTGGTTGTAGCAGGTTCAAGGGTCGATCGGGTGTTTGATTCGGTTGCTCGCCTCGTGTGGTGACGTTGTGATTGTTTGGTTCCTGATGTTGTGGTTCAGCGTATCGTTCTCATCAGAAGATCCGAACAACCCTAGTGTGCATCATTTTCTCACTTGCATTATTTTTCTCTCGTTCCTTAACACTCTCAATGTTTACCTCATTCTTTTGCATTGTATCAGCAATAATTTGAGCGGGAGACATTGGTCGAAGAACCATTTCCTTGTTATTCCACTTGAATGAGTGTTGATTAGTGTGTCCATTGTGATGACTTGCATGATCAAATTGCCATGGTCTACCGAGCAGCACGTGATATACCGTCATAGGTACAACATCACACTCTACGGTATCACAATATTCGCCAATATTGAAAGGTACTTTCACCTGCTAAACTTTCACTTCTCCACATTCATTCAACCATTGCACATGGTAAGGATGTGGGTGTCGCAGTTATAATCATGGTGCGGTTATTTGGACAATCCTTGGCGATGTGGCCTCTCCCCAAGCAGTTGAAGCATTGAATGACACTACTCTTCACTGTAGAACCCACAGAAGAACTAGCACTAGCTGCTGGACCTTGTTTAGCATTTGGAGTAGATGACTCTTTTCCACTTCGAGCTACATGTGAACTAGGAGCAACACTTGTACTAGAATTGTTAGCACGAAAGGAATTGAACCGAGAAGTGGATTTACCTGTAGTAGGTGTTGAACGAGGAGCAAACGAAGAAGTCCTTGTAATTTTGTTGTCTTATTGCACTTGTCTTTCAGCTTTGTTCGCTTGATGCACTAAGTCCACCACATTCCCATAAGGATGAAATTCGGTGATGCGCTTGATGGGGTGGTTCAAACCAGCGAGGAAACGTGACATAGTTTGTTCTTCATGTTCCTACACATTAGCACGGATCATGGCCATCTCCATCTCCTTATAGTACTCATCCACCGTGCGACTTCCTTGCTTCAATCCCTGCAGCTTATCAAATAGATCACGTTTATAATGTCGAGGGACAAACCTTGCTCGCATTTCAACCTTCATTCAGCCCACGATGCAACGGGATTCTCGCCATGTTCTATTCTTTGGTTCTGAATTTGTTCCCACCAAATCAGTGCAAAATCATCAAATTCAAGTGATGCCATTGCAAGCTTCTTCTCTTCGTTGTAGTTGTGCAACCAAAAGATTTTGTCAACTTTCATTTCCCAAGTAAGGTAGTCCTCCGGGTTGGTGGTACCTGCAAACTTAGGCATAGAAAACTTTAGTTTGCCAAACCTTTCCTCCTCGGGATGATTGTTGTTGTTGCGGTTGTGACATTGGTTTCCTTCATTGCGGGGCGGTATGTTGACATGAATTGGTTTGTGTGCAGCACCCCCACGTCCCAACCCATGAACACGACCCCTTCCTACGCCATGTTCATTACCTCTTGTTCCTTGCCTAGGTATGGGTGGTCGATTGGCATTAGGAACACGGGCCACTCGAGCAGCGGCTTCTTCATCGGTCTCAACAACTAGAGGACCATCTTCAGCTTGTGGTCGTAGTTGTCGTACGATGTCAGCAACTATGTTGGTGTGGAGCACGTTCAGCTGTTGATTCACCTCTATTTGAAGATCTTGGATGGAGTTGTTCACTTCTTCCCTTATATGTTCATTTCCTATGAAGAACTCTCGTCGAAGTGTGTCTCGCAAAGCACAATATTCACCCATTTCTTCGGTGCATCGAGTCACGTCCTTCATCATCCACATTGTCTCCTTGACCTGACATGGTTAGTTGTGCAAAAACAAAAAGAGAGGTATAATATGATGTATGAACAATTCTCTCAACCTCACTTATCCTTACACCGAAATTCTTACTCACCCTTTGTTGATTGACGGAGGAGAACAAGATTTAAATATGAACAAGCAACTCACACACAAGGATGATGGAACCAAATGCAATCAAAGGAGTGAGCTGGCACAAGATATGATGATAACATAAACAGCTCAATTGCATTGGTTATAGAAAGACACTAGCTAGCTGCAAATGATGAACTAGGGCACAAGATTGCACATCTAGAATGAGTTTCTCACAACGGTGCAAATAATTTTTTTTTCAGAAACTTTTCTTCTTCTCCTTTTCTTTTTATACAACTAGCAACCAGCCACAAAGATTTTTTTTTCTTCCTTTCTTCTTTTCTTTTCTAGCAACCAGCCACAAAGCTTTTCTTTTCTTCCTCTTTTTTTTTTGCAACCGTGAGATCAAGATAAATGAGTGCAGCCCTAAGCAACAGATTAGCTAGTCTTGATGGGTGCAAAGTATTCGCAACGGACAGATTGGATATCAAGGGAAAACTACCAATTTTCGAAACCAAAATAGCAGCATGGTTCAAGCACAAGTTCGACCAATTTCCAGGCCGAATCAGAAAAAATTGTCTCCAGCAAACTTGTAGATAATTGCAAGAGCTTTCCAGCAAGTACAAGAATGAGACAAACGGAGCAAGAATGTGAGAGTTATGGCCAAAACAATAAACTGGACACATTGGAACTAGAGAGTGACGCGAAGGAAAATGAAGAGTTCAGTAACAAGAACACGTTCCAATGGACGAGAACTTAGCAAAACGCACAAGAAGAACAGATTGGAAACTAGGGTTCAATATTTTTGTGAGGCACTTTTCATAAATATGACTAAAAGTAAATCTAAAACTAGCGATAAAAGATTCTACCGTGACAACCGGAGCTCTGATACCAAATGATACGAGGGGTGCCCGACCTTCACGGCGTAGAATCGAAGATACTCGTGAAACCTGACAAATCTTGTGCAGCCAACCGTTGCAAGTGCAACAACCTGTAGCACGGAGTTCGCCCAACCTCACGTTGTCCACTCAACCAAGTCAAGCGGATTACAATCCTCGCTGCAATCACAAAGAGCTTGCAAGAAAAACGGGAAGGAATGCACAATCTTAGAGATGTTTGAGCCGGTGACATGAAAACCCAAGAACATGCATAGCATATCTATTTCAATATTCAGATTGTCTACCCAAAACACAAAGGGGTGCCTTTCTATATATAGGAGACGAGAGGAAGACAAAAGGTTGGCAAGGACCAAATATAATTGTGGCGCAGCACCCAACACAAGAGGAGACCGTCGCACATTTTTCAATGCTGTGGGCAGCTCGAATGGAATTTAATTCTGAGGCTAGATCCGTTGGAAAGGGCACGAAATTATCTTTCCATCAAGTACTCACAGGCCCCAAACAGAGTCTGTTTGCATTCTCTAGGTCCATTTGAATTCAGACTTGTCATTGAAGGCCGAGTGAATCTCTTTCGTGTTCCCACCTTGCATGGTAATTTGTCTTTGCTTCTCTTGATCTTCTCTTGGGTGTTCACACTTCCTTTCATCATGTTCATACCTGAGTTCACACTTACGTGTATCATGTTCATACCTGAGAGTAGTTAAAATAGTTGCATTAGGTAGCAGGTGACTCTCGCAAGAAAAGTAGTTCTTATTAAGGAGCAAATTCACCTGTTGATTGATTTGTTTAGCACGGGCACGTGTTAATGGTCCTTGGAATTGTTTTAAATTATCTTGAACAATAGTAGCGGAAGGAAATGATGATGATGTTATGCTGCCCGTATCAGATTCATTGTGGATCAGTCAGAATAATCAAAACAATACACTACAATAATGTTTTGGGCTGTTTCGGGCCTTGTAAGCGTGTGGGGGCCCAAGCACAAGTTGTGTGCACCCCCCCTTGGCTGCACACAATCCTATGACGTCCCTCTCAAATCCATCCCTCTTATAAACTCAGTAGCTGCCGCTTTAGACACTTGGGTTTTGTTTGATTAGTTTAGCCAAGTGCAAACATTGTGTCTTCGAGTTGTGCTGGACAGCCACCTTGTCAAGACGTTCAATAGAACCCCACCTGGATTTTGCTTTACATTCTTATTTGCAATTTCAGATTGCTTTTACTATTGTTCTTGCTTGTTCTTCGGTTGATTGCAGGAATTGAACCTCGTGTTCAGGTTGATCGTGCCCACGGCAAGATCAATAACACTCCAGAGTTGGTTTAGCGATTGCTAAGGCGCATCGTCATCGTACGTTGTAGTCGGATCGTCAATGTTGATTCCACAAAATTGATAGTTATCGCTCTCATCGAAAGATCGGGACACACCATCACATCAAATGGTGTCTGCAGTGCTAGTTGGCACACGTTGCGAAAAATTTTTAACACCGAACCGGACGGATTCGAAACGCATACGGATATTAGTTAGGGCGCATATGTAGTCCAATCGGTGTGTTTGTCACTCAGTTTCACACTATGACTTTTTTCACACAAATGGAGTCTGAAGTGCTAGTTGGCACACGTTGTGAAGAATTTCTAACACGAACCGGACGGATTCGAAATGCATACTGTAAGGACCTGAATCCACTGATTCGAACCCACTGTGTTTACTGCACTAGTCCCAAGATTAACGCTAGTGCACACAGCTCAACATCGGTACATATCATATCATACTCAACGATAATAGAATAATACTCCATTTAATAATATAGCTAAGTGTATGATCTTATGACCAACTTACATTATTAAGCCACACAGGGCAAGACTAGAAATATAAGCTAATAATTAAGCAGCGGAAAATAGAAAACGTAGATAGCTCATCAGTTCACCACAGGCAACCGACAAGGCTCGGACCCTAATGACTCGCGTCCTCTTGGAACTCCTCCTCCAACACAGGTGTAGATTCTTCGACTGTTGATTATTGTTGTTGGCAAGGGTGAGTACTTAAAGCACTCAACAAGTTGGGCACAGAATGCAATTCTATGTAACTATATGTAAGGCTTATTCCAATGGATAGGCTATCATGACTATTTTGCAATAAGCAGCATTTATGAATAAATACAATAAATAGATTGTAAAGACTGTAAAACAAATAACAATAAATAGATTCAGCATTTCTGAAGTAAACCAAGTTTCCAATTCTAAGTCAAATTCCATCTTCCACATGACATTCCACCATCCCAACCAAGTTGTCCATTTAATTAAGCTAACCCTTAACTGTAATTCTCGAGCATTGCTCAATACCGCGAGCACGGCTATCCGAATAGTTTCACACTCTGCAGAAGTTATGCACTTTACCCACGCGATACAACCAAACACCACCAAGGCGAGTGATTATAACAAAGCCTTTACAATGCGCTGGCTTAACTCGGTACCACCCGCTAAGGATTCAACACTGGTGGGACTGGTTTCCACATCCAGGGCCCCCCTCTTGCGCCATGTGAATTACTCCATAACTCGGGAACTCACACTAACCACGATAGTACCAAAGCTAAGACATTGCAAATTATTCAGCTAGGTTGGCCCACACCAGACATGTGGTTGCATGATTGACTCAGGTCAAAGGCTTGCACGGTTAAGTCCTTAGAGTGATCAAGGCAAGACTTCCACATACCCTCTGCCCATCAGGCCCACCTTGGTATACTCGCCCCTTGTCACTTGCCCCAATCTAAGTGAATATCACCCAATTGATTACCAAGCACCACGTGCCATTAACAATTCAACATCGTTGCGTGACATAACTCGCCACCACAACTCAATCTCATCGTGTGATCCCACATGACACACAAGTTTATGACATCATTCCTTATTCCATTAGTCAAGATTATTTATCAATGATTCAATCACATGTGATGACGTGGCATGGCTAAGCAACTAATACGGTCTAACCATCCCATGTTGATTATTATTACTAACCAACTATAATGAACCAATCTAGGGTGACAATAGATCATGGTATACAATGACAAGGTAAGGTGTAGATCAAATTGGTATAATAGCTAAGTTCCAATTTAATTTGAAACAATTGTATACTTGAAATAATATGCAATAGGGTAAAACAAATATAGCAATTTTATAAACATGGGTTCAACATGATCAAAGCACAACTTGCCTTGGAATAGGTCCTGATCTTGATCTGGAGCTTGCTCTTGAGTTGCTGGATCTTCCTCCGAAGCGTCGCACAATTCAACGTCTACGCGTACCGAAGAAGAAAAGCAAATAAATACCAAAACAGAGAGCAAATTAACTCCAAAAATCAATTAAAATTCACCATTAAATAGATCTCAATTTTAAAAATTTTTAGAAATTTGAATCACTCAAATCCGAGTTAAGATGCAAAAGATATAGCCTTTGGAAGTTTTGAATAAATACTGAAATTACAGAAATTAGAAAACCGAATTTAACAGAATTATTTTTAAACTGAAAAACCGATTTATGATGTCAGCGTGACCTCATGATGAAATCATCATCACAGAATTTCCAATCGGATTATTTTCCAATTGAAAAATGCAATTATGACGCAAGCATGACGTCAGCCTTGATCTGGAACCAATCTGACGCTGACACGTGTTGCGGTGCATGAACTCGGTCCACGGTGCAGCGCTGAACCACGGTGGACTCGGTCCACGATGCCTCGGCACCCGTTCCTGACACGCGGCGGCGTCCGATTGCATATCCTTGCGGCGGAAAACCCACTGCACAGATCGCATCTAACGGCTACTGATCTTAACCTTACGTGGCATGATCCTGATCCTTCGCTGGAGATCCAACGGTCGTTACCTCTCGAGTCTAGCGATGGCGGTACGGCAGCGCTTCTTCGCCGGACTTGGAGACGAAGACCACAGCGACGGCGGAAGGAGGGCTCTCCGGTGACACTTCTACCCCTCACGGATGCGACTCGTCACGGCGAACAAGTTGGCGGCCTCGGCGACGGCGGAGACTCCACGGATGGCGAACTCCAAGCGAAAAACCACGGCGAATACCTCGGCTTGCTCCGACGAGCTCCTGGGCGCGCTCTACGGCTGCTCTCGTGAAAAGGCTCCGACCAAAAGCTACGGCGCACACCAGCGAACCTCGGGACGCTACCCCCTCCTCTTATAGCCTAGGCGTTCGAGCCCTACACGGCGGAGAAGACCGGAGGCGTTACGGCGGCGGACTCCGAGTCCTGAACGGAGACGACGACGCCCAGCAGTACACGCGTCGCAATCCAACGGCCACGACCCGGCTCCTACGCGGCGCGATATGATCCGGAGAGATGCGATCGGACGGCTGCAAGGATTAGGGTTTCGCAGAGAACTGGCCGCATGGCCGACTTGGGTCAAGATACTCATGGCGGCCACCCGACACTATTCACTCGTTTTTTTTAAAAAAAAAATTCCATTTAAATTAATTACAAAAATTCATTTAATTAGTTTTAGCCAATAAAACTATTAGAAAAAATCCAAGAAAAATCTCAAAAATCCTTTGAGACATTCTGGACTCAAATAAAATATTTTTGGCAAAATTTATATTAACTTTGCAATAATTTAAATAGATTTGAACAAAAGGTTAATATTCTTAATTTAAAATTAATTCAAATAAATCCAGAAAAATCCAAATAAATTCCAAAAAATCATAAAATGCACAAATGACAATAAAATAATATTTAGGCGAATTTTCGGGATGTTACAAACCTCCCCTTATGAATCTCACCCAGAGATTCGTGGCTAACTAGAGAATAGGTTTGGAAACTCTGACTTCAAATCTTCTCCACGCTCCCAGGTTGCTTTACTTTCGGAATGATTGCTCCACTGAACTCTGCAAAAGCGAATAGACTTGCTTCTAGTTCTACGCTCCATATCATCCGAAATTCTGACTGGCTGCTCCTTGTAAGTCAAGTCTTCTTGCAGCTCTATTGCGTCCAACGGGGTTTGTTCTGCTGGCACTCTGAGACATTTCTTAAGTTGTGACACATGAAACACGTCATGCACTCCTTGTTAGTGTTATGCCCTTGAGGCAATCATTTAGATGATTGTAACATGACTATGTTTATGAATAATAATATGATTATTGGTCCAATGAATGTATATCATTGTATTGATCAACAAGTATGTGACTTGATTATGAAGCTCTTTACTTAATGATGTAATTCGATAAATATCTCTGATCGGATATCATCGATAGGACTACGATGAATAGATCAAGACATGTAGTGATCGATGATCATGCTTCATAGATCATGGGATATGGAGATATCATCTCTACATTGTGGACCATGTTGAAGAACATGGGTTAGATAGACCCGCTATGGGACAACTGCGAGAATGTTTCATTCTTATGTGTCATCGATGTATCTCATACCTAGAAGATGTATGATCCTTAGACCGAGATTGTCATATTCCCTACATGTGTAATAGTTTTCCTTGGGGCTATCAAACACTACTTCCTAACCGGATAGTTATAAAGGTAGCTTTCATGTTTACTATGAAACGTGCGAGAGGAAGTGAGCAATCAAGATGGAATTTGCCACTCAATGAAACGGAGATATATGACAAGGCCACTCGTGTGATATGATTAAGAAAGTGCATGGCCATGCCGTGATTGAGGAGTCAATCACAACTTATTAATATATCACGGATACGAGAGATGGATTGAATCATCAAAGGATGACATGCTTCTCGCCTTGAGATCAATCTTCATATACTTGGCAAAGGGATTATTACATGAGTTCTTTTGATAGGTTCTGCTCGATTTGATCACGGTATGTTTGGGAGTTGGCATACTTTGCAAGAAGCCGCTACCAACTATTGGATTGAAAAGGAGTTTTCGAATCCATGTCCAAACGTATGTGAACCTGCAGGTCACACACTTAATGGGTGGGGCGCATTAATTTGGATTGGATCCGTAATTAATGAACCTCGTGGGCTTAGCATCTTTGGTGGGCCCTGGTTTAGGTTTCATCTCGTGGCTATATAAGGAGGGGAGGAGGAGGCGCAGGTGTGCTTTCCACGGTTTAGGTTTGATTCACTTGAAACCCTAGCCTCCTCCTCTCGCCGCCCTGCCGAGCGACTAGGTGCTTGCACACACGCACGCAGCGTTCCATCTCTGGACGTGTGGACTCTGCGGTGACGCTGCTGCGATCAAGCGGCGTGGGAGGACGATCCACGGCGAGGCGAGGACGATCCACTACATCGACGCAACGATCGCGGCGAGGACGAACCACTACATCGACGCGCGAAGGATTCCGCAATCGCTGCGCGTCTAGTGGTAATCTTATCTATGATCCCCTTCTTGCGAGTAGCTTTACGTTGCGCGGTAGTTTTTTTTGTGCTAGCGTAGGATACCGCGTTTCCCTTCAAAGGTATCGAGCCATCTCGTATAGTTTTGTGATCCGGATGTTGCACATATGATGTGTGAGGTTAGTAGATTGGATCTATTACATGTTCAAATAGCCATGTGATGAATTGGTGACGGCGACCATCGATGAGATCGATCGATTTAGGGTTTGAGGAAAGTGCAAACCGACTCAATCTTGATTTGGGTGAGTCCGTTCATGGTACGACGTTACCCTTACGGTCGGGTTACCGCCATCGTGGTTTCAAACGTATCCATATGGGACCAAGCCAATCGATCGAGTTGGATTGGGTCAATCTGGTTGATCCATGGTAAGCGCAAGCAGATTCAATATTGATTTGGGTGAGTCCGTTCATGGTACGACGTTGCCCTTACCGGTCGGGTTACCGCCATCAGGGTTTCTGAAACGTATCCATATGGGACCAAGCCAATTATATTAGATCAGATTTGGTCAATCTGGTTGATCCGTGGAAATTTTGAGGGTTACATGACGTGGGCTCTCGCCCTTGGACCCCCTTGCGTGGCGCCGCCTCGGACCCCTGAGTCGTGGGTTGCTTTTGTTTAACTCGTTTTTGCAGGGAATTATGTGAAATAGTATGGCCTATGTGTATGTGATGCATGTAATTTCCACATGGCCTGCGTGCCGTGTTAAGCCATAAGGCTATTTAAATTGTATAACGACCTACGTGTTGACTTGTGATGCTTCAAACCCTCATGTAAAATTCATTATCAAAAGTTGTAAGGAGTTGCATCCATAATGATGAAGACGATGGCTAGGTGAACAAATCAAGCAAGGTGGCTAGGTGAACAACCAAGCATGATGATGGAGATCTTAATGCTAAGGGCCATGCTATTTCACAGCTTATTTTGATTTTCTGTGGATGTGTGTTTTATCCTTGTTATTTTCTTTATGCTCATTGCATGTGATGCTATGTTCATAGTAATCTTTGTTCATCCTTATAGTTAAAAATCTTAAATCAAATTGTCCATCCAATTGTTGCACCTATCAAGAATTTAGATCGTTATTGATATGACTGCCAAAGTAGTATATCAATGGCTATCTCAATAGATGATAGGGATGTGTTGGACACATCACGCATAACAATGGCGATTTAAACGAGCTATCAAAACGGTTTTGGGCTTGAGGACATAAGTGGTTGGGATTTGATTTCAGAATGAAGGAACCTATACAAGACAATTGGTGTCTAGGAAAACACACATGAGGCAGGTTTCTTAATTGGCACCCGAATACGGAAGTGCTCCTCCTCATGTGAGCCCTTGGGGCGAGTTGACTGCCATGAGTCAAGTTGATGGAGGCATTCATTACTTGTTTTCATACTCAACAAACAAGAGTTACATATGATGTAATTAGCAAAGGTGTTGCTTACCTATGTCATTAAATTTCTAGCAGTGATGCCAAAGCTCACTAGTGTTTAATGAATATGGATCTTGAATACTCACTATGTGTCTATAAAAGGACATAAAATAGGAGTGTCTTTAATTAAAAGTTTAATAAAAGTTTTACATAAACATAGTGCTTAGAATCTTTGCATATTTTTGTTGTAGTTCAATGGCACCTTCTCCTACTCCCGCTACACTGGTTTTGCTTTGAGATCGGTTTTGGAAAGGAAAAACTGAATGGAACTAATTTTGTTGATTGGTATCGCAACCTCGAGAATTGTTCTCAAGCATGAAAAGAAGGACTATGTTCTAGAGAATCCAATTCTGATGAACCACCGAAAATGCCGCCGCAATTTGAGGGTTGAATATGAAAAGCATGTTAATGCTTCAGAGAGTCAGTGTCTCATGCTAGTCACAATGGACTCGAGCTCCAAAAGCAATATGAGGACCAGGATGCTTACAATATGATTGTGGGCTTGAAGGGCATGTTTGGGAATCAAGCAAGAGCTGAGAGGTATGGTATCTCAAAGCTTTTATTTGCTTGTAAGTCGGTCAAGGCATCCGTCGATCCTCATGTGATCAAGATGATTGGTTACATTGGGAGATTGGAAAAACTTGAGTTTCCCCTTAGCCTCGGTTTGGCCACAGATGTTATTCTCCAGTCTCTGCCTCAGAGCTTTGAGCCATTCATTATGAATTTTCATATGAATAGCATGGAGAAGAGCCTAACCGAGCTACATGGGATGCTCAAGGCTGCGGAGGAAAGCATTAAGAAAAAACCCAATCATGTGATGATGGTTCAGAAAACAACTGCTTTCAAAAAGAGAAAGGCTAAGGCTGGGGGAACGGGAAAGAGCAAGGGCAAGGCTCAAGATGAGATCGCGAGCCTCAAAACTAAGCTTCAGAAGCTTAAAGTTGGCCCTCAACCTGATACCCAATGCTTCTATTGCAAGAAATCGTGGCATTGGAAACGGGCTCGCGAAAAGTACAGCGGATAAGAAGAATGGAAATGTGGTTTCCACTTGTATTAATGTTATAGAAATTAATCTTGCTACTTCTTCACTCAGCTCATGGGTATATGATACCGGTTCGGTTGCTCACATTTGCAATTCGTTGCAGGGGCTGATAAAGAGTAGAGACTTGGCAAAAGGAGAAGTGGATCTTCGCGTGGGGAATAAAGCAAGAGTTGTTTGGTCTTGCTGCTGGCACATACCCATTGCATTTGCCTTGAGTTAGTTTTAGAACTCAATAATTGTTATTTTGTTCCATCTTTGAGTAGAAACATTATTTCATCTTCTTGTTTGGAACATGAAGGTTATGATTTGAAATAAAGAACTTTGTTTGTTCAATATTTTTGAATGATATGTATTATGGTCGTTGCCCCATGGTGGATGGGTTGTACGTCCTTGAACTCAAGAAAACCTGTCTATAATATTAATGTAAAAGGCACCGCCTAATGATTTGAACCCTACCTTTTGTGGCATTGTCGCTAGGTCATATAAATGAGAAGCGCATGAAGAAGCTCCATGGTGATGGACTTCTAACCTCATTTGATTTTGAATCATTTGAAACATGTGAATCTTGTTTACTTGGCAAGATGACAAAAGCCCTTTCACAGTGTTTTAGTGAGAGAGCAAGTGAATTATTGGCCCTAGTACATACAGATGTATGTGGACCAATGAGCTCGACTGCTAGGGGTGGGTTTCAGTACTTTGTAACTTTTACTGATGATTTCAATAGATATGGATATATCTATTTAATGAGGCATAAATCTGAAACTTTTGAAAGGTTCAAAGAGTTTCAGAACGAAGTACAAAATCAACTTGGCAAAACAATAAAACACTTACGATCCGATCGTGGTGGCGAATACTTGAGCCAAGAGTTTGATGATCATTTAAAGCAATGTGGAATCGTTCCGCAACTTACTCCGCCAGGAACGCCTCAATGGAATGGTGTGTCCGAACGACGTAACCGGACTTTATTAGATATGGTTCGGTCAATGATCAGCCAAACAGATCTGCCATTATCCTTTTGGGGTTTCGCTCTAGAGACAATTGCGTTCACTTTGAATAGGGTCCCATCAAAATCCGTTGAGAAGACGCCATATGAGATATGGATCGAGAAGACCCATGTTGTCATTTCTCAAGATATGGGGATGTGAGGCTTATGTAAAACGTTTACAATCGATAAACTCGCACCTAAATCGGAAAAATGCTTTTTGTGGGGTATCCTAAAGAAACAAAAGGATATTACTTTTACAAAAGAAACGAGAACAAAGTTTTGTTGCTCAAATGGTGTCTTTTGGAGAAAGAGTTTCTTTCAAAAGAAATCAAGAGGAGTGATGTGTATCTTGATGAAGTTCGAGAATCACATGAATATGTTCAAGCTACCTCTGAACCTTCACAAGATGTACAAAGTGTTGTACAACCTGTGGAAGAGACTCCATTACGTAGGTCGGGAGGCCACGTCATGTACCTATTAGATATGGGAATGACATATTATTGTTGGACAATGATGAGCCCACGACTTATGAAGAAGCAATGATGGACCCAAACTCCAAAAATGGCTTGAAGCCATGAGATCCAAATTCAATCCATGCATGACAATCAAGTTTGGAACTTGCTCGATTCACTGATGGTGTAAAAACCATTGAGTGCAAATGGATTTTCAAGAAAAAGATAGACGTAGATGGAAATGTTCAGATCTATAAGGCACGGTTGGTGGCAAAGGGTTTCAAACAAGTTCAAGGAGTTGACTATGATGAAACTTTCTCACCGGTAGCCATGCTCAAGTCTGTCCGGATCATTTTAGCTATTGTTGCATATTTTGATTATGAAATATGGCAGATGGATGTCAAAACAGCCTTCCTTAATGGGAATCTTTACGAGGATGTATACATGATACAACTCAAGGCTTTGTTGATCCTAAATATGCTAAAAGGGTATGCAAGCTTCAAAGATCCATTTATGGGTTAAAGCAAGCATCTAGGAGTTGGAACATTCGTTTTGATGAAGTAGTCAAAGGTTTTGACTTTATCAAAAATGAAGAAGAGCCTTGTGTTTACAAGAAGGCTAGTGGGAGCGCACTTGTATTTCGATTTTGTATGTGGATGACATATTATTAATCGGGAATGACATTCCTATGCTTGAAGATGTTAAGACTTCATTGAAAAGGAGTTTCTCAATGAAGGACTTGGGAGAAGCATGCTATATCTTGGGCATAAAAATCTATAGAGATAGATCAAAAAGGTTAATTGGATTAAGTCAGAAACGTACATTGACAAGATATTGAAAAGGTTCAATATGCATGAATCCAAGAGAGGTTTCATGCCAATGTCACATGGCATCGATCTCGCAAGAATCGGTGTCCTTCGACATCCGATGAGCGAGACAGATGAGCAAGATTCCATATGCTTCACTATTGGGTCTATTATATATGCCATGATCTGTACACGCCCGGATGTCTCATATGCTCTAAGTGTCACGGCGGATACCAAGCGGATCTGGTGATGGTCATTGGATAGCCGTAAAAATATCCTCAAGTACTTGAGAAGAACTAAAGGTATGTTCCTTGTTTTTGGAGGTGAGGAAGATCTGGTTGCAAAGGGTTACACCGATGCAAGCTTCCAAACCGACAAAGATGATTTTCGATCGCAATCCGGGTTTGTGTTTACACTTAATGGAGGAGCGATGGTCGAAGAGTTCCAAGCAAAACACGGTGGCCGACTCTCACGATGAGCGGAGTACATTGCGCTTCGGAGGCCGCAAAGGAAGCTGTGGATTAAGAAGTTTATCACGAGCTTGGTGTGGTCGCTAGTGCCTCTAGTCCAATGGACATCTATTGTGATAATAGTGGTGCCATTGCACAAGCAAAAGAGCCTAGATCACATCAGAAGTCTAAACACATACTCCGGCGCTTTCACATTATTAGCGAGATTGTGGATAGAGGTGACGTGAGAATATTCAAAGTACATACGGAAGCCAATGTGGCCGATCCGTTGACAAAGCCAACGCCACGACCTAAGCATGAGGCGCACACAAGGTCTATTGGTATTAGATACTTAATTGATTGACTCAAGTGCAAGTGGGAGATTGTTAGTGTTATGCCCTTGAGGCAATCATTTAGATGATTGTAACATGACTATGTTTATGAATAATAATATGATTATTGGTCCAATGAATGTATATCATTGTATTGATCAACAAGTATGTGACTTGATTATGAAGCTCTTTACTTAATGATGTAATTCGATAAATATCTCGATCGGATATCATCGTATAGGACTACGATGAATAGATCAAGACATGTAGTGATCGATGATCATGCTTCATAGATCATGGGATATGGAGATATCATCTCTACATTGTGGACCATGTTGAAGAACATGGGTTAGATAGACCCGCTATGGGACATCGCGAGAATGTTTCATTCTTATGTGTCATCGATGTATCTCATACCTAGAAGATGTATGATCCTTAGACCGAGATTGTCATATTCCCTACATGTGTAATAGTTTTCCTTGGGGCTATCAAACACTACTTTCTAACCTGATAGTTATAAAGGTAGCTTTCATGTTTACTATGAAACGTGCGAGGGAAGTGAGCGATCAAGATGGAATTTGCCACTCCAATGAAACGGAGATATATGACAAGGCCACTCGTGTGATATGATTAAGAAAGTGCATGGCCATGCCGTGATTGAGGAGTCAATCACAACTTATTAATATATCACGGATACGAGAGATGGATTGAATCATCAAAGGATGACATGCTTCTCGCCTTGAGATCAATCTTCATATACTTGGCAAAGGGATTATTACATGAGTTCTTTTGATAGGTTACATTCGATTTGATCACGGTATGTTTGGGAGTTGGCATACTTTGCAAGAAGCCGCTACCAACTATTGGATTGAAAAGGAGTTTTCGAATCCATGTCCAAACGTATGTGAACCTGCAGGTCACACACTTAATGGGTGGGACGCATTAATTTGGATTGGATCCGTAATTAATGAACCTCGTGGGCTTAGCATCTTTGGTGGGCCCTGGTTTAGGTTTCATCTCGTGGCTATATAAGGAGGGAGGAGGGAGGCGCAGGTGTGCTTTCCACGGTTTAGGTTTGATTCACTTGAAACCCTAGCCTTCTCCTCTCGCGCCCCTGTTGGCGACTAGGTGCTTGCACACGACGCCGCAGCGTTCCATCTCTGGCGTGTGGACTCTGCGGTGACGCTGCTGCGGCTGGCGTGGGAGGGCGATCCACGGCGGGCGAGGACGATCCACTACATCGGCGCAACGATCGCGGTGAGGACGAACCACTACATCGACGCGCGTAGGATTCCGCAACTGCGCGTCTAGTGGTAATCTTATCTATGATCCCCTTCTTGCGAGTAGCTTTCTGGTTGCGCGGTAGTTTTTTTTTGTGCTAGCGTAGCATACCGCGTTTCCCTTCACTCCTGCCAAGGACTGAGGCAATTCCAACTGATAGGCCACCTCTCCTCGACGGTTTAGAATTTTAAACGGACCAACATATCTTGGTGCAAGCTTCCCTTTAACGTGAAACCTTTTAACACCCTTAAGAGGGGTAACCCTGAGATACACATAATCCTCTGGCTCGAAACTCAATTCTCGGCGTCGGTTATCGGCGTAGCTCTTTTGCCTTGACTGTGCTATCTTCAACCTCTCTCTGATCATCGCAACTTGATTTTCTGCTTCCTTGAAAATATCTGGTCCAAACACCAAACGCTCTCCGTCTCATTCCAATTTAGCGAGTCGACAAACACGTCCGTACAATGCCTCAAACGGTGACATCGCAAGCTAGCTTGATAGCTATTATTGTAACTAAATTCTGCATACGACAAACACTTATCCCAAGACGTAGCATAAGCTAAAGCACAAGCTCTCAACATATCTTCTAAAATCTGATTTACCTCTCAGTCTGACCATCCGTCATGCGGGTGATCTGTTATCTTGAAATTCAAAGAGTTCCCATTGCTTCATGCAACTTGTTCCAAAATCTTGAGGTGAATTGGGTACCCCTGTCTAACACAATCTTTTTGGGCACCCCATGCAAACATACAATCCTTGACATATACAACTCTGCTAAACGATCTCCTGAGTAAGTGGTCTTCACCGGAATGAAATGAGCGACCTTAGTCAAACGATCCACAATAACCCAAATAGAATCGTAACCTCTCTGAGTCTTGGGTAAACCGGTGATAAAATCCATACCAATTTCGTCCCACTTCTATTCAGGAATTTCAACGGTTGTAACAAACCAGCTGGTATTTGATGCATGGCTTTTACTCTCTGACATACATCGCATAGAGCAACATGCTCAGCCACCTCACGCTTCATATTATGCCACCAAAATCTCTCTCAAATCTTGATACATTTTGGCACTTCCCGGATGAATTGAGCACTTAGAATCGTGAGCTTCCTCAAGAATCGATTGCTTGACTCCTTTTATCCAATTACACAAATTCGGCCTTTGAAGAACATAGTTCCCTGCTCATCTAGAGTGAAATCCACTGCTAGGCCTTCGTCCTTCCTGGACTTGATCTTAGTGATTTTCTCATCATCTTTCTGGCCTTCTCTGATCTGATCCTCCAGTGTTGGTTTTACCTCCAGTGCAGCTATGATTCCTTGCGGAACAACTTCCAACCTTAGCTTATGAAATTCCTTACATAGCTCTAGTTGATCCTCCATTAACAACGTATTTGCGCTATGGCTCTTCCGACTCAGAGCATCTGCTACTGCATTGGCTTTTCCGGGGTGATAATGAATTCCCACATTATAATCTTTGATTAACTCCGGCCACCTTCGTTGTCTCATATTAAGATCTGCTTGAGTGAAAATGTATTTCAGGCTCTTATGGTCAGTATATATCTCACATCTATTTCCTATGAGATAATGACACCATATCTTCAAAGCATGCACTACGGCAGCTAATTCCAAATCATGCGTCGGATAATTTGCTTCATGCGGTCTCAACTGCCTTGACGCATAAGCAACAACCTTACCATTCTGCATTAACACGCACCCCAGGCCTTGCTTTGAGGCATCGCAATAAATATCAAATCCATTCTGCACGTCCGGCAACACTAAAACGGGGGCTGTCGTCAAACGCTTCTTCAATTCCATAAAACTTTTCTCGCACTCTGGCGTCCATGCAAACTTCTTCTCTTTCTTCAACAACTGCGTCAGGGGTTTAGCAATCGTCGAGAATCCCTCTATGAACCGACGGTAGTATCCCGCCATTCCCAGAAAACTACGGATCTGAGTAACAGACTTCGGTTGCTCCCAATGTAATACTGCGTCCACTTTGCTTGGGTCAACTGCAACTCCTTTAGTAGTCATTATATGACCAAGAAATTCAACTTTCTCCTTCCAAAATCACACTTGCTGAACTTAGCATACAGCTGATGTTCTCGCAGCCTCTCTAAAACCATCCTCAAATGTTCCGCATGCTCTTCCTCTGTCTTCGAGAAAACTAAGATATCGTTTATAAAGACTACAACAAACTTATCCAAATACTCCATGAAAACTTTATTCATCATGTTCATGAAATATGCAGGGGCATTCGTCAATCCAAATGACATTATTGTGAACTCATAGTGTCCATATCGCGTAGAAAACGCAGTCTTAGGCACATCCTCCGCTCGGATCTTCAACTGATGGTATCCTGAACGAAGATCTATTTGGAGAAAACTCCGGCTCCTCTTAACTAATCAAATAAATCGTCGATCCTGGGCAATGGATACTTATTCTTGATCGTTACCTCATACATTGCACG
This sequence comes from Otatea glauca, assembly GCA_036346275.1. Lineage (NCBI taxonomy): Eukaryota > Viridiplantae > Streptophyta > Magnoliopsida > Poales > Poaceae > Otatea > Otatea glauca. Next base: position 35,288,100 of record CM070723.1, on the reverse strand, counting down.
ATAATCAATGCACATCCTAAGACTTCCATCCTTCTTACGAACAAACAAAACCGGTGCTCCCCACGGTGATGAACTTGGTCTAATGAAACCCTTCTCTTGCAGTTCCTCAATCTGCTTTTTCATTTCCACCAACTCATCTGCAGGCATCCGATAAGGTCTCTTTGATATCGGTGTTGTCCCTGGTGCCAACTCGATAACAAACTCGATATCGCGGTCTGGTGGCAACCCTGGTAAATCTTCCGAAAACACATCCGGGTATTCTCTGACTATTGGCGCATCCTCTATGCTGATGGCTTGTACGCTGTTGACCACTAACTGCCCATCACGAACTGCGGTCGCTTGAAATTCCACCTTCTTGCCACTAGGGCCTTCCAGAGATACAATCCTTCGGCCACAATCCAAAACGGCCTTATGCTTAGACAACCAATCCATTCCAAGGATAACATCTAGGGATTGCGCATCTATCAGGATAAGATTGGCTAGAAATTCTATCCCGTCCATGAGCAACTTAACTCCCAAACACCCGAGGCTAGATCTAAGCTCAGATCCTAGGGCTTGGACTAATAGCACACATTTAAGATTCACCACTTTAAACCCATTCTTGGTTGCAAAACTTTGAGAAACAAACGAATGCGAAGCTCCAAAATCAAATAAAACTGTAGCGGGTACTGAGTTAACTAAAAACTTACCCAGTATGACGTCTGTAGCCTCTTGAGCTCCATCCGCAGTGATGTGGTTGATCCTACCACGCGCTGTTGATTGAGGGGTTGCTCCAGCTTGACCGGGCGCACGATTTCCTCCTGAAGCCGGTGCCTTGGCAGGTGTTGTTCCCAAATTAAAGCGAACTGGCGTGATGCCTCCCTTCTGTGGACACCTATTAGAAAAGTGCCCTGGCTCATTACATGTATAGCATCTCTTGATTGTAGACTGCTGACTCCCTCCTGGTGCATTACTGCCCTGTGCTGGCGTCTGAAAGTTCTAATTAGTAGGGCGAGGTGCAGGGGTTGCTGTCTTATTCACGGCTGGCGGTTGGAATCTGGCAAACTACTGTGGTGACATCCTCAGGCTTAGGTGGTTTGGACATCCACCCTGATTAGTCATCAAGCGCTTACGGTTCTCACCTAACTCCTTGCGCTTATCCTGCAAAATCAAAGCCTTATTAACTAGCTCCTGAAAATCTGGAAAATTGTGGGTGATCAGTCCCACCTGCAATCCTGAATTCAATCCCTTCATGAAACGAGACTGCCTAGCTTTATCTGTCGCTACATCTTCTGGGGCATAGCGAGCTAACTGGGTAAACTTATTCAGATACTCGGCCACTGGCTGGCCTCCTTGTTTCAGAGCCCTGAATTCTTCCTTTTTAAGGTCCATCATTCCTTCTGGGACATGATATTGGTGGAAAGCGGTAGTAAACTCATCCCAGGTAATCTCCTGCAGGGCTCCATGTACGGCATAGTAATTCTCCCACCATTCTGCGGCGGTTCCTTCCAGTTGATGAGAGGCGTAGAGCACCTTCTCATTGCCCTCGCATTGAGTAATATGCAGCTTCTTCTCAATAGTCCTTAGCCAGTCATCGGCTTCCAAAGGATTAACATTCCCAGCAAAGGTTGGCGGCCGAGTCCTCATGAAATCTGACAGCTTGGAGTAAGGTCGAGGTCCACCATTGTTGTTCTGAGCTGCATGGTTGTTGTTGGTTGCTGCTACATTGGTCATCTGTTGCATCTGCTGCATCATAGTCTGCATTAGTTGAGTCTGCGCGGCAAGAAACGCTCCAGATTCTGTATGTCCACTGGCGGTGGTGGTTGGGGATGGCCTCCATCATTGGGGTTGTCATTCTGGCGTAGTCCACTCCCTGAAGCACCGTTGGTTCCGCGAGTATTCACCATCTGATGATTGCCTCTTGGGTTAGGAAAGGTAGATGTAGCATAGATAAGAAGCAAGATTTTCTAAAGCGGGGAAGATAGGTTATACCCAACTAAAATAATTCTTTATTTATGCTTGGTATGGCTGCTTATAAAAGCCTACAAGCTTTGCAACACATACTGCACACTCAGCATTACAAAGAAGCAAACTAAACACAAAACCTTAACGTCTACTAAAAGGTAAAGACAAAACTTAAAGACGCGACTCAACACTCGAGTCTCAACACAACTCTAAGACTGATCCTCCTCGGGCTCCCACTCTCGCTCCTCGGGATCCTCCTCTGACTCCTCCTCGGCTGGCTCCTGAGCTCCTCGGGTCACACGTTCCAACTCGTCCACGACCCCCTTCAGGGCCTCTCCTAGCTCGGCGATCATTCCGATGGCTACAGCACGGGTCTCCTCAAGCTCCTGCTCCGTCACTCTGAGTGCCTCGTACACTGTCTCCAGCTCCTGAGTAGTCTCTCTCATATGCTCCTCCTGAGTAAGGGCGAACTCCGCAAGGTGTACCGCGGTAGCACACTCGTCCTCCACGATCCGTCGGCATCGGCATGCTTGCACATCAGGGTGAAGTCGAAACACTGAGTCGTAAAGCTTGTCGGCGTAGTCGCGGTAGACACGGCGAAGAGCAAGTCGGGCAACCTCCTGGATCGCAACCTCGTACGAGAATCTTCTGGCGGATATATTGATTGGCCTGCTAGCTTCCTCGTTCTCCCGAGCGTAGATGATCAGCTTGCAAACAAATCCTCGGTGAACACCATTAACGGTCCAGCTGCCTCCTCGGTAAAGCGGACGATAAAAACCTCCAAGCGTCTGAAGAACTCTCCACACCTCCATGGCATAGCCACCTGCTGACTCCTCAAAGGTCAGAACGATCGGCATCTGCTTCACAAGAACTTTGAATAAGTTCTCCACCCGAAACGGCAAGTAAACGGTAAATTCAGCAAAGGCGAGAAGTAGATAATGAGATGAGTAGAGAGTGTTTTGTTAGTCAAATTTAAATTTTCCTTTAGAAAATAGTTTTGGACACAACCTGGACTTCTCCATACTATCTAGGACCAAGACCTATAGTCAGTATGCTTAGATACCACCTCTGTAAAGACCCGAATCCACTGATTCGAACCCACTGTGTTTACCGCACTAGTCCTAGGATGAACGCTAGTGCACACAGCTCAACATCGGTACATATCATATCATACTCAACGATAATAGAATAATACTCCGTTTATTGATATAGCTAAGTGTATGATCTTATGACCGACTTACATTATTAAGCCACGCAGGGCAAGACTGGAAATATAAGCTAATAATTAAGCAGCGGAAAATAGAAAACGTAGATAGCTCATCAGTTCACCACAGGCAACCGACAAGGCTCGGACCCTAATGACTCGCGTCCTCTTGGAACTCCTCCAACACAGGTGTAGATTCTTCGACTGTTGATTATTGTTGTTGGCAAGGGTGAGTACTTAAAGCACTCAACAAGTTGTGCATAGAATGCAATTCTATGTAACTATATGTAAGGCTTATTCCAATGGATAGGCTATCATGGCTATTTTGCAATAAGCAGCATTTATGAATAAATACAATAAATAGATTGTAAAGACTGTAAAACAAATAACAATAAATAGATTCAGCATTTCTAAAGTAAACCAAGTTTCCAATTCTAAGTCAAATTCCATCTTCCACATGACATTTCGCCATCCCAACCAAGTAGTCCATTTAATTAAGATAACCCTTAACTGTAATTCCCAAGCATTGCTCAATACCGCGAGCACGGCTATCCGAATAGTTTCACACTCTGCAGAGGTTATGCACTTTACCCACGCGATACAACCAAACACCACCAAGGCGAGTGATTATAACAAAGCCTTTACAATGCGCTAGCTTAACTCGGTACCACCCGCTAAGGTTTCAACACTGGTGGGACTGGTTTCCACATCCAGGGTCCCCCTCTTGCGCCATGTGAATTACTCCATAACTCGGGAACTCACACCAACCACGATAGTACCAAAGCTAAGACATTGCAAATTATTCAGCCACACCAGACATGTGGTTGCATGATTGACTCAGGTCAAAGGCTTGCAAGGTTAAGTCCTTAGAGTGATCAAGGCAAGACTTCCACATACCCTCTGCCCATCAGGCCCACCTTGGCATACTCGCCCCTTGTCACTTGCCCCAATCTAAGTGAATATCACCCAATTGATTACCAAGCACCACGTGCCATCAACAATTCAACATCGTTGCGTGACATGACTCACCACAACAACTCAATCTCATCGTGTGATCCCACGTGACACACAAGTTTATGACAACATTCCATATTCCATTAGTCAAGATTATTTATCAATGATTCAATCACATGTGATGACGTGGCATGGCTAAGCAACTAATACGGTTTAACCATCCCATGTTGATTATTATTACTAACCAACTATAATGAACCAATCTAGGGTGACAATAGATCATGGCATACAATGACAAGGTAAGGTGTAGATCAAATTGGTATAATAGCTAAGTTCCAATTTAATTTGAAACAATTGTATACTTGAAATAATATGCAATAGGGTAAAACAAATATAGCAATTTTATAAACATGGGTTCAACTTGATCAAAGCAAAACTTGCCTTGGAATAGGTCCTGATCTTGATCTGGAGCTTGCACTTGAGTTGCTGGATCTTCCTCTGAAGCGTCGCACAATTCAACGTCTACGCGTACCGAAGAAGAAAAGAAAATAAATAACAAAACAGAGAGCAAATGAACTCCAAAAATCAATTAAAATTCACCATTAAATTGATCTCAATTTTACAAATTCTTAGAAATTTGAATCACTCAAATCCGAGTTAACATGCAAAAGATATAGCCTTTGGAAGTTTTGAATAAATACTGAAATTACAGAAATTAAAAAACCGAATTTAACATAATTATTTTTAAACTGATAAAACCGATTTATGACATCAGCGTGACCACATGATGACGTCATCATCACAGAATTTCCAATCGGATTATTTTCCAAATGAAAAATGCAATTATGACGCAAGCATGACGTCAGCCTTGATCTGGAACCAATCCGACGTTGACACGTGTTGCGGTGCATGAACTCGGTCCACGGTGCAGCGCTGAACCAAGGTGGATTCGTTCCACGATGCCTCGGCACACGTTCCCCACACGCGGCAGCGTCCGATTGCCCATTCCTGCGGTGGAAAACCCACCGCACAGATCGCATCTATCGGCTACTGATCTCAACCTTACGTGGCACGATCCTGATCCTTCGCTGGAGATCCGACGGTCGTTACCTCTTGAGTCTAGCGATGGCGGTACGGCAGCGCTTCTTCGCCGGACTTGGAGATGAAGACCACAGCGACGGCGGAAGGAGGGCTCTCCGGTGACACTTCTACCCCTCACGGATGCAACTTGTCACGGCGAACAAGTTGGCGGCCTCGGCGACGGCGGAGACTCCACGGACGGCAAACTCCAAGCGAAAAACCACGGCGAAGACCTCGGCTTGCTCTGACGAGCTCCTGGGCACGCTCTACAGCTGCTCTCGTGAAAAGGCTCCGACCAAAAGCTACGGCGCACACCTGCGAACCTCGGGACGCTACCCCCTCCTCTTATAGCTTAGGCGTTCGAGCCCTACACGGCGGAGAAGACCGGGGCGTTCGGCGGACTCGAGTCTGAACGGAGATGACGGCGCCAGCAAACAGCGTTGCAATCCAACGGCCACGACCCGGCTCCTACGCGGCGCGATCTGATCCGGAGAGATGCGATCGGACGGCTGCTAGGATTAGGGTTTCAGAGAAACCGGTCACATGGGTGACTTGGGCAGATGACTCGTGGTAGCCCAACACTGTTCACTCGTTTTTTTTAAAAAAAATTCCATTTAAATTAATTACAGAAAATAATTTAATTAGTTTTAGGCAATAAAACTACTAGGAAAAATCCAAGAAATATCTCAAAAATCCTTTGAGACATTCTGGACTCAAATAAAATATTTTTGGCAGAACTTTATATTAACTTTGCAATAATTTAAATAGATTTGAACAAATGGTTAATATTCTTAATTGAAAATTAATTCAAATAAATCCAAAAAAATCCAAATAAATTCTAGAAAATCATAAAATGCACAAATGACAATAAAATAATATTTAGGCGAATTTTTGGGATGTTACACATACGGATATTAGTTAGAGCACATATGAAGTCCATTCGGAGTGTTTGTCACTCAGTTTCGCTCTATGACTTTTTTTCGCACAAATGGTTCTGTAGTGCTAGTTGGGACACGTCGTGAAGAATTTTTAACGCCGACACGGACGGATTCGAAACACATAAGGATATTAGTTAGGGCGCATATGAAGTCCATTCAGGGTGTTTGTCACTCTGTTTCACTCTTTGACTTTTTTTGCACAAATGGTGTCTGCAGTGCTAGTTGGGACATGTTGTGAAGAATTTTTAACACCGAACCGGACAAATTCGAAATGCATAAGGATATTAGTTAGGGTGGATATGAAGTCTATTCGTTGTGTTTGTCACTCAGTTTCACTGTGGGAATTTTTACGCACAAATGGTGTCTGTAGTGCTAGTTGGCATACGTTGTGAAGAATTTTTAACACCGACTCGGACGGATTCGAAACGCATAAGGATATTATTTAGGGCGCATATGAAGTCCATTCGCAGCATTTGCCACTCAGTTTCACTTTGTGACTTTTTCCCGCACGAATGGTGTCTGAAGTGCAAGTTGGGACACGTTGTAAAGTATTTTTAATACCGACTCGGACGGATTCGAAACGCATACCCATATGAGTTAGCGCGCATATGAAGTCCATTCGGGATGTTTGTCACTCAGTTTCACTCTGTGTCTTTTTCGCACAAATGGTGTTTGAAGTGCTACTTAGGACACGTTGTAAAGATTTTTAACATGAACCGTCCGGATTCGAAATGCATACGGATATTAGTTCAGCGCATATGAAGACCATTCGGGGTGTTTGTCAATCAGTTTCACTTTGTGACTTTTTTCGCACAAATGGTGTCTGTAGTGCTAGTTGGGATTCGTTGTGAAGAAGTTTTAACGCCGAACCGGATAGATTCGAAACGCATACGGATATTAGTTAGGGTGCATATGAAGACCATTCGGTGTGTTTGCCACTCAGTTTCACTCTGTGACTTTTTTTGCACAAATGGTGTCTGAAGTGCTAGTTGGGACACGTTGTGAAAATTTTTTAAGACCGAATCAGACGGATTCGAAACGCTTACGGATATTAGTTAGAGCGCATATAAAGTCCATTCGGGGTGTTTGTCACTCTGTTTCACTCTGTGACTTTTTTCGCACAAATGGTTCTGTAGTGCTAGTTGGGACACGTTGTTAAGAATTTTAAACAGCGACTCGAAAGGATTCGAAATGCATACGGATATTAGTTAGGGCGCATATGAAGTCCATTCGGGGTGTTTGTCACTCAGTTTCACTCTCTGACTTTTTTCGCACAAATGGTGTCTACAGTGCTAGTTGGGACACGTTGTGAAGAATTTTTAACACCGAACCGGACGTATTCGAAATTCATACGGATCACAGTAATGGCACATATGAAGTCCATTCGGTGTGTTTGTCACTCAGTTTCACTTTGTTACTTTTTTCACACAAAAGGTGTCTGAAGTGCTAGTTGGAACACGTTGTGAAGAATTTTTAACACGAACTGGATGGATTCGAAACGCATACGGATATTAGTTACAGCGCATATGATGTCCATTCGGGGTGTTTGTCACTCAGTTTCACTCTGTGACTTTTTTCGCACAAAAAGTTTTGAAGTGTAAGTTTGGACATGTTGTGAAGAATTTTTAATACAGACTCGGACGAATTCGAAACGCATACCCACATGAGTTAGGGCGCATATGAAGTCCATTCAGGTTGTTTGTCAATCAGTTTCACTCTGTGACTTTTTTCGCACAAATGGTGTTTGCAGTGCTAGTTGGGACACGCTGTGAAGAATTTTTAGCACCGAACCGGACGGATTCGAAACGCATACGGATAATAGTTTGGGCGCATATGATTTCCATTCGGTGTGTTTGTCACTCAGTTTCACTCTGTGAGTTTTTTCACACAAATGGTGTCCGCAGTGCTTGTTGGGACACGTTGTGAAGAATTTTTAACACCGAGTCTGACGGATTCGAAACGCATATGGAAATTAGTAAGGGCGCGTATGAAGTCCATTCGGGATATTTGGCAACCAGTTTCACTCTGTGACTTTTCCCGCACGAATGGAGTCTTAAGTGCAAGTTGGGACACGTGATGAAGAATTTTTAACACCAATTCGGACGGAATCGAAACGCATACCCATATGAGTTAGGGAGCAAATGAAGTCCACTCGCGGTGTTTGTCACTCTATTTCACTCTTTGACTTTTTTCGCACAAATGGTGTCTGTTGTACTAGTTGGGACACGTTGTAAAGAATTTTTAACACGAACCGGACGGATTCGAAACACATACGGATATTAGTTACAGTGCATATGAAATCTATTCGGGTTGTTTGTCAATCAGTTTCACTCTGTGACTTTTTTCGCACAAATGGTGTCTGCAGTGCTTGTTGGAACACGTTGTGAAGAATTTTTTACACCGAACCGGACGGATTCGAAACGAATACGGATATTACTTAGGGCGCATATGGAGTCCATTCGGTGTGTTTGTCACTCAGTTTCACTCTGTGATATTTTTGCACAAATGGTGTCTGCAGTGCTAGTTGGCACACGTGAAAATTTTTAACACCGAACCGGACGGATTCAAAACACATACGTATATTAGTTAGGGCGCATATGAAGTCCATTCGGTGTGTTTGTCACTCAGTTTCACACTATGACTTTTTTCACACAAATGGTGTCTGAAGTGCTAGTTGGGACACGTTGTGAAGTATTTTTAACACGAACCGTACGGATTCGAAACGCATACGGATATCAGTTAGAGTGCATATGAAGTCCATTCGGAGCGTTTGTCACTCAGTTTCACTCTGTGACTTTTTTCGCACAAAAGGTTATGGAGTGCTTGTTGGGACACGTTGTGAAGAATTTTTAACACCGACTCGAACGGATTTGAAACGCATACGGATGTTAGTTAGGGCGCATATGAAGTCCATTCGGCATGTTTGTCACTCAGTTTCACTGTGTGACTTTTTTCGCACAAATGGTTTCTGCAGGGCTAGTTGGGACACGTTGTGAAGAATTTTTAACACTGACTCGGACGGATTAGAAACACATACGGATATTAGTTAGGGAGCATATGAAGTCCATTTGGGGAATTGTCCAGTCAGTTTCACTCTATGAATTTTTAACACCGAGTCGGACGGATTCGAAACGCAAACGGATATTAGTTAGGGCGTATATGAAGTCCATTCGGGATATTTGCCAACCAGTTTCACTCTGTGACTTTTTCCGCACAAATGGAGTCTGCAGTGCAAGTTGAGACACATTGTGTAGAATTTTTAACACCAACTCGGACGGATTCGAAACGCATACGGATATTAGTTAGAGCGCATATGAAGTCCATTCGGTGTGTTTGTCACTCATTTTCACTCTGTTACTTTTTCGCACAAATAGTGTCTGCACTGCTAGTTGAGATATGTTGTGAAGAATTTTTAACACCGACTCGGATGGATTCGAAACGCATACGGATTTTAATTAGGGCGCATATGAAGTCCATTCAGGGTATTTGCCACTCAGTTTCACTATGTGACTTTTTTCGCACGAATGGAATCTGCAGTGCAAGTTGGGACACGTTGTGAATAATTTTTAACAATGACTCAGACGGATCGAAATGCATAGCTATATGAGTTGGGGCGCATATGAAGTCTATTCGTGGTGTTTGTCACTCAGTTTCACTCTGTGACTTTTTTCTCACAAATGGTGTCTGAAGTGCTCGTTGGGACACGTTGTGAAAAAATTTTAACACCGAACCGGACGGATTCGAAACGCATACGGATATTAGTTAGGGCGCATATGAAGTCCATTCGGTGTGTTTGTCATTCATTTTCGCTCTGTGACTTTTATCGAACAAATGGTGTGTGTAGTGCAAGTGTCCACATTGTGAAGAATTTTTAACATGAACCGGACGGATTCGAAACGCATACGAATATTAGTTAGAGCACATATGAAGTCCATTCGGGGTGTTTGTCACTCAGTTTCACTCTATGACTTTTATCGAACAAATGGTGTGTGCAGTGCTAGTTCAGATATGTTGTGAAGAATTATTAACACTGACTCGGATGGATTCGAAACGCAAACGGATATTAGTTAGGGTGCATCTCAAGTCCATTCAGGGTATTTGCCACTCAGTCTGACTCTGTGACTTTTTTCGCACGAATAGGTTCTGAAGTGCAAGTTGGGACACATTGTGAAGAAATTTTAACACTGACTCGGACGTATTCGAAACGCATACCCATATGAGTTAGGGCGCATATTAAGTGCATTCGGGTTGTTTGTCACTCAGTTTCATCCTGTGAACTTTTTCGCACAAATGGTGTCTGAAGTGCTAGTTGGGCCACGTTGTGAAGAATTTTTAACACCGAACCAGACGGATTCGAAACGCATACTGATATTAGTTAGGGTGCATATGATGTCCCTTCATTGTGTTTGTCACTAAGTTTCACTCTGTGACTTTTTTGATACAAATGGTGTCTGAAGTGCTAGTTGGGACACATTGTGAATAATTTTTAACACTGTGTCAGACGGATTCGAAACGCATACGGATATTAGTTTGGGCGCATATGAAGTCCATTCTGGGTATTTGCCAACCAGTTTCACTCTGTGACTTTTTCCGCACGAATGGAGTCTGTAGTGCAAGTTGGGTCACGTTGTGAACAATTTTTAACGCCGATTCGGACAGATTCGAAACACATACCCATATGAGTTAGGGCACATATGATGTCCATTCGGGGAGTTTGTCATTCAATTTCACTCTGTGACATTTATCGCATGAATGGAGTCTATAGTGCAAGTTGAGACACGTTGTGAAGAATTTTTAACACCGACTCGGACGGATTCGAAACGCATACCCATATGAGTTAGGGCGCATGTGAAGTCCATTCGGTGTGTTTGTCACTCAGTTTCACTGTGTGACTTTCTTCTCACAAATGGTGTATGCAATGCTAGTTGTGACACGTTGTGAAGAATTTTTAACACTAACCGGACGGATTCGAAATGCATACGGATATTAGCTAGAGCGCATATGAAGTACATTCGGGGTGTTTGTCACTCAGTTTCACTCTGTGACTTTTTTCGCACAAATGGTGTATGAAGTTTCACTCTGTGACTTTTTCCGCACGAATAGAGCCTGAAGTGCAAGTTGGGACACGTTATGAGGAATTTTTGACACCGACTCAGACAGATTCGAAACGCATACGGATATTAGTTAGAGCGCATATGATGTCCATTCGGGGTGTTTGTCACTCAGTTTCACTCTGTGAATTTTTTCGCACAAATGGTGTCTGAAGTGCAAGTTGGGGATAGTTGTGAACAATTTCTAACACCGATCTGAATGGATTCGAAAGGCATACCCATATGAGTTAGGGCGCAAATGAAATCCATTCGGGGTGTTTTGTCACTCAGTTTCACTCTGTGACTTTTTTCGCACAAATGGTGTAAGTAGTGCTAGTTGGGACACGTTGTGAAGAATTTTTAACACCGAGCCGGACGGATTCGAAATGCATACGGATATTTGTTAGGGGGCATATGAAGTCCATTCGTGGTGTTTGTCACTCAGTTTCACTCTGTGACTTTTTTCGCACAAATGGTGCCTGAAGTGCTAGTTGGGACACGTTGTAAAGAATTTTTAACATGAACCAGACGTATTCGAAACTTATACGAATATTAGTTAGAGTGCATATGAAGTACAATCGGGGTGTTTGTCACTCAGTTTCACTCTGTGACTTTTTTCGCACAAATGGTGTATGCAGTGCTAGTTGTGGCACGTCGTTAAGAATTTTTGACACCAAACTACTCTTGGAGCGAAGGGAAATCACAGAACAATATCACGGGACAGAAATTCCAGGTGTTGCGCCACCTTTCTTTTGTGCCCAAGGCCCATGTACTTTTAGGGTTCCACCCCTCCTGTGGCCGGCGCCCCTTTCCTGGCTGCCGCACCCCTCTTGGGCGCCCTCCCTTGTGTAGGTACCCCTTTATATTGGGTTCTCACCCCAGTTCTTTGGTTTTTATGTTTTGTTGTGTTTTGGTAGACCCCGTGTGCGTCCCTCCTCGCGTTTGCGCGTGTCGACTAGACCGCCCGAGCCGAGAAACAGAACCTCAACTTGTTTTCTTTGTTTGACTTCAATACTACCTTTTCAGTTTGCTTCATACTTTGTTCTTGCGGGTTCTCGATTTCTTGCAAGAACTACTGATCATTGGATCTTGTATCTGTGTGGATTTGGCAATGCGATTGTGAAGCTCCCAACCTGTTTGGTAGGAAGCCCTAAATTCGGTGCCATCAACACCTCCAAATCGACGTATCCTCATCCCACCGAAAGATCAGGATCGCAGCCCCCATCACATATGATGTCCATTCGGGGTGTTTTGATGTGCACTAGGGTTGTTCCGACCTTCTAATGAGAACGATACAATGAACCACAAGATCAGCGACCAAACAATCGCAACGTCACCACACGAGGCGAACAACCGAATCAAAGACCCGATCGATCCTTGAACCTGCTGCAACCAAGAACATGCAAGAACAAGGTGATAGCAATTTCAATCCAATAATCTCAACGAAAAACAACGTGAGGTTCTGTTTCTCAACTCGGGTGGTCTAGTCGACACACGCAAGATTGAGGAGGGACGCACACGGGGTCTACCAAAACACAACAAAACCTAAAAAATGAAGAACAGGGGTGAGAACCCAATATAAAGGGGTACCCACCCAAGGGGGCGCCCAAGAGGTGTGCGGCAGCCAGGAGAGGGGCGCCGTCCAAAGGAGGGGTGGAACCCTAAAAGTACATGGGCCATGGGCCCAAAAGAAAGGTGGCGCAACACCTGGAATTTCTGTTATGTGAGTTTTTTCTGCGATTTCCCTTCGTTCCATGAGGAATTTGGCCTCGGAATTAGATCCCTTGGAAAGGTTATCTCGATACCTTTCAAACGAGTTGTCAAACGTCGAAAACGGAGTTCGGATGTGGCCGTGGTGTCCGTTTGAAGTACTGCTGCTCCTGGATAGCCGAACCGGACTCGGCGACGAATTGGGCTTTATCTTGGGCCTTCCTTGGCGCGTGGGCTGTCCTCGGTGGTTGTTCTTGATGTACTGGTCCAGCAAAGGTGGATGGAAAGGACTTGCTTCCTGATTAAGCCCTCTAGACGTCGTATACGAAGTAGCGGTCGTAGAGGAACAAGGGGCAGCAGTTGTATCCTTGGTTGGGATGTTCTCATCATCCTCCCCTTCTTGAATTGGAGTCGTCCTCGACTCTATCTCATTATCCTTCAAAGTATTAGTCATAACAGAAGACGAAGCAACAGGGAATGTCAATGGTTCTATACTATCCATGTTATCTTGTGAGAGAACTTTTGCAGCCAACAATACTTTACCCTTCAACTTAAGATTAGGTTTTTGAGCAACTGGTGTAGTTGAATGGGTTGATTTACTAGCTACACTTTTAATTCCACTCTCTTCTTTTTCTCTTTGAGCTCTTTTAACATCAATGTTTCTTAGTTGTGTAGGGCTCATGGGTTTTAAAATAATTTTCTTTTCCTTGTACAAGAAACTATACTCATTGGTCCTACCATGATGTGTAGCATCCATATCATAGATCCACGGTCTACCCAATAAAAGAGAGCAAGCATCCATGGGTACAACATCGCAAACAACATTATCATGATAAGAACCAATCGAGATAGGTACTCGAACGGTTTTTGTTACCTGAACCTTACCAGTGGAATTGAGCCATTCAATTTTATACTGTTGAGGAAGTGGATTTGTGGTCAAGCCAAGCTTCTCGACCATGTCTACACTCGCAAAATTGTTGCAGCTACCTCCATCAACAACAACATGCACAGCGCGCTCATTCACCACACACCATATCTGAAAGATATTATGGCGTTGATTTTGTTCATCGCGTGCGGTATGCGCTAAGTACACGTCGCGACAACAAGAGCGGATATTTCTCGGATCTTTGCGAGTGATAATCTCTTCTGCTGGCTCTGTAGTGTTAGTGGCAACAAGAGCATATTCAGTTTCATCAATGTCACTATCACTAGTGTACTCACCATTTTCTCTGATTATTAGAGCACGTTGATTAGGACTGTCTCGCATCACGTGCCCCATTCCTTTGCATCGAAAGCATTGTGTTTCCCGCATTCGACCGGTGGAGGCAACTGAGGAAGCACTCTTGGCGGGTGCTTTTAGCGTGACTGACTTGTTTGCCTCCAGAATGCGTGATGACGTCGAAGTAGTTGGAACAGCGGGTGTAGGTACACGTCCAGGTATGGAAGATGATGCCTTGGTATGGATCTGGACCGACTTGGACGTGGTAGAGCCTCCAATATTACCACGCGTTGTCGATCGTCGACCCTGCACTTCCCTTTCTGTTTTCAAAGCAAGATGATACAAACGAGTGATAGAATTGTATTCTTTATAGTCAAGTATATCCTGTATCTCTCGGTTAAGCCCACCCAAGAACCTAGCCATTTTTGCATCTTCACTCTCTTCTAACCCAGAGCGCAACATGCCAATTTGCAATTCCTGATAATATTCCTCAACCGTCTTATCACCTTGATTAAATCGCTGCATTTTATTAAATAAATCATGAGCATAGTATGTAGGAACAAATCTAGCCCTCATGACACGCTTCAACCCATCCCAAGTTGTATGTACATCACGGTTGGCTCTACAAAGTTTTTTCCACCAAATAGATACAAAACCAGTAAATTCACTAGTGGCAGCGTGAACCCTTCTACGCTCAGAGAAGTCATAGCAAGAAAATTTTTGATCTACCGCCAACTCCCAATCTAGATAAACATCAGGATTATAAGTACCATCAAAAGGAAGCATAGTAAATTTCATTTTTGCCATAGAGTTGTCGAACGTCGAAAACGGAGTTCAGATGTGGCCGTGGCGTCCGTTTGAAGTACTGCTGCTCCTAGATGGCCGAACCGGACCCGGCGACGAATTGGGCTTTGTCAGTCAGTTTCACTCTGTGACTTTTTTCACACAAATAGTGTCTGAAGTGCTAGTTGGGACACGTTATGAAGAATTTTTAACACGAACCGGACGGATTCGAAACGCATATGGATATTAGTTAGATTGCATATGAAGTACACTCGGGGTGTTTATCACTCAGTTTCACTCTGTGACTTTTTTCGCACAAATGGTGTCTGCAGTGCTAGTTGGGGCACGTTGTGAAGAATTTTTAACACCGAACCGGACGGATTCAAAACACATACGGATATTAGTTAGGGCGCATATGAAGTCCATTCGGGGTATTTGCCACTCAGGGTCACTCTGCGACTTTTTTTCGCACGAATGGAGTCTGCAGTGCAAGTTGGGACACGTTGTGAAGAATTTTTAACACTGTGGAATATAAGAACCCGGGTACCCTCATGACAGGCCCAAGAGGGAGGCCCAAAATATACTCCCCGCGTCAGGCCCCACCGCCGTGCGCAAGGGGACATATCCTAATGGAAGTTGAACTTATATTTAGATATGATAGATACGGTTGTAATCCGAGTCGTTAATAGGGTAGATAAAGTTGTAAACTCTATCTTGTAACCGACTAGAATCTTGTAACCGATCGGAATCTCTTAACCGATCAGGACTCTGTAAGCCGCCCACCCCCGCTATATAAGGGAGTGGGCGGGCAACAACATGGGGATCCGATCATCCAAGCCATAGAGCCTAGAACACCACATATCGCCCGGAGCATATTGCACTTTGAGCAACCCTAGATCCGAGAGATCCGCATAATCCCAGCACACAGGACTAGGGTATTATCTCCTCTGCGAGAGCCTGAACCTGTCTAAACCCCTTGTCTTGTGTGACCTTCGAGTTTGAGATCTAGCGCCTACCACATAAATTCACTCTGTGACTTTTTTTCACACAAATGGTGTTTGTAGTGCTAGTTGGGACACGTTGCGAAGAATTTTAAACACCGAGTCAGACGGATTCGAAACGCATACTTATATTAGTTAGGGCGCATATGAAGTCCATTCGGGGTATTTGCCCACCAGTTTTCACTCTGTGACTTTTTCCGCACAAATGAAGTCTGCTGTGCAAGATGGGATACGTTATGAAGAATTTTTAACACCGACTCGGACGGATTCGAAACGCATACCCATATGAGTTAGGGCGCATATGAAGTCCATTCAGGGTGTTTGTCACTCAGTTTCACTCTGTAACTTTTTTCACACAAATGGTGTCTGCAGTGCTAGTTAGGACACGTTGTGATGAATTTTTAACACCTAACCGGACTGATTCGAAACGCATAAGGATATTAGTTAGGGCGCATATGAAGTCCATTCGGTGTGTTTATCACTCAATTTCACTCTGTGACTTTTTTCGCTCGAATGGAGTCTGCAGTGCAAGTTGGGACACGTTGTGAAATTTTTTAAACACCGACTCGGACGGATTCGAAACGTAAACCCATATGAGTCAAGGTGCATATGAAGTCTATTCGGGGTGTTTGTCAGTCAGTTTCACTCTGTGACTTTTTTCGTACAAATGGTGTCTGAAGTGCTAGTTGGGACACGTTGTGAATAATTTTTAACACCGAACCGGACGGATTCGAAACGCATACGGATATTAGTTAGGGCGCTTATGAAGTCCATTCGATGTGTTTGTCACTCAGTTGCATTCTGTGACTTTTTTCACACAAATGGTGTCTAAAGTGCTAGTTGAGACACGTTGTGAAGAATTTTTAACACGAACCGGACGGATTCGAAACGCATACGGATATTATTTAGAACGCATATGAACTCCATTCGGGGTATTTGCCCACCAGTTTCACTCTGTGTCTTTTATTCACAAATGCTGTTTACAGTGTTAGTTGTGACACGTTGCGATGAATTTTTAACATCGAACCGGACGGATTCGAAAAACATACTGATATTAGTTTGGGCGCATATGAAGTCCATTCGGTGTGTTTTTCACCCAGTTTCAATCTGTGACTTTTTTCACAGAAACGGTGTCTGCAGTGCTAGTTGGTACACAATGTGAAGAATTTTTAACACGAGCTAGACGGATTCAAAACGCATTAGGATATTAGTTAGAGCGCATATGAAGGCCATTATGGGTGTTTGTCACTCAGTTTGACACTAAGACTTTTTTCGCACAAATAGTGTCTGCATTGCTAGTTGAGACACATTGTGAAGAATTTTTAACACCAACTCAGACGAATTCAAAATGCATACGGATATTAGTTAGGGTCCATATGAAGTCCATTCGGGGTGTTTGTCAATCAGTTTCACTCTGTGACTTTTTTCGCACAAATAGTGTCTGCAGTGCTAGTTGGGACACGTTGTGATGAATTTTTAACACCGAATCGGACGGATTCGTAACGCATACGGATATTAGTTAGGGTGCACATGAAGTCCATTCGTTGTCTTTGTCACTCGGATTCATTCTGTGACTTTTTTCACACAAATGGTGTCTGCAGTGCTAGTTGGGACACGTTGCGAAAAAATTTTAACACCGAGTCAGACGGATTCGAAACGCAAACGGATATTAGTTAGGGCGCATATGAAGTCCATTCAAGGTATTTGCCCACCAGTTTAACCGTGTGACGTTTCCGCACGAATGGAGTCTGCAGTGCAAGTTGGGACACTTGATGAAGAATTTTTAACACCGACTAGGACGGATTCGAAACGCATACCCATATGTGTTAGGGCGCATGTGAAGTCCATTCGGGGTGTTTGTCACTCAGTTCCACTCTGTGTCTTTTTTCACAAATGGTGTCTGCAATGCTAGTTGGGATACGTTGTGTATTTTTAAGACGAACCGGCTGGATTTGAAACACATACCCATATGAGTTAGGGCGCATATGAAGTCAATCTGGGGTGTTTGTCACTCAGTTTCACTCTGTGACTTTTTTCACACAAATGGTGCCTACAGTGCTAGTTGGGACACGTTGTGAAGAATTTTTAACACGAATCGGACAGATTCAAAATGCATAAGGATATTAGTTAGAGGGCATATGAAGTCCATTTGGGGTGTTTGTCACTCAGTTTCACTCTGTGACTTTTTTCGCACAAATGGTGTCTACAGTGCTAGTTGGGACACGTTGTGAAGAATTTTTAACACCGACTCAGACGTATTCAGAATGGATACGAATATTAGTTAGCGCGCATATGAAGTCCATTCGGGGTATTTGCCACTCAGTTTCACTCTGTGATTTTTTTCGCACGAATGGAATCTGTAGTGTAAGTTGGGACACGTTGTGAAAAAATTTTAACACCGACTTGGACGGATTCAAAACGCAATCCAATATGAGTTAAGGCGCATATGAAGTCTATTCGGGGTGTTTGTCAGTCAGTTTCACTCTGTGACTTTTTTGGCACAAATGGTGTGTGCAGTGCTAGTTGGACACGTTGTGAAGAATTTTTGACACCGAACCGGACGGATTCGAAACACATACGAATATTAGTTAGGGCGCATATGAAGTCCATTGGTGTGTTTGTTACTCAGTTTCACTCTGTGACTTTTTTCACACAAATGGTGTCTACTGTGCTAGTTGGGACACGTTGTAAAGAATTTTTAACACGAACCGGATAAATTCGAAACGCATACAGATATTAGTTAGAGCGCATATGAACTCCATTCGGGGTATTTGCCCACCAGTTTCACTCTGTGTCTTTTATTCACAAAAGGAATTTGTAGTGTTAGATGGGACACGATGGGATGAATTTTTAACACCGAACCGGACGGATTCGAAACACATACTGATATTAGTTTGGGCGCAAATGAAATCCGTTCGGTGTGTTTTTCAATCAGTTTCAATCTGTGACTTTTTTCACACACGGTCTGCAGTGCTAGTTGAGACACGTTGTGAAGAATTTTTAATACCGACTTGGACGGTTTCAAAATGCAAACAGATATTAGTTAAGGCGCATATGAAGTCCATTCGGGGTATTTGACACTTAGTTTCACTCTGTGACTTTTTTTCGCACGAATGGGACTTGCAATGCAAGTTGGGACACATTTTGAAGAATTTTTAACATTGACTCGGACGGATTCGAAACGCATACCCATATGATTTAAGGCGCATATGAAGTCTATTAGGGGTGTTTGTCACCCTATTTCACTCTGTTACTTTTTTCGCACAAACGGTGTGTGCAGTGCTAGTTGGGACACATTGTGATGAATTTTAAACACCGAACCGAACGGATTTGAAATGCATACGAATATTAGTTAGGGTGCACATGAAGTCCATTCGTTGAGTTTGTCAATCAGTTTCACTCTGTGATTTTTTTCACAAATGCGTACGGATATTAGTTAGGGCGAAAATGAAGTCTATTCGGGGTATTTGCCCACCAGTTTCACTCTGTGACTTTCCGCACGAATGGAGTCTGCAATGCAAGTTGGGACACACTATAAAGAATTTCTAACACCGAATCGGACGGATTCGAAACGCATACCCATATGAGTTAGGGCGCATGTGAAGTCCATTCGGGGTGTTTTTTACTCAGTTCCACTCTGCGCCTTTTTTCACAAATGGTGTCTGAAGTGCTAGTTGGGACTCGTTGTGAAGAATTTTTAACACCGAACCGCATACAGATATTAGTTAGGGCGCATATGAAGTCCATTGGGTGTGTTTGTCACTCAGTTTCACACTACGATTTTTTTCACGCAAATGGTGTCTGTAGTGTTAGTTGGGACACGTTGCGAAGAATTTTGAACACCGAGTCGGACGGATTCGAAACGCATACGGATATTAGTTAGGGTGCATATGAAGTCCATTCGATGTGTTTGTCAATCAGTTTCACTCTGTGACTTTTTTCACACAAATGGTGTCTGCAGTGCTAGTTGGGACACGTTGTGAAGAATTTTTAACACGAATCGGACGGATTCGAAACGCATACGGGTATTAGTTAGGGTGCATATGAAGTCCTTTCGTTGTGTTTGTCACTCAGTTTTACTCTGTGACTTTTTTTCACACAAATGGTGTCTGTAGTGCTAGTTGGGACACGTTGTGAAGAATTTTTAACACTGACTCGGACGGATTCGAAACGCATACATATGAGTTAGGGCGCATATAAAGTCCATTTAGGGTATTTGCCACTCAATTTCTCTCTTTGACTTTTTTCGCAAGAATGGAGTCTGCAGTGCAAGTTCGGACATGTTGTGAAGAATATTTAACACCGACTCAGACGGATTCGAAACGCCTACCCATATGAGTTAGGGCGCATATGAAGTTCATTCGTGGTGTTTGTCACTCAGTTTCACTCTGTGACTTTTTTTGCATAAATGGTGTCTGCAGTGCTAGTTGGGACACGTTGTGAAGAAATTTTAATATGAATCGGACTGATTTGAAATGCATACGGATATTAGTCAGGGCGCATGTGATGTCCATTCAGTGTATTTGCCACTCAGTTTCACTCTTTGACTTTTTTCGCACAAATGGATTCTGCAGTGCAAGTTGGGAATCGTTGTGAAGATTTTTTAACAACGACTCGGACGGATTCGAAACCCATACCCATATGAGTTAGGGTGTATATGAAGTCCATTCGAGGTGTTTGTCACTCAGTTTCACTCTGTGACTTTATTCACACAATTTGTGTCTGAAGTGCTAGTTGGGCACGTTGTGAAGAATTTTTAATACCGAGTCAGACGGATTCGAAATGCATATGGATATTAGTTAGGGCGCATATGAAGTCCATTCTGGGTATTTGACAAACATTTTCACTCTGTGACTTTTTCCGCACAAATGGAGTCTGCAGTGCAAGTTGTGAAGAATTTTTAACACGAACCGGACGGATTCGAAACACATACGAATGGAGTCTGCAGTGCAAGTTGGGAAACGTTGTGAAGAATTTTAAACACTGAATCGGACGGATTCGAAACGCATATGGATATTAGTTAGGGTGCATATGAAGTCCATTCGGTGTGTTTGTCACTCATTTTCACTCTGTGACTTTTTTCACACAAATGGTGTCTGAAGTGCTAGTTGGGACACGTTGTGGAGAATTCGTGTTAAAAATTCTTCACAACATGTCCCAACTAGCAATGCAGACACTATTTGTGTGAAAAAAAGTCACAGCGTGAAACTGAGTGACAAACACACCAAATTGACTTCATATGCGCCCTAACTAATATCCGTATGTGTCGGGGATCGGTCATCCTGACACGTGTCAAGGCCCCCTGGGCTTTAGAGCGTTTTCCCCTAGCTCGGAGGACTATCCCCGAGCTCGGGCAAAGATATCCCCGAGCTCGGAGGACTGGGCCCGAGCTCGGGCAAGGGTGTCCTCTGGTCCATTGCGGGCCCCGCAAGCCTCCTCGACCTCGGCGCCTTCAGTACGGCCTCCAGCATAGTATTCCCTTTCCTTGTGTGACCCCTCTCCCCTGCGTGGGAATTGGGGCCACCAACTCCTGTCAGATCCCCTGCGTGGGAACTAGGGCCCAGCGGCTCCTGTCTAAATCCCCTGCGTGGGAACTAGAAGGGCCCAGCGACCCCTGTCAAGTCCCCTACGTGGGAACTAGAGTTAACTGCTCCCGTCAACTCGCAGACATCGCCCGACGTCAGCACTCGATATGAACACCCAGAGGTCTATAAAGCGCCCGACTACCCGATCAAAAGAGCGAGAGAGGTGAAAAAGAGAGCACAAACACAAGGAGGCAGCACCAAGACACACTCATACGTCAAACCGCCTCACCGAGCCCCCCCTCGGCCACCACTTCCGAGTGGCCCAGAGGTCGAGCTCCCTACTCATCCTCCCCGAGGAGCCTATTAGTCATCTTTCGCCTATAGGCAAGACTGGAGTAGAGCTATTACCAGTCCTAGGGGGCTCGAACTAGTATAAACCCCGTGTCTCCCCTGTTCGTTTGCCCTTCTTCCTCGAGCTGTGTGCCTGCCGACGCTCCCTCTTTCCCGGACGAGCACGATTTGGGGCCTCACCCCTTTACACGATCCTTCCTCCCTCTTCCCAATCGTCGACAGCTGGCACCCAACGTGGGGCCCGAAGTTTCGTTCGTCCGAAGCTCATCATCTCAGCGTCGTCAGCACCTCCAGCTTCACCGACAACATGTCACGATCAGCGAGCCCGGGCTCGAGCGTGGCCCCTGTAACACCCCAATTTTTGCTTTAAGTGTTATTTTATTATCATTTATGCAATTTGAGATTTATTGGGATTTTTCTGGATTTATTGGAATTTATTTTGAGAATTAAGTAATTAGCCTCTTTGAGAAAACCAATTAAATATCTGCATAGTCAAAATAAAGTTTTGCCAAAAATATTTTATTTGAACTCAAAATGTCTCAAAGTATTTATGAGAATTTTCTTGGACTTTTTCCTGATATTTTAATTGCCTTAAATGAATTAATCTAATTTTGGGAATTATTTTAAATCAAAAAGCTTTTGAAAATCAATGAATGATCTTGGTAGAAGCCCGGTATTTGTCTTGACCGTCGGCCGCCGCGCGTCGCCGTGCGTGTGGACCGTTGGATCGGATCGTGCGGTCCTCTTTCCTCGGCGAAACCCTAGCGCGTGAGCCGTTGAATCGAGATCAAGCGATCGGGATCGCTTCGCGTTGTTTTGGTAAGTCTAGATCTCGCCCGTTGGATTAGAAAGAGCGGATCGGATTGTATCGCCCGGGAATCAATCGTGGCTGTTCATCTTGGATCGGACAGTCGTCAGTCGATGTCTCCGGTCCGGTTTCCATTTCGCTGCCACGCGCCGTCTCCGTCGCAGATTGCTTAGGGTTTCCTTCCCTGCGTGCATGTTGATGCGCACAAGACGGCCCGATCTTTCGGTGAGGGGATAACTTCGATTTGGCGGAGGATGACTTTGACGATCCGGCTACGAACCACACAAGGATAAGTGCCTGCAATCGCTAAACCACACTCCTCGTCGTTATCAACCGTGCCAAGAACACGGATGACCTGATCACGAAGGTCTATTCTTGCGAGCAATCGAAGAACTAGCAAGAACAAGGATGAAGCACACACTCAAGTTGAGGTTTCAAAACTTGTTTACTGCTGCTCTAGCCGAGTCAGGAGAACAAGGATAAAGTTCCACACATGGGTAACTATTATCAAATCAAAACCTAAGGAGATAGATAGGGGGTTTGTCCAATATATATAGCCAAGGATGGCTGCTAGGAGTTGGTCTCACGTCACTTTAATTACATGGGAAGTCAGCCCAAAATTATGGTGGCACAGCACCCTAAAAGACTGAGACCGTCGCACCGTTTTGACTGCTGTGGCCATCTCGAGTTGAATTTGATGATGACTCTAGATCCATTGTATAGAGCACGAATTTATCTTTTAATCAAGTACTCACTCATCCCGAACGGACTCCGTATGCAAATGTTATGGCCAATTGAAGGTGGACTGCTCCTGGGTGGACGTTTTGGCTTCCTTCTCGGGAATACCTTGTACTCTAGCTTGTAGTGATGAGGAATGATGTCCTTGCAGCTCTAAGCTATGATTCCTAAGCACAAGCACATTATTATGCAGTGGTCTATCCTCTGAAATATAATTATGCCACCAGAGAAACGAGTTCACCTGTTGATTTAGCTGCCGTGCGCGTGCCCTTGTGATAGGACCTTGCATAGGAGGTGGTGGAGGTGAGGTCATGGGTGTATCCGACATAGTGATGTCCTCATCATCCTCCCCTTCTTGCATTTGAGTCGTCCTCGACTCAAGCTCATCATTCTCTACAAAATATGGCTTCAAATCTGAAATGTTAAAAGTGGGACTAACCCCAAAATCTGCAGGTAACTCAAGTTTATAAGCATTATCATTAATTCGTTCAAGCACTTTGAAAGGACCATCAGCTCTTGGCATTAATTTAGACTTTCGCAAGTTAGGAAATCTTTCTTTTATAAATACAACCAAACAAGATCACCAGGTTCAAATGTCAATTCCTTTCTACCATGGTTACCAAAGAACCCTATATTTCTCACCATGCGCTCTATATTTTCTTTTGTGGTCTTATGCAATTTAAGAATAAATTCAGCACGTCTCTTTGCATCAAAGTTTACTTTCTCGAAGATGGCAAAAGCAATAGATCAATTGGAGCACGAGGTTAAAGCCATACACAACCTGAAATGGAGTCATTTTTGTGGTAGAGTGCAATGTACGATTATAAGCAAACTCCACATGAGGTAGGCACTCTTCCCATATCTTCAAATTCTTCTTTTGAACAGCCCTCAACATGGTTGACAAGGTTCGATTCACCACTTCAGTTTGGCCATCGGTATGAGGGTGACATGTGGTAGAGAACACTAGCTTTGTCCCTAATTTGCTCCATAAAGTTCTCCAAAAATGGCTCAAGAACTTGGCATCACGATTTGAAACAATAGTACAAGGCATACCATGCAAGCGAACAATTTCTTTGAAGAATAAATCAGCAATATGAGTGGCATCATCGCTCTTGTGGCATGGAATGAAATGTGCCATTTTAGAGAATCGGTCCACAACAACAAAAATACTATCCCTCCCCTTCTTTGTTCTAGGCAATCCTAAGACAAAGTCCAAGATATATCTTCCCAAGGAAAACTAGGAATAGGAAGCGGCATGTACAAACCATGTGGGTTTAGATGAGACTTAGATTTTTGGCATGTAGTGCAGCGTGCAACAAAGCGATTGACATCACGTCTCAACTTTGGCCAAAAGAAATGTTCAGCCAGTACATCCTCCATCTTTTTAGCTCCAAAGTGTCCCATCAATCCTCCTCCATGTGCCTCCTGTATCAACAAAAGACGAACGGAGCTAGCTGGGATGCATAGCTTGTTAGCTCTAAACAAGAATCCATCATTGTTAACAAATTTGTGCCAACTTTTTCCATTTTTACAATTCAGTATGACTTCTTTGAAATCATTATCCTGAGCATAGAGATCTTTTATGCTTTGCAAGCCAAAAATTCTACAATCAAGTTGAGACATCATTGTATATCTTCTAGACAATGCATCAGCAATCACATAATCCTTCCCTTTCTTGTGTTTGATGACATAAGGAAATGATTCAATAAATTCTACCCATTTAGCATATCTACGGTTCAGTTTGCTTTGACTACGAATATGCTTAAGTGCCTCATGATCAGAATGTATGACAAATTCTTTGGGCCATAAATAATGTTGCCACGTCTCTAAAGATCGCACAAGAGCATACAATTCTTTATCATACGTGGAATAATTTAGAATAGGCCCACATAATTTTTCACTAAAATAAGCGACAGGTTTACCTTCTTGTATCAATACACCACCAATTCCGATACCACTTGCATCACATTCAAGTTAAAAGGTCTTACCAAAATCTGGAAGTTGGAGTAATGGTGCATTTGTGAGCTTTTATTTTAAAAGATTGAAGGAAGCTTCTTGTGCTTGCCCCCAATGGAAGGGAACACCTTTCTTTGTCAATTCATTCAATGGTGCAGTGATGGTGCTGAAATCCTTCACAAAACGTCGATAGAATCCAGCAAGTCCATGAAAGCTCCGCACTTGTGTGACCGTGTTAGGAGTTGGCCAACTCTTGGTTGCTTCAATCTTGGCTTCATCAACCTTAATTCCCTGTGGTGTCATAACATAGCCCAGAAACGAGACTCGATCGGTGCAAAAGGAGCACTTCTCAAGGTTGCCAAACAAATGTGCATCTCTCAAAGCATTAAAAACATCATGTAAGTGTTCAATATGTTCAGAAAGAGACTTGCTATAGATCAAAATGTCATCAAAGTAGACCACCACAAATTTTCCAATAAAAGCACGTAAAACTTCATTCATCAATCGCATAAACGTGCTAGGTGCATTAGTCAAACCGAAAGGCATAACTAACCACTCATACAAGCCAAATTTAGTTTTGAATGCTGTTTTCCATTCATCCCCAAGTTTCATTCTAATCTGGTGGTATCCACTTCTCAAGTCAACTTTCGAGAACATAATAGAGCCACTCAGTTCGTCTAGCATATCATCCAACCTAGGAATAGGGTGACGATACATAATAGTTATATTATTGATAGCTCTACAATCTACACACATTCGCCATGATCCATATTTCTTAGGTACTAAAAGCACAGGAACAGCACAAGGACTAAGGCTTTCACGAACGTACCCCTTGTCGAGCAAGTCTTGCACTTGACGTTGTACCTCCTTAGCCTCCTCTGGATTGGTCCTATATGCTGCTCGGTTTGGTAATGTTGCACCTGGAATCAAGTCAATTTGATGTTCAATTCCCCTCAAAGGTGGCAGTCCCGGGGGTATCTCATTCGGAAACACATCTTCATATTCCTGCAAAAGGTTAGCAATAGCAGGAGGCAAAGAAGCAGGCATATTCTCCAATGAAAACAAAGTCTCTTTGCAAATCAAAGCATAGCATTCAGCATTGCATTCTTTTATGTCAATTAAATCAGATTTTGTAGCTAGCATGACAGCACCCTTTAACTTGATTTCAGCTTTCTTAGAATTGGATTCTGTTTTCTTTGGTTGTGCTAACTCTTTTGTTCTATCTTGATGTTCAATTTTAGCACTCTCCTTCTCTCTTTCAGCTTTCTCTAAGTCATCTTTGAGTTGCAGCGAGGACATGGGAAGCAAAACAATTTTCTTTCCTTTATGCATGAAAGTGTATTGGTTAGTTCTACCATGATGGGAAGCATCTTTATCATATTGCCAAGGTCTACCTAACAGCAAAGAGCATGCTTGCATAGGTACAACATCGCAATCAGCATGATCATGATAAGAACCGAGAGAAAAGTGCAATCTCACCATTCTTGTTACCTTTAATTTTCCACTTGAGTTGAACCATTGAATGTGGTAGGGATGTGGATCTTTGTGTTGTGGTCAAGCCAAGCTTCTCAACCATCTCCATGCTTGCAAGATTATTGCAACTCCTCCATCAATAATAACTCGCACTGAGCGCTCATTGATGACAAATTTTGTTTGGAACAAGTTATGGCGTTGATTACATTCAAACTCTCTATTTGCACACAAAGGACACGCTTCACAATGATGCTCATATATCTTTCTGAAATTTCAGCACCCAAATGCTCCTCCTCATGTTCACCCCCTTGATCTTCACCTGCGAGGTCAGTAACAACTAAAGCAAAATCTTCTTCAACATCACTAGCAGAAGTGTACTCACCATCTTCTCGAACAATTAAAGCACGCTGACTTGGACAATCACGCATCATGTGTCCAAATCCTTTGCATCGATGGCATTGCACGTCATGTATGCGACTGTGGATGCAATTGAGGAAGAACTCTTTGTGGGAGTTTGTACCGTGGCTGTTTTCGTGTCGGAGACATGTGATGGAGTGGAAGTAGAGGCAGCAGGGCGCCCACGGTTGGAGGGTGGAAGTGCTCGTCCTGAAGTGGTGAATGGAGGCTTTACTTGCACTTGGCTTGGTCGTGACGAAGAAGAGCCTCCAAAGTTTCCTCTCAACTTGGAATGTCGTCCTGTACATCCCTTTCACTTTACAAGCAAGATGAAACAAACGAGTGATAGAGTTGTATTCTTTATAATCAAGTATATCCTGAATTTCACGATTAAGTCCACCTAAAAATCTAGCCATCTTAGCATCCTCATTCTCTTCCAATCCACATCTCAATACTGCAATTTGTATTTCTTGATAGTACTCTTCTACAGTTTTAACTCCTTGGTTCAAACGTTGTAATTTATTGAGCAAATCACGAGCATAATAAGAAGGAACAAATCTGGCCCTCATCATTCTTTTCAAAGCATTCCATGTTCTAGGTATGTTGTTATGATTTCTACATGTATCATTCCACCAAATGGAAGGAAAATCAGTAAATTCACTAGTAGCAGCCCTAACTCTTCTATTTTCAGGAAATTCATAGCAAGCAAATTTTTGTTCTACTGCTAATTCCCAATCAAGATAAGCATCCGGGGCATACTTTCCAGCAAATGGAGGCATTGTAAATTTAATCTTTCCTAATGGATCATCACGTACCTCCCGTTGTTCACGCTGATTTCTGCCCATACCTTGTCGATTGTGTCGAAGGCGCCGATGATCATGATCATTGTGTGAGTTGAAACCTCAACGTCCTCTGTATCAGCAACGTAGTTGTTCTCTTCTTCTACCCCATTTGCCCAAGAGTGGTCAGCAAGCGGGGTTCGGTGTCCTGGTGCTCCATTTTGTCTTGGTTCATGATTGACCTGATTGGCAGCACGTGGTGGTTGTCGTCCTTCAAGATGATCAACACGATCACGAAGTGTCGCAAGGTTGTTGTTGATATCAGCCATAGCATTGTCATGATTGTCAGCATGCGTGTTGAGCAAGCGTGTAAAGTGTTGTATGATTCCTCTCGTGCGGGTGTGAGAATTTCAGCTTGGTTTTCCTCAATGCTTCCATTGTCATCTGCCATGGTTAGTAATAAGCAGGAAGACACACAAAGATATGTAGTTCCCTATCACTACTACTTGCTGAAATGATCAAGTGTCACTTTCTCTTGCATTTACCAAGCTCTTACCAATTCTTACAAATGCAGCAAGGGTGCAATCCGTGGTGGTTCGTGATAAACCGATCTCAAGTGTGAGTAAAGCGATTGCAAGACTTAGCACCTGTATGGTTAGTAGAAAGTGGAGCTCGGAAAGGCTTTATAATGTGTAGCAAAGGAAAACAATCAGCCAATTTCAGAATTTGCATAGAATTGAATAAGTGTTCGAAACTAGCAATTAGCCTATGTTGCTGATCAAACAAAGATGGATATTAGGCTAAAACAAAAGATATGGCAGTGGATACAAGTGGTAAACACAACAAAATTCAAGCATATGCAATTTGCAACATGGGAGCACAAGATGGATCCAACTTTGTATTTTGCTGATTTCTGTCCACCAGACAGCAGGTCGGTATTTTGGCCGTATCTTTTAGTCAGATGCATTTTTTTCAATGATTTTTTTTGGTTTTCTTCCTGACGGCTTTTGCAACAACTTCTCTTTTGGACGAAATTTCTGAAATTCAACTGAGAATTTTGCACGAATTTTACAACTGCACACAGATGCAGATTTCAGGACAGCAATTAGGTCTTATTGAAACGTTCACAGATTTTTTGTGCTTTCTAGTATGGATTTGAAAATTGGCATAAACATATAATACTAAGTCACGGATCTATTACTTTTAGTTTTACTCAAAAAATATAAGGGAATTGAGTTTTATGGCGTTTTTGGTGGCGGCTGCAGAAAGGTGATCTTTCAGGCCGAGATGGGTTCTTTTGTTTTTGGGTTTTAGGGATGGATTTTGACGTGGGGAGATGAACAAGAAGACGAACAGCAACAAGACAATACTAGAACGGACGCAAACTCAATTTAGCAAAAACAAAATTAACCAATTGAAAGTCACAACGGGGTTTGGACAGTGGACAAACAAACTTTTTGTGGGGAAAATTTTCTGGACTCTAGGAAGAACACAATCAAACAACTAAACAAGATACAAGAACTCACCGGTCAACCGTTGCTCTGATACCAAATGATGCGCACAAGACGGCCCGATCTTCCGGTGAGGGGATAACTTCGATTTGGTGGAGGATGACTTTGACGATCCGACTCTGAACCACACAAGGATAAGCGCCTGCAATCGTTAAACCACACTCCTCGTCGTTATCAACCGTGCCAAGAACACGGATGACCTGACCACGAAGGTCTATTCTTGCGAGCAATCGAAGAACTAGCAAGAACAAGGATGAAGCACACACTCAAGTTGAGGTTTCGAAACTTGTTTATCTTTACTCTAGCCGAGTCAGGAGAACAAGGATAAAGTTCCACACATGGGTAACTATTCTCAAATCAAAACCAAAGGAGATAGATAGGGGGTTTGTCCAATATATATAGTCAAGGATGGCTGCTAGGAGTTGGTCTCACGTCACTTTAATTACATGGGAACTCAGCCCAAAATTATGGTGGCACAGCACCATAAAGGACTGAGGCAGTCGCACTGTTTTGACTGCTGTGGCCAGCTCAAGTGGAATTTGATGATGAGGCTGTATCCGTTGGAAAGATCACGAATTTATCTTTTAATCAAGTACTCACTCATCCCGAACGCACTCCGTATGCAAAAGTTATGGCCAGTTGAAGGTGAACTGCTTCTAGGTGGACGTTTTGGCTTCCTTCTCAGGAATACCTTGTACTCTAGCTTGTAGTGATGAGGAATGACGTCCTTGCAGTTCTTAGCCATGATTCCTAAGCACAAGCACATTATTATGCAGTGGTCTATCCTCTGAAATATAATTATGCCACCCGAGAAACGAGTTCACCTGTTGATTTAGCTGCCGTGCGCGTGCCCTTGTGATAGGACCTTGCATAGGAGGTGGTGGAGGTGAGGTCATGGGTGTATCCGACATAGTGATGTCCTCATCACATGTTGAGGCTATAAAAGCCGCCGCTCGCACCCCGATAATCGTCACCTCAGTGCGCACCTTCCTGCTTAGCATCTTCGCTTGTTTCGCCGCCGTCGTCGCTCGGGAGCTCGCCGTAGTTGCGCAAGCACCGCCGCTAGCTTTCTCGCCTTTTTCGCCGCCGTCAAGCCGCCGTTCGCCACAACAGTTCCAGATTCAGACTTGTCGCGTCGATCTGCGTCGGAGCCACTACTTCTTCCTCGACGGAGTCGTTCCGTTCGCCGTTCGGGTGATCGTCTTCCTCCGCCCCGGTGAAAGGCCGCCACCGTTCATCTATCTTCGTCTCGGAGCTCGGACAGCCGTTGGATCTTCCGTGGACGTCTCAGATCGTGACGCGTCGCTTCGTCTACAGTGAACAGCTCAGGTAAGCGTGGACCGTTGGATCCGGTCAGTTCGGTTGAGATCGCGCCGCGTGTGCGTTAGAGCGGTAGCCGTCGGATCGTCTCCCGGATGCGCGCCGCGTGTCGAGCATCGGCACGGGCAGTGTCGCACCCAGTCCGGCGTCGCCGCGTGGCGGGCACGGGGCGCGAGGCGCCATGTGCCGCGTCCACGGTGAACCCGAGGCGGTTCCGTGGACCGAGTCCATGAACCAGGCGACGTGTCGCCACGCGATTGGTCCGAGTCAGGGCTGACGTCAGCGTGGTGCAATAAAGATCTTTTTCAATAGAAAAATATTTCGGGAAAATCGGGAATTCTATTTTCTGTATTTTTAGTATTTATTTAAACTTCAAAAGGCTATATCTTTTGCATTTTAACTCGGATTTGAGTGATTCAAATTTATAAAAATTTGTAAAATCAAGATCTATTTATTGGTGAATTTTAATTTATTTTTGGAGTTTGGTTGATCTCTGGTTTGGTGTTTATTTGCTATTTTGGCATCGTTTCGCGTAGACGTTGAACTGCTCGGAGATCCGGAGGTAGATTCGTCGCTTCAAGACCCAAGCTCAGAGCAAGACCAGCACCTACTCCAAGGCAAGTTGTGCTTTGATCATGTTGCACCTAATTTCACCAAATTGCTATTTTGTCTCTTAAATTATGCATGATATTTTATGTGTATAAATGATTTCAATTAATCTGGGAATTAGATGATATGACTAATTGAATTAAATCACACCTTGTAAATTTTATGCCATGATCTAATTTTCACCGTAGGATGTGGAATTATAGTTGGTTAATATTAATAATCAACATGGGACTAGTTAGACAGTCGTAGATTGCTTAGCCATGCCACGTCATCACATGTGTCCGAATGTTGATACTTAATCTTGACTACTGGAATATGGAACAATATTTAAGAATTTGTGTGTCATGTGTTGTCACACAGTGCTATCAAGTTGTCGTGGCGAGGAGGTCACACAACTAGATTGAAATGTTAGTGGCACGTGGTGCTTGGTAATCAACTGGGGTGGTAATGATTTAGATTGGGGCAAGTGGCAAGGGGCAGTATGCCAAGGTGGGCCAGAATTGGCAGGGTATGTGGAAGTCTTGCCTTAATCACCTTAAGGACTTAACCTTGCAAGCCTTTGACCTGAGTCTTTCTTGCAATCACATGTTTGGAATGGGACAGCCTAGCTGAATAATTTGTGAAGCCTAGATTTTGGTACTGTCGTGGTGAATAGTGAGTCCCGGGTTTACGGATTAACTCACATGGCGCAAGAGGGGGCCCTGTTGTGGTGGTTTAACCCATCAGTGTTGAAACCTTAGCGAGCAGTACTTGGTCTAGGTGTAGCATTGTAAAGGCTTTGTTATGATCACTCGCCTTGGTGGTGTTTGGTTGTATCGTGTGGGTAAAGTGCATAACCTCTGCAGAGTGTACAATCTATTCGAATAGCCGTGCTCACGGTATTGGGCAATGCTCGGGAATTACAGTTAAGGGTTAGACTTTTGTTAAACAAAAGCTTGTTGGGATGGCAGGGTGCCATGGAAAGTGGAAATTGATTTAGGATTGGAAACTTGGGTTACTTCAGGATTGCTGAATCTATTAATTACTGTATTTGTTTTACTGCTTTTTCAATCTATTTACTGTATACTTGTTAAATGCTGCTTTATTGCAAAATATCCTTATTAGCCATTCCTTTGGATTAAGCCAACCATATAGAATATTAGACTTGCATTACTGTGCACAACTTGTTGAGTGCTTTATGTACTCACCCCAACAACAACAACTTCAGAAGAGGAAGAATCTACGCCTTTCGTGTAGGAGGATTATATGGATGCGAATGCTTAGGGTCTGAGCCTCGTCAGTTGCCTGCGATGAACTGGGGAGCTGCTACACTTATTTATTTTTCCGCTGCTGCTTATTTGCTATTTCTTTTATAAGCCCGGTGTGGCAATAATAATGTAAGACAACAGTTACTATTAATTATGAAAGTTATGCAATATTCCGCTGTGTATGACTGTGATAGCATCTATGTTGAGCCTGTGTGCACTAGCGTGATCCTGGACTAGTGCAGTATACACAGAGGGCCCGGATATGCAAATTCGGGTCCCGACAGCCCCTGAGTACCGAGGCTCCACCTCCATGCTCTCACCCTCGCTGTCGCCTCGCGAACGCCGGGTTTTCATGGCCGGCAGTCGCGAGGCGACTCCGGGGGCGGATGACGACGGCGCGGAGACTCCGCAGGAGGCGCGTCACCTCGCTCAGGTCACCATCAACCAAGCCATCACCGCCATTCGGCGAGAGGAGCGCGCAATGGCCCATTCTCCATCCGGACAGCTCAGTCCCTCCCGCCCAGACGAGCCCGGTCGGGAGCGCCTGTGGGCCATCGCCCGGGTTATGCCTGACCCCGCTCGGACCGGCTCGGCCCTCTTTCGATTGTCCCTCGCCTAAGAGCTCAACAAGGCGACCGACGACGTTGCGCCTTTGCGGCCAGTGCGGTGCCTCGACTCCGAGTCTCGCCCCTTTGTGAGCGGTGGCGATTCACCGCGCGATCGCCGGCCGTTCCACCAACAAACTTCGTACCCGCGGGCGCGTACCAGTCACCGTCCCTTCCGCCTCGCTAGGGGGAGGACGTGGCGCGCGGGCACGCCCGCCGGCGATGAAACAACAGATGATGCTCGCTCGGCGATGCGCCCGGAGGCCTTTCCCCGGACATTCCGCCCAGGCGCCAAAAGGTTCGTGACCGCCCACACCACCGTCCCAATGACGTTCTTGCTGACCGACACGGCCGGAGCGGGGTGCACCGCCGGCTCGAGTTTCCCCTACCGGCGGACGATGATTCCAACGCCAGCAGCGGCCTCCCGGCCTACGACTGCCCGACGTACTCAGACGACCTCCGTCGAGTGCGCTGCGAGCCCCTTCGAGACTTCGTGCGCCGGTTTACCTGCGCACTGAACTCGATTCCCAACGTCTTCGATGAGACTGTCATCGAGGCCTTCAAGTTCGGCGTTCGCGACAGACGTCTCACGGAGGACTTCGAGATCGCTACAAAACTTACCGTCAAAAAGCTATTCCGCATGGCGGAGCACTACGCAGACGTGAACGACGTCGTCCGTTGGAAGCAAGACTACGACCGAGGCAAGCTCGGCCTCTCTTTTGGCGAGGTAGGTACCTCTGGTGCCAAGGAAGGAGGTCCAGCCCCGCGCGACAAGAAGCGTGGGAAAGACTACAGCGCTGGAGGTGGCCAGCTCTATGCGGTCGCCG
The DNA here is from genome assembly GCA_036346275.1 of Otatea glauca. Taxonomy (NCBI): domain Eukaryota; kingdom Viridiplantae; phylum Streptophyta; class Magnoliopsida; order Poales; family Poaceae; genus Otatea; species Otatea glauca. The sequence goes on along the minus strand of CM070723.1, from coordinate 35,254,032 downwards.
CAATCAACAACAGGCGCATTGGGGCCCAAGCGCGCCAGGCCGACCGCCGAGGGCCTCGGCCCCAGCAGAATCGGCCACGGCATCAGCAAGCACCGTGTCGGCCCCAGTAGGGACAGGGTCGGGCTGGGCCCCCTCGGGCAGTCGACCGACCTTGGGGCAACGAGGAACAGCTCCGCCTCGATGCCGACAAATTCTACCTGTTCCATCAAATCCACGGCAACGACCTGCGAAGTTGCAGAGCGTGTCTGTGCAAGCTGGACACCTTTTATAGAGGGCATGGAGAGATGCCCACGCTCCCGAGGGGCGACGAGCGGCCCGGCGGAAGCAACACCGGCGAGGACCAAGCAGGCCTCGGCCTAGAGTTCCAGCAGGGCGACCGCCATGTGGATGTCATCTTTGGTGCCTGTTTGGCATATCGGTCCCGGCGCGAGCTGAAGGACGCTGCGCGCACCGTATACCAAGCTACCGTCGAGAGGCCCACCGACCAACCCTGCAGGTGGGACGGTGTGCCCATCACCTTCTCCCGAAATGATGCTCCCCGGGGATGTCTCGAGACTTCAAGACTGCCCTGGTCGTCGCCCCGACCATAAGCAACGCCGTCGTCGGCCGAGTCATGGTTGATGGGGGAAGCTCCGTCAACCTGCTCTTGGCAAGCGCGCTGGACCGGATGCAGATACCTCGAGGGAAAATCAAGAATATAGCGGTCCACTTCTTCAGCATCATCCAGGAAGCTCGATCACTCTGCTCGGGCAAGTGGTTTTGCCCGTCACCTTTGGTGACTCGACGAACTTCCGCACCAAGCTGATCACCTTCGAGGTCGTAGATGGCGACTTCCCCTACAACGCCATCCTCTGGCGGCCGGCCCTGATCAAATTCACGTCCGCAAATCACTATGGGCACCGGTGTATGAAGCTCCCGGGGCCCGGTGGAATCATAACGGTCCGCGGCGACCTCAAGGCGGCGCACGGCTGCAAGGAAAAGGCCCTGGCACTCGCCGACATGCTACCTCAGCAGGGCCCCGAGGTGACCCCGAAGAGCGCCCGCCGAAAGGCGGCCATCCAGCCCAGTGGCCCTACCAAGACCATGCAACTCGAGGCGGGGAGCTTGGGCAAGTGCGCCTACGTTTCTGCCCAGCTCGACCCAAAATAGGAAGACAAGCTCGTCACCTTCCTGCAAGATAATAAAAGCATTTTTGCATGGGAACCCGCGGACATGCCGGGGGTCCCACGGGAGGTGATCGAGCACAAACTGCAAACAAAGACTGACTGCAGGCTCGTGCTCCAGAAACTGCGGCACTTCTCCCCTGAGAAGGCGGCCATAATCAGATAGCACCTTGATAAGCTCCTGAAGGCTGGCTTCATTCGTGAGGTCAATTACTCCGAATGGCTGGCCAACCCTGTAATTGTACAAAAGAAAGGCGGGAAATGGAGGATGTGCGTCGATCACACGGGCATAAACGCCGCGTGCCCCAAAGACAACTTCCCTCTCCAGCTATCACCAGATCAAGCTCGCCGTGGAAGACGAGGACAAAACCACCTTCATCACACAGTTTGGAACCTTCTGCTACACGACCATGTCGTTCGGTCTCTGCAACGCGGGCGCAACGTTCGGCGTCCGCGACAGACGTCTCACGGAGGACCTCAAGGCCTTCAAGTTCGGCGTCCGCGACAGATGTCTCACGGAGGACCTCGAGATCGCTACAAAGCTTACCGTCAACAAGCTGTTCCGCTCGGCCTCGCCTATGGTGAGGCAGGGCCCTCTGGTGCCAAGTAAGGAGGTCCAGCCCCGCGCGAAAAGAAGCGGGGGAAAGATCGTGGTGCTGGAGGCGGCCAGCTCCGTGTGGTCACCGCAATCGACAACAGGTGCGATGGGCCCAAGCGTACCAGCCCGACCGCCGAGGGCCTCGACCACAGCAGAATCACCAACGGTCTCAGCAAGCACCGCGCCGGCCCCAGCAGCGACAGGGTCAGGCCGGGCCCCATCTGGCAGACGACCGACCTTGGGGGCAACGAGGAATAGCTCCGCCTCGACGCTGACAAATTCTGCCCGTTCCATCAAATCCACGGCCATGACCTGCGAAGTTGCAGAGCGTGGCTGTGCAAGCTAGACGCCTTTTATAGATGGCACGGAGAGATGCCCACGCTCCCGAGGGGCGACGAGCGGCCCGGCGGAAGTGACGCCGGCGAGGACAAAGCAGGCCCCGGCCTGGAGTTCCAGCAGGGCAACCGTCGTGTGGATGTCATCTTTGGTGGCTCATCGGAAAATCGGTCCCAGCGCGAGCTGAAGGACGCCGCGCGCAAGGTATACCAAGCGACCGTCGGGAGGCCCACCGACCAACCCTACAGGTGGGACGGTGTGCCCATCATCTTCTCCCGGGACGATGCTCCCCCGGGGATGTCCCGAGACTTCAAGACTGCCCTGGTCGTCGCCCCGACCATAAGCAACGCCGTCGTCGGCCGAGTCATGGTTGACGGGAGATGCTCCGTCAACCTGCTCTTGGCAAGCGCGCTGCACCAGATGCAGATACCCCGGGGGAAAATCAAGAATATAGCGGTCCCCTTCTTCGGCATCATGCCAGGAAGCTCGACTACTCCGCTCGGGCAGGTGGTTCTTCCCGTCACCTTTGACAACTCGGCAAACTTTCGCACCGAGCTGAACACCTTCGAGGTCATAGATGGCGACCTCCCCTACAACGCCATCCTCGGGCGACTGGCCCTGATCAAATTCATGGCCGCAAATCACTATGGGCAACGGTGTATGAAGCTCCCGGGGCCCAGCGGCATCATAACAGTCCGCGACGACCTCAAGGCGGGGCACAACTGCGAGGAAAAGGCCCTGGCGCTTGCCGGCATGCTGCCTCAGCAGGGCCCCGAGGTGACCCCGACGAGCGCCCGTCGAAAGGCGGCCATACAGCCCAGTGGCCCTACCAAGACCGTGCAACTTGAGGCGGGGAGCTCGGGCAAGTGCGCCTGCGTTTCTGCCCAGCTAGACCCAAAATAGGAAGACGAGCTCATCACCTTCCTCCGAGATAATAAAAGCATTTTTTCATGGGAACCCGCAGACATGCCAAGGGTACCACGGGAGGTGGTCGAGCACAAACTGCAAACAAAGCCTGACTACAGGCCTGTGCGCCAGAAACTGTGGCGCTTCTCCCTTGAGAAGGCAGCCATAATCAGATAGCACCTTGATAAGCTCCTGAAGGCTGGCTTCGTTCGTGAGGTCAATTACTTCGAATGGCTGGCCAACCCTGTAATTGTACAAAAGAAAGGCGGGAAATGGAGGATGTGCATTGATCACACGGGCTTAAACGTCGCATGCCCCAAAGACAACTTCCCTCTTCCGCGTATAGACCAGAATGTGGACTCCACTGCCAACGCCAAAATGTTGAGTTTCCTCGACGCCTACTCCAGCTACCACCAGATCAAGCTCGCCGTGGAAGACAAGGACAAAACCACCTTCATCACACAGTTTGGAACCTTCTGCTACATGACCATGTCGTTCGGTCTCCGCAACGCGGGCACAACGTTCCGGCGACTGATGGTCAAGACCTTTGACATGCAGATCGGCCGAAACTTTGAGGTCTACGTCGACGACATCATCGTCAAAAGCTCCTCCGAGGACGACCACGTCAACGACCTAGCCGAGACCTTCGCCAGTCTAAACAAATTCGACGTCAAGCATAATCCATAGAAGTGCGTCTTCGGCATGACCTCCGGAAAGGTGCTCGGCTACATGGTCGGGGGCTCAGGCGTGGGCACGAACCTGGAGAAAATCGAAGCAATTGAGTGGATGGCCGCCCTGACGTCGATAAATCAAGTCCAGAGTCTCGCCGGCCGCGTCATTGCCCTCAGTCGCATTATCTCCCGGCTCAGCGAACGAGGGCTACCCTTCTTCAGGATCCTGCGCAGTGGACCCCCGAAGCCCAGTGGTCCTTCGACGAGCTCAAGGCATACCTCTCAAGTCCACCTCTGCTGACGACTCCGCAGCAGGGCGAAGTGCTATTGCTCTACCTTGCGGCCACGACCCAGGCCGTTAGCGCGGTCCTCGTAGCCGAGCGGGCCAGGCGACAGCACCCGATCTACTACGTCAGTGAGGTGCTTCACAGGCCAAAAGAGCGCTACCCTTTGGTCAGAAGCTCCTTTACGCCCTCTTCATGGCCTCGCACAAGCTTCGGCACAACTTCCAGGCGCATGTGGTGGTTGTCCCGAGCGGGCTCCCGCTCGGGGAGATTCTCAAGAACCCGGAGGCCGGAGGTCGCATCGCCAAGTGGGCCAAGGAGCTGGTCGAGTTCGACCACCACTTCGTGGCCCACGCCGCCATCAAATTGCAGACGTTGGCCGACTTCGTGGCCGAGCAAACGACCGAGCCTGCCCCCGAACCTGAGGTCGAGGTTGAAGACCGTTGGACCATGTTTTTCGACGTGTCAAGGTCGTTTGAGCGCTCAGGGGCTGGCGTCCTCATCGTCACCCCTCAGGGTGACCACCTGAGGTATGTGGTCTGCTTTGGCTTTCCCACAACCAACAACGCGGCAGAATATGAAGCCCTCTTGGCTGGCCTGCGAGCTTGCAAGTCCGTAGGCATCCACCGCCTGGTTGTTAAGGGGGACTCCCAGCTTGTCATCAATCAGTACAACAAAGACTACCAATGTTCGGACCCACTAATGGCCAAGTACCTCGCCGAAGTGTGCAAGATGGAAAGATGGTTCCTGAACCTGAAGATCCAGCACGTGCCAAGGAAGGACAACTCCGCCGCCAACCCCCTGTCTAGGCTCGGATCGTCCGGCGATGAGCTCCCGCCGGACGTCATCCTCGAGACCTTGGCCATGCCATCCGTCACCGACAAGGAAGACCTGGTGGCCCTCCTCGACAGTGTCCCCTCGTGGATAGACTCGATCTTAAAGTTCCTCGACCGCGGGGAGCTCCCTGCTACTTCGGCCGAGAGGAGCAGGATCCGGCACTGAACTAGCTCGTACAGGCTCGTCGGTGGGAAGCTTTACCGTCGAGGAGCCCTGGGCATTTTGTCAAAATGCATCACTCCCGAGGAGGGTAAGTACATGCTCAGCGACATACATTCTGGCCTATGCGGCGCTCACTCTTCTTTCAGGACAATGGTCGGGAAGGCGTTCCGGATGGGATTTTACTGGCCGACAGCACTCGGGGATGCTCAAGACATCATTCGCGCTTGCCAGGCCTGCCTGTTCCATGCTCAGAAGGCTCGGCTGCCAGTCTACGCCTTGCAAACCATTCCCCTTTCCTGGCCATTCTCGACGTGGGGTCTCGACATCCTCGGCCCCTTCCCGAGGTCGGTTGGGGGAAAGAAATTCCTGTTCATCACCATCGACACCTTCTCGAAGTGGATCGAGGTTGAACCGGTCTCCGCTATCACCGCCAAGGACGCGGTAAGGTTCTAATGTTCCTTCGTGGTCACGAGGTATGGAGTCCCTTGCAGGATCATCACCGACAACGGGACCCAGTTCACCAGCGAGCTGTTCCAAGAATTCTGCGCAGACATGGGGACCAAGGTCTGCTATGCCTCGGTGAGCCATCCTTAGAGCAACGGTGCGATCGAGTGCGCCAACGGACAGCTCATCCAAGTCGTCAAGAAACAAGTTTTTACTGAGCTCGGTCAGCGTGGCCGGGCCTGGGTGGACGAGCTTCCCACCGTCCTTTGCTCCGTCCTCACCTCTCTAAGCTTGGCAACGGAGGCGAGCCCTTTCCAGCTCGTCTTCGGGGCCGAGGCCGTCCTGCCACCGGAGGTCACGCTAGGCTCCGTCAGGGCAAGCTCGGTCGACCAGGTCGACCTCGAGCAGGAGCGATCCCTCGACCTCGCCTTGGCGGAGGAAGTAAGTTGCCGCGCACTGCTGCGCTCGGCACGCTACCTACATGATCTCCGTAGGCACGCCGCCCGAGCAATACGACCTAGGGGCCTCCAAATCGGGGACCTTGTCTTAAGACGAATCCAGGACCGGTCCAACACCAACAAGTTATCCCCGCTGTGGGAAGGTCCCTATAGGATCGTCTCAGCAAGTCACGTCAGAGATTACCGTCTAGCGACCCCCGATGGCAGGGAGCTCACTAACTCGTGGAATGTGGACCAGCTCCGGAGGTTTTATGCCTAATGCTCCCTCTCCTTCTGTTTTGAGAAAAGATGTTTTCCCTTATCATCATGCCTGGCTCCCGTATCTCGAGCAAATGTGACCCGGGCCATGTCCCGGACACCTACCCCCGGGGGTCGATTGCTCGGTAAGCCGATCCTCATTGCAGTAAGCCGACTATCCCCCCGACGCGAGTTCTGCCCCGACAGTCGTGCCCGTGGGCCCGCCGACCTCAAGATACTCGAGTTCCGGCCCTCAGGCGCCTTACTCAAGCTAGCACGATGGTCCCGGTGTCCACCTTCTGGGGTTGAATACGCGGTAAGCCTATCCTCATCGCAGTAAGCCGACCATTCCCCTGTAGCAGGGCCCGTACACGGGAGCTGTTAGTGTTATGCCCTTGAGGCAATCATTTAGATGATTGTAACATGACTATGTTTATGAATAATAATATGATTATTGGTCCAATGAATGTATATCATTGTATTGATCAACAAGTATGTGACTTGCTTATGAAGCTCTTTACTTAATGATGTAATTCGATAAATATCTCTGATCGGATATCATCGATAGGACAACGATGAATAGATCAAGACATGTAGTGATCGATGATCATGCTTCATAGATCATGGGATATGGAGATATCATCTATACATTGTGGACGCATGTTGAAGAACATGGGTTAGATAGACCCGAATGGGACATCGCGAGAATGTTTCATTCTTATGTGTTATCGTGTATCTCATACCTAGTAGATGTATGATCCTTAGACTGAGATTGTCACATTCCCTACATGTGTAATAGTTTTCCTTGGGGCTATCCAACACTACTTCCTAACCGGATAGTTATAAAGGTAGCTTTCATGTTTACTATGAAACGTGCGAGAGGAAGTGAGCGATCAAGATAGAATTTGCCACTCCAATGAAACGGAGATATATGACAAAGCCACTCGTGTGATATGATTAAGGAAGTGCATGGCCATACCGTGATTGAGGAGTCAATCACAACTTATTAATATATCACGGATACGAGAGATGGATTGAATCATCAAAGGATGACATGCTTCTGCCTTGAGATCAATCTTCATATACTTGGCAAAGGGATTATTACATGAGTACTTTTGATAGGTTACATCAGATTTGATCATAGTATGTTTGGGAGTTGGCATACTTTGCAAGAAGCCACTACCAACTATTGGATTGAAAAGGAGTTTTCCGAATCCACGTCCAAACGTACGTGAACCTGCAGGGTCACACACTTAATGGGCTGGGATGCATTAATTTGGATTGGATCCGTAATTAATGAACCTCGTGTGCTTAGCACGCTGATGGGCCCTAGTTTAGGGTTTCATCTCGTGGCTATATAAGGAGGGGAGGAGGGAGGGCGCAGGGTGTGCTTTCCACGGTTTAGGAGTGATTCACTCGAAACCCTAGCCTACTCCTCTCGCTGTCCCTGCCGAGCGACCACGTGCTTGCACACCGACGCTCGGCGTTCCTTCTCTGGACGTGTGGACTACTGCGGTGACGCTGCTGTGACTGCGGCGTGGGAGGACGATCCACGGCAAGGCGAGGACGATCCACTAAATCAACGCAACGACTGCGGTGAGGACGATCCACTACATCGACGCGCGAAGGATTCTGCAACTGCGCATCTAGTGGTAATCTTATCTATGATCCCCTTCTTGCGAGTAGCTTTCTGGTTACGCGGTAGATTTTTTTTGTGCTAGCGTAGCATACCGCATTCCTCTTCAGTGGTATCAGAGCCATCTCGTATAGTTTTGTGATCTGGATGTTGCACATATGATGTGTAAGGTTAGTAGATTGGATCTATTACATGTTCAGCCAGTTCATGTGATGAATTGGTGACGGCAGCCATCGATGAGATCGATCGGTTTACGGTTTGAGGAAAGTGCAAACCGACTCAATCTTGATTTGGGTGAGTCCGTTCATGGTACGACGTTACCCTTACCGGTCGGGTTACCGCCATCGTGGTTTCAAACGTATCCATATGGGACCAAGCCAATCGATTGAGTTGGATTGGGTCAATCTGGTTGATCCATGGTAAGCGCAGACAGATTCAATATTGATTTGGGTGAGTCCGTTCATGGTACGACGTTACCCTTATCGGTCGGGTTACCGCCATCAGGGTTTCTGAAACGTATCCATATGGGACCAAGCCAATCATGTTAGATCGGATTGGGTCAATCTGGTTGATCCGTGGAAATTTTGAAGGTGTTTTCCAATGTCGAAGACCCGCGTGGGCGCCCCCTTGACCTCTACCTGCAGGGCGCCGCCTCGGACCCCGCAGTCGTAGGGTTGCTTTTGTTTAACTCGTTTTGCAGGAATTATGTGAAATGGTATGGCCTATGTGTATGTGATGCATGTAATTTCCACATGGCTGCGTCTTGTGTCAAGCCATAAGGCTATTTAAATTGTATAACGACTGCGTGTCGACTTGTGATGCTTCAAATCCTCATGTAAAATTCATTATCAAAAGTTGTAAGGAGTTGCATCCATAATGATGAAGACGATGGTATCAAGCAAGATGGCTAGGTGAACAAATCAAGCAAGGTGGCTAGGTGAACAAACAAGCATGATGATGGAGATCTTAATGCTAAGGGCCATGCTATTTCACGACTTATTTTGATTTTACGTGGATGTGTGTTTAATCCTTGCTATTTTCTTTATGCTCATTGCATGTGATGCCATGTTCACAGTAATCTTTGTTCATCCCTATAGTTAAAAATTTTAAATCAAATTGTCCATCCAATTGTTGCACCTATCAAGAATTTAGATCGTTATTGATATGATTGCCAAAGTAGTATATCAATGGCTATCTCAATAGATGATAGGGATGTGTTGGACACATCACGCATAACAATGGTAGATTTAATCAAGCTATCAAAACGGTTTTGGGCTTGAGGACATAAGTGGTTGGGATTTGATTTCAAGAATGAAGGAACCTATACAAGACAAGTGGTGTCTAGGAAAACACATATGAGGCAGTGTTTCTTAATTGGCACCCGAATACGGAAGTGCTCCCTCCTCATGTGAGCCCTTGGGGCAGGTTGACCTGGCCATGAGTCAAGTTGATGGAGGCATTCATTACTTGTTTTCATACTCAACAAACAAGAGTTACATATGATGTAATTAGCAAAGGTGTTGCTTACCTATGTCATTAAATTTCTAGCAGTGATGCCAAAGCTCACTAGTGTTTGATGAATATGGATCTTGAATACTCACTATGTGTCTATAAAAGGGACATAAAATAGAGGTGTCTTTAATTAAAAATTTTAATAAAAGTTTTACATAAACATAGTGCTTAGAATCTTTGCATGTTTTTGTTGTAGTTCAATGGTACCTTCTCCTGCTCCTGCTACACCTGGTTTTGCTTTGAGATCGGTTTTGGAAAGGGAAAAACTGAATGGAACTAATTTTGTTGATTGGTATCGCAACCTGAGAATTGTTCTCAAACATGAAAAGAAGGACAATGTTCTAGAGAATCCAATTCCTGATGAACCAGCCGAAAATGCTGCTCGCAATTTGAAGGTTGAATATGAAAAGCATGTGACTGCGGCGTGGGAGGACGATCCACGGCAAGGCGAGGACGATCCACTACGTCGACGCAACGACTGCGGCGAGGACGATCCACTACATCGACGCGCGAAGGATTCCGCAACTGCGCGTCTAGTGGTAATCTTATCTATGATCTCCTTCTTGCGAGTAGCTTTCTGGTTACGCGGTAGATTTTTTTTGTACTAGCGTAGCATACCGCGTTCCTCTTCAGGACCGTCGTCGGTAAGGGCTTCAAGCTAAGGGCCTTGGCCTAGTTTTTCCCTCACGCTAAATTGTGCTGCTTTATCATCTCCTTTTTTCCTCTTATGCTTTTCCCTGTCTCGAGCGAATATGTCTGAAGGTTGTGAATAATAATCCCGAGAAGTGCGTCTTCGGCACGACCTCCGAAAAAGTGCTCGGCTACATGGTCGGCGGAGAAAATCGAGGCAATCGAGCGGATAGCCACCTCGACGTCGGTAAAGCAAGTCCAGAGTCTCATCGGCTGTGTCATCGCCCACAGCCACCTTATCCGGCTCGGTGAACGAGAGCTGCCCTTCTTCAGGATCCTACGCAGGCATGGGGGCTTCGAGTGGACCCACGAAGCCCAGCGGTCCTTCGACGAGTTGAAGGCATACCTCTCAAGTCCACCTCTGCTGACTACTCCGCAGCAGGGCGAAGTGCTGTTGCTCTACCTCGCGGCCACGACCCAGGCCGTTAGCGCGGTCCTGGTAGCCGAGCTGCCAGGGCGAAAGCACCCGATCTACTACGTCAGCGAGGTGTTTCACGGGCCAAAAGAGCGCTACCCTCTGGTCCAGAAGCTCCTCTATGTCCTCTTCATGGCCTCGCGCAAGCTTCGGCACAACTTCCAGGCGCATCCGGTGGTTGTCCCGAGCAGGCTCCTGCTCAGGGAGATTCTCAGGAACTCGGAGGCCGGAGGTCACATCGCCAAGTGGGCCATGGACCTGGTCGAGTTCGACCTCCGCTTCGTGGCCCGCGCCGCCATCAAATCGCAGACATTGGCCGACTTCGTGGCCGAGCAAACGACCGAGCCTGCCCCCGAACCCGAGGTCGAGGTCGAAGACCCTTGGACCACATTTTTTGATGGGTCAAGGTCATTTGAGCGCTCAGGGGCTGGCGTCCTCATCGTCACCCCTCAGGGTGACCACCTGAGGTATGTGGTCCGCTTTGGCTTTCCCGCAACCAACAACGCGGCGGAATATGAAGCCCTCTTGGCTGGCCTGCGAGCTTGCAAGTCCCTAGGCATTCGCCGCCTGGTTGTTAAGGGGGACTCCCAGCTCGTTGTCAATCAGTGCAACAAAGACTATCAATGTTCGAACACGCTAATGGCCAAGTTCCTCGCCGAAGTGTGCAAGATGGAAAGATGGTTCCTGAACCTAAAGATCCATCACGTGCCAAAGAAGGACAACTCCACCGCTGACCTCCTGTCTAGGCTCGGATCGTCCGGTGATGAGCTCCCGCCGGACGTCATCCTCGAGACCTTGGCCACGCCATCCGTCACCGACAAGGATGACCCGGTGGCCCTCCTCGAGAGTGTCCCCATGTGGATGGACCCGATCATCAAGTTCCTCGACCGCGGGGAGCTCCTTCTACTCCGGCCGAGAGGAGCAGGATACGGCACCGCGCTAGCTCGTACAGGCTCGTCGGCGGGCAGCTTTACCATCGAGGAGCCCTGGACATTTTGTCAAAATGCATCACTCCCGAGGAGGGTAAGTAATTGCTCTGCGACATACATTCTGGCCTATGCGGCGCTCACTCTTCTTTCAGGACAATGGCCGGGAAGGCGTTCCAGATGGGATTTTACTGGCCGACAGCGCTCGGGGATGCTCAAGACATCGTCCGCGAGTGCCAGGCCTACCAGTTCCATTCTCGGAAGGACCGGCAGCCGGCCTACACCTTGCAGACCATTCCCCTCTCCTAGCCATTCTTGACGTGGGGCCTCGACATCCTCGGCCCCTTCCCAAGGTCAGTTGGGGGAAGAAATTCCTGTTCGTCGCCATCGAAACATTCTCGAAGTGGATCGAGGCTGAACCGGTCTTCGCTATCACCGCCAAGGCCGCGGTAAGGTTCTTCTGTTCCTTCGTGGTCACGAGGTATGGAGTCCCTTGCAGGATCATCACCGACAACGGGACCCAATTCACCAGCGAGCTGTTCCAAGAATTCTGCGCAGACATGGGGACCAAGGTCTGCTATGCCTCGGTGAGCCATCTTTAGAGCAACGGAGCGGTCGAGCGCGCCAACGGATAGGTCGTCCAAGGCGTCAAGAAACGAGTTTTTACTGAGCTCGGTCAGCACGGCCAGGCCTGGGTGGACGAGCTTCCCACCGTCCTTTGGTCCGTCCGCACCTCTCCAAGCCAGGCAATGGGGGCGAGCCCTTTCCAGCTTATCTTCGGGGCTGAGGCCGTCCTGCCACTGGAGGTCATGCTCAGCTCCGTCAGGGCAAGCTCGGTCGACCAGGTCGACCTCGGCGAGTGATCCTCGACCTGCATACGGAGGAGGAAGTAAGGTGCCGCGATCGCCAAGGCCGACGCGCTTCCGTAAGATCTCCGCAGGCACGCCGCCCGAGCAATACGACCTAGGGCCTCCACATCGGGGACCTGGTCTTAAGAAGAATCCAGGACCGGTCCAACGCTAACAAGCTGTCCCCGCTGTGGGAAGGTCCCTATAGGATCGTCTCAGCAAGTCGCGTGGGAGCTTACTATCTAGCGACCCCCGATGGCAGGTGAGAGGAGCCGCCCAGACCATCCTCGGCTATTTGAATGTTCTGTCATCCTCATCGAATTAGGAGGCTAGCAACGGATCGCCGCTGGCGCTCGCAATGCTAGCACCCAAGCCCAAATGAGACAACAGTGAGGCCACTCAAATAATCGACAACAATCCCGGTATTCCCCGAGATGCGACCGAGCTCGCCAGATTGCCCCGCATACTGGTTTCCAATGCCATATCAACTCAATTTGCATAAAGGGGGCAACGAACTCAAAACCACACATCCAGACACGCAACCGCGGAAGCACAACAAAACGACTAAAAACCAAGGCACAAAGACAAACCAGGTAAAAAAAAAGAGACTACCTAGGCTCACAATTTCTACGAAATTTCGGCATGAAGCCTCTAGAAGAGAGGACATCCACCCAGCAGACAGGAGGAACAAATAACATAAACACAAATGACACAACAACAACCACATAGCAAAAGATCGACATGGATAGGAGCAACATACAAGGCATGGGATGAGCACCATACTACAACAAGGTTCTGTTAGTGTTATGCCCTTGAGGCAATCATTTAGATGATTGTAACATGACTATGTTTATGAATAATAATATGATTATTGGTCCAATAAATGTATATCATTGTATTGATCAACAAGTATGTGACTTGCTTATGAAGCACTTTACTTAATGATGTAATTCGATAAATATCTCTGATCGGATATCATCGTAAAGGACAACGATGAATAGATCAGCACATGTAGTGATCGATGATCATGCTCCATAGATCATGGGATATGGAGATATCATCTATACATTGTGGACGCATGTTGAAGAACATGGGTTAGATAGACCCGCAATGGGACATCGCGAGAATGTTTCATTCTTATGTGTCATCGATGTATCTCATACCTAGTAGATGTATGATCCTTAGACCGAGATTGTCATATTCCCTACATGTGTAATAGTTTTCCTTGGGGCTATCAAACACTACTTCCTAACCGAATAGTTATAAAGGTAGCTTTCATGTTTACTATGAAACGTGCGAGAGGAAGTGGCGATCAAGATGGAATTTGCCACTCCAATGAAATGGAGATATATGACAAGGCCACTCGTGTGATATGATTAAGGAAGTGCATGGCCATGCCGTGATTGAGAGTCAATCACAACTTATTAATATATCACGGATACGAGAGATGGATTGAATCATCAAAGGATGACATGCTTCTGCCTTGAGATCAATCTTCATATTCTTGGCAAAGGGATTATTACATGAGTACTTTTGATAGGTTACATCCGATTTGATCATAGTATGTTTGGGAGTTGGCATACTTTGCAAGAAGCCACTACCAACTTTTGGATTGAAAAGGAGTTTTCGAATCCACGTCCAAGCGTCGTGAACTGCAGGTCACACACTTAATGGGTGGGGCGCATTAATTTGTATTGGATCCGTAATTAATGAACCTCGTGGGCTTAGAACGATGGGCCCTAATTTAGGTTTCATCTCGTGGCTATATAAGGAGGAGGAGGAGGCGCAGGTGTGCTTTCCCACGGTTTAGGAGTGATTCACTCAAAACCCTAGCCTACTCCTCTCGCCCCCATGCCGAGCGACTGGTGCTTGCACACGCGCGCTGGCGTTCCATCTCGGGCGTGTGGACTATGCGGTGACGCTGCTGCGGCTCGGCGTGAGAGGGCGATCCACGGCAAGGCGAGGACGATCCACTACATCGACACAACGATCGCGGCGAGGACGATCCACTACATCGACGCGAAGGATTCCGCAATCGGCGTCTAGTGGTAATCTTTCTATGATCCCCTTCTTGCGGTAGCTTTACGGTTACGCGGTAGATTTTTTTTGTGCTAGCGTAGCATACCGCGTTCCTCTTCAGTGGTATCAGAGCCATCTCGTTTAGTTTTGTGATCTGGATGTTGCACATATGATGTGTAAGGTTAGTAGATTGGATCTATTACATGTTCAGCCAGTTCTTGTGATGAATTGGTGATGGCAGCCATCGATGAGATCGATCGGTTTAGGGTTTGAGGAAAGTGCAAACCGACTCAATCTTGATTTGGGTGAGTTCGTTCATGGTACGACGTTACCCTTACCGGTCGGGTTACCGCCATCAGGGTTTCTGAAACGTATCCATATGGAACCAAGCCAGTCAGATTGAGTTGGATTGGGTCAATCTGGTTGATCCATGGTAAGCGCAAACAGATTCAATATTGATTTGGATGAGTTCGTTCATGGTACGACGTTACCCTTACCGGTCGGGTTACCGCCATCAGGGTTTCTGAAACGTATCCATATGGGACCAAGCCAATCATTTTAGATCGAATTGGGTCAATCTGGTTGATCCGTGGAAATTTTGAGGGTGTTTTCTAATGTCAGAAGACCGCCGCTAGGGCTCGCCTGACCCGCCCTTGAGCGCTACCTCGGACCGAGTCGTAGGGTTGCTTTTGTTTAACTCGTTTTTGCAGGGAATTATGTGAAATGGTATGGCCTATGTGTATGTGATGCATGTAATTTCCACATGGCCTGCGTGCCGTGTCAAGCCATAATGCTATTTTAATTGTATAACGACCTGCGTGTCGACTTGTGATGCTTCAAACCCTCATGTAAAATTCATTATCAAAAGTTGTAAGGAGTTGCATCCATAATGATGAAGACGATGGTATCAAGCAAGATGGCTAGGTGAACAAATCAAGCAAGGTGGCTAGGTTAACAAACAAGCATGATGATGGAGATATTAATGCTAAGGGCCATGCTATTTCACAGCTTATTTTGATTTTCTGTGGATGTGTGTTTAATCCTTGCTATTTTCTTTATGCTCATTGCATGTGATGCCATGTTCATAGTAATCTTTGTTCGTCCCTATAGTTAAAAATTTTAAATCAAATTGTCCATCCAATTGTTGCACCTATCAAGAATTTAGATCGTTATTGATATGACTGCCAAAGTAGTATATCAATGGCTGTCTCAATAGATGATAGGGATGTGTTGGACACATCACGCATAACAATGGTAGATTTAATCAAGCTAACAAAACGGTTTTGGGCTTGAGGACATAAGTGGTTGGGATTTGATTTCACTAATGATGGAACCTATACAAGACAAGTGGTGTCTTGGAAAACACACATGAGGCAGGTTTCTTAATTGGCACCCGAATACGGGAAGTGCTCCCTCCCTCATGTGAGCCCTTGGGGCAGGTTGACCTGGCTATGAGTCAAGTTGATGGAGGCATTCATTACTTGTTTTCATACTCAACAAACAAGAGTTACATATGATATAATTAGCAAAGGTGTTGCTTACCTATGTCATTAAATTTCTAGCAGTGATGCCAAAGCTCACTAGTGTTTGATGAATATGGATCTTGAATACTCACTATGTGTCTATAAAAGGGACATAAAATAGAAGTGTCTTTAATTAAAAAGTTTAATAAAAGTTTTAAATAAACATAGTGCTTAGAATCTTTGCATGTTTTTGTTGTAGTTCAATAGCACCTTCTCCTACTCCTGCTACACCTGGTTTTGCTTTGAGATCGGTTTTGGAAAGGGAAAAACTGAATGGAACTAATTTTGTTGATTGGTATCGCAACCTGAGAATTGTTCTCAAGCATGAAAAGAAGGACTATGTTCTAGAGAATCCAATTCCTGATGAACCAGCCGAAAATGCTGCTCGCAATTTGAAGGTTGAATATGAAAAGCATGTTAATGCTTCTGTAGAGGTCAGCTGTCTCATGATAGTCACCATGGACTCTGAGCCCCAAAAGCAATATGAGGACTAGGATGCTTACAATATGATTGTGGGCTTGAAGAGAATGTTTGGGAATCAAGCAAGAGCTGAGAGGTATGGTATCTCAAAGCTTTTATTTGCTTGTAAGCTGGCTGAAGGTAGTCCGGTCAGTCCTCATGTGATCAAGATGATTGGTTACATTGGGAGATTGGAAAAACTTGAGTTTCCCCTTAGCCTCGGTTTGGCCACGATGTTATTCTCCGGTCTGCGTGAGCTTTGAGCCATTCATTATGAATTTTTATATGAATAGCATGGAGAAGAGCCTAACCGAGCTACATGGGATGCTCAAGGCTGCGAGGAAAGCATTAAGAAAAACCCAATCATGTGATGATGGTTGAAAACAACCGCTTTCAAAAGAGGAAGGCTAAGGTGGGGAACGGGAAAGAGCAAGGGCAAGGGCAAGGGCAAGGCTCAAGAATAGATCGCAAGCCTCAAAACTAAGCTTCAGAAGCTTAAAGTTGGCCCTCAACCTGATACCCAATGCTTCTATTGCAAGAAATCAGGGCATTGGAAACGGAACTGCGAAAAGTACCTGGCAGATAAGAAGAATGGAAATGTGGTTTCCACTTCAGGTATTAATGTTATAGAAATTAATCTTGCTACTTCTTCACTCAGCTCATGGGTATATGATACCGGTTCGGTTGCTCACATTTGCAATTCGTTGCAGGGGCTGATAAAGAGTAGAGACTTGGCAAAAGGAGAAGTGGATCTTCGCGTGGGGAATAAAGCAAGAGTTGCTGGTCTTGCCGTTGGCACATACCCATTGCATTTGCCTTCAGGATTAGTTTTAGAACTTAATAATTGTTATTTTGTTCCATCTTTGAGTAGAAACATTATTTCATCTTCTTGTTTGGAACATGAAGGTTATGATTTCAGAATAAAGAACTTTGTTTGTTCGATATTTTTGAATGATATGTATTATGGTCGTTGCCCCATGGTGGATGGGTTGTACGTCCTTGAACTCGAAGAAAAACATGTCTATAATATTAATGTAAAAAGGCATCGGCCTAATGATTTGAACCCTACCTTTTTGTGGCATTGTCGCTTAGGTCATATAAATGAGAAACGCATGAAGAAGCTCCATGGTGATGGACTTCTAACCTCATTTGATTTTGAATCATTTGAAACATGTGAATCTTGTTTACTTGGCAAGATGACAAAAGCCCCTTTCACAGGTTTTAGTGAGAGAGCAAGTGAATTATTGGCCCTAGTACATACTGGATGTATGTGGACCAATGAGCTCATTGCTAGGGGTGGGTTTCATGATTTGTAACTTTTACCGATGACTTCAGTAGATATGGATACATCTATTTAATGAGGCATAAATCTGAAACTTTTGAAAGGTTCAAAGAGTTTCAGAACGAAGTACAAAATCAACTTGGCAAAACAATAAAACACTTACGATCCGATCGTGGTGGCGAATACTTGAGCCAAGAGTTTGGTGATCATCTAAAGCAATGTGGAATCGTTCCACAACTTACTCCGCCAGGAATGCCTCAATGGAATGGCGTGTCCGAACGACGTAACCGAACTTTATTAGATATGGTTCGGTCAATGATCAGCCAAACAGATCTGCCATTATCCTTCTGGGGTTTCGTTCTAGAGACAGCTGCGTTCACTTTGAATAGGCTCCCATCAAAATCCGTTGAGAAGACACCATATGAGATATGGACTGGGAGAAGACTCATGTTGTCATTTCTCAAGATATGGGGATGTGAGGCTTATGTAAAACGTTTACAATCAGATAAACTCGCACCTAAATCAGAAAAATGCTTTTTTGTGGGGTATCCTAAAGAAACAAAAGGATATTACTTTTACAAAAGAAACGAGAACAAAGTTTTTGTTGCTCGAAATGGTGTCTTTTTGGAGAAAGAGTTTCTTTCAAAAGAAATCAGAGGAGTGATGTGTATCTTGATGAAGTTCGAGAATCACATGAATATGTTCAAGCTACCATCGAACCTTCACAAGATGTACAAAGTGTTGTACAACTTTGTGGAAGAGACTCCACCCGTGAGGTCGGGAGGCCACGCCATGTACCTATAAGATATGGGAGTGACATATTATTGTTGGACAATGATGAGCCCACGACTATGAAGAAGCAATGATGGACCCAAACTCCGAAAAATGGCTTGAAGCCATGAGATCCGAAATTCAATCCATGCATGACAATCAAGTTTGGAACTTGGTCGACTCTCCTGATGGTGTAAAAACCATTGAGTGCAAATGGATTTTCAAGAAAAAGATAGACGTAGATGGAAATGTTCAGATCTATAAGGCAAGGTTGGTGGCAAAGGGTTTCAAACAAGTTCAAGGAGTTGACTATGATGAAACTGTCTCACCGGTAGCCATGCTCAAGTCTGTTCGGATCATTTTAGCTATTGCTGCATATTTTGATTATGAAATATGGCAGATGGATGTCAAAACAGCATTCCTTAATGGGAATCCATCTGAGGATGTATACATGATACAACCTGAAGGTTTTGTTGATCCTAAATATGCTAAAAGGGTATGCAAGCTTCAAAGATCCATTCATGGGTTAAAGCAAGCATCTCGGAGTTGGAACATTCGTTTTGATGAAGTAGTCAAAGGTTTTGACTTTATCAAAAATGAAGAAGAGCCTTGTGTTTACAAGATTGCTAAGTGGCTAAGAGGACGATCCACGGCAAGGCGAGGACGATCCACTACATCGACGCAACGACTACGGCGAGGACGATCCACTACATCGACGCGCGAAGGATTCCTCAACTGCGCGTCTAGTGGTAATCTTATCTATGATCCCCTTCTTGCGAGTAGCTTTCTGGTTACGCGGTATATTTTTTTTGTGCTAGCGTAGCATACCGTGTTCCTCTTTAGGTTCAACATTAGAAGTAGCCAAGTTTTGAAACCTAGACATGACATAGCTTAAGGATAACTATACAACAAAATGAAAGCACAACCACCAAAATAAACCAAATGTATGATATCTCTAGGAGTGTCCTGCCCCTGAACACTTCCGGGCGTTTGCATTGTTAAACATAGCCTCTATTCGGTGCCCCACCCGACCACCGAGAGGCAATAAGGACAGAACTCGCATCCACCCTGATCCTCACCTAAAAACCACAAAGCAGAAGCATGAGTACAGAAGGTACTCGCAGACTTACCCGTGGTCCATATATGACCGACTTGAAGGCATATGCATTTGGATGTAGCCAGGAAAAAGCTTAAGGTAACAAGTGCATAAAAGCTTAACTTTGATTCAGATTCACATTCAACTACTCAATTTACAAATTTTATAGCATTTATAAACAACACCTATTGCTAAAGTGAGAGCTGAATTTTAAACATTTAAGAGAGCAAATAGAATCATGAACAAGAAACCACATCGACTATACCAACTAGTTTCAATTTAAGTTATTACTACGTTGAAATGTCGGATGATACAAGCGTGCTCATATCCGAGAGCGCGGCAATTCGAATCGCTTATTCACCCTGCAGGGGATCATCAATCGCACGACATGCGCCACAAGGAACCTCATGTCAACCCTCCTCCCATCCATATCTACTCGTTGGACCATCCTCATGCGGCCCGAGCACCTAGCAACCTCTCTCGAGCGCCCAAGCCTCGCCGCCCTCGAGTCGGCCTAGGCCTCGCCCTCAACCACGTCCAATCGCATGAGGGCATGACCCATCGAGTAATATGCCATGAAAGGGTGGCTTACCGTACCATTATATCGGGCATGCGATCAACAAGGTGTGCTCGATCAACGTGGCAAACAACGGAGCGGTCCTTAACCGACACAGGCGTGACTACAACATTTGAGTCTCCACACCCAAATGATCCAACCCTCTCGCCCGGTCTCAAGTTTACATTTCGGAACATAACCATATTCATTGCAACCCAATAGTGTGAAGTAATTAATCTCAAGTGAAGGAACCATCCAACACTTGGCCCATACCCGACATCTAAGCAAACTAAGCATGGACACAGTATAATTACCCATATACTAGGTCCAAGGAAGATGTTCGACAATTAACAATGAGTGTATGTGCGACAATTAGGTTCTAATACCCTTCCCACATTTCAATTCCTAATGCATAACTTAACCATCCAATAAGCCAATTTATTCGCTAAAATACAATTAGGAATAAGGTTGAATATGCTTAGGTGCTTGCCTTGAGCTTCTGCCGGATTTTCAACCACAATTTGCTCTCCAAAATCCCCCTCGGCCGCGGCCACGTCAACCGCCGCGGTTTCGTTCTCTACACGATCACAATGTATGCGAAATGAGATGCATGCAATGCATATGAGGAGGAAATGAAAATTGAAGACTCGCCGAAATTTCCAAAATGCAAGCATTCTACAACAAACGTAAAGCAAAAACATTAACACTACACACTAATAGCTAAACAACACTTTGCAATGCTTCACACCAATTCAAACAAGTTCCTAACTTTCACTAAGCATTTTTTGGACAGATTTCAGCCTTTCTAGACCGACTTCACCATTTTAGGCATAACTTCTACATGGTTTCATGAAATTGAGTGATTCCAAGTTCTAATGAAACTTAAGAGACATATCTACAACTTAGTTTTGGCCGATTTCTCATTCACTGCCCCAGGAACTCCCAGTTTGCCCACGAACAGGGAGCAATTTCAGTGTTCAGAAAATTCAGTGTTTCCGAACATCATGCACCAATTTCATCAGAACTTTCAGTTAGATTAACGAAATCAGGTGATTCCGGTTGGAAATGAAAGATAACTCCGTTACCTACAATTACTGCTTCAGCCGGGCTAGCAGGAGATGCCCTTAACTTGCTCAAATCAACCCGAAACAGTAGCTACGAAATTTGCTCGAAATTCGGATGTTGCTCCAAACCCTAGAGTGTTATTTCCCCACCCAAATCACAAATCTCTGCTCTCCTAAGCCCCCAAATTCTTCAATGCTGCCCCCAAAACCAGAAAACAACAAACCCTAAATCAAGGAAGCATTACCTCAAAATCTCATGGGGAAAAACTACAGGAGGGAAAGGTGCTGCTGCTGCTTGGAGAGGGAGGCGCCACTAGGGAAGAGCTGCAGGGGAGAGTGGCGCCACCAGGGAAAGGGCTGGAGGAAGATCCAAGGTACTGCAATGGCCTGGGGAGAGATCGGCCAGGGAACTGGGAATAATTGATTTGGGGCTGGGGGAGTTCTTTATGTGCTGCTGTTTGGTGCTGTGTTGGCACATTTGCTAAGTCCCAAAATTTCAGCACAGGATTCCATCTTTGAGCCATATTTAAAATTAGTGTTTGCTTTTGGATTGGGCCCAAAACTCAACCATATTGTAGAGGAAAGTTCCTAGTTTGTAACCAACTAACATGCACATCCTAATTCATTATGGATCTCCAATTACGAGGCTCCAAACTTTGATGGAAACCACATTTTTAGGGTGAAGTTTCTAGCTCGAAATCTTTGGTTAAGCTTGGATATTGCTAAGCGGCTGCTTAGGATATGCTCGGGAGTTATTAATTTGGTTAGAATTAATTTGCTAGCCGCATGAGTCGAACTCAAATTCGGGGCCTTGACAAATCCTCCCCCCATAAAAGAATCTCGCCCCGAGATTTGAAATTGAGAGCATAGATAGATAGAACCTATATGGACAACGCAGCCACATACAATTGACATGACCATAGTTGTGAAGGGATTGGATGGCAGTACTTACATGTTTTGAAAGAATTCGGGATACTCAGTTTTCAAACGGTCTTCCCGCTCCCATGTGGCTTCATCTTCAGTGTGATTGCTGAAGAGGAACGCGGTATGCTACGCTAGCACAAAAAAAATCTACCGCGTAACCAGAAAGCTACTCGCAAGAAGGGGATCATAGATAAGATTACCACTAGACGCGCAGTTGCGGAATCCTTCGCACGTCGATGTAGTGGATCGTCTTTGTCGCAGTCGTTGCGTCGATGTAGTGGATCGTCCTTGCCTTGCCGTGGATCGTCCTCCCGCGCCGCAGTCACAGCAGCGTCACCGTAGTAGTCCACACGTCCAGAGATGGAACACCGTGCGTCGGTGTGCAAGCACCTGGTCGCTCGGCAGGGGCAGCGAGAGGAGTAGGCTAGGGTTTCGAGTGAATCACTCCTAAACCGTGGAAAGCACACCCTGTGCCCTCCCTCCTCCCCTCCTTATATAGCCACGAGATGAAACCCTAAACTAGGGCCCATCAGCGTGCTGAGCCCACGAGGTTCATTAATTACGGATCCAATCCAAATTAATGCGTCCCAGCCCATTAAGTGTGTGACCCTGCAGGTTCACTTACGTTTGGACGTGGATTCGGAAAACTCCTTTTCAATCTAATAGTTGGCAGTGGCTTCTTGCAAAGTATGCCAACTCCCAAACATACTATGATCAAATCGGACAGAACCTATCAAAAGTACTCATGTAATAATCCCTTTGCCAAGTATATGAAGATTGATCTCAAGGCGAGAAGCATGTCATCCTTTGATGATTCAATCCATCTCTCGTATCCGTGATATATTAATAAGTTGTGATTGACTCCTCAATCACGGCATGGCCATGCACTTCCTTTTGATCTATCTCTATAGATTTTTATGCCCAAGATATAGCATGCTTCTCCCAAGTCCTTCATTGAGAAACTCCTTTTCAATGAAATCTTAACATCTTCAAGCATAGGAATGTCATTCCCGATCAATAATATGTCATCCACATACAAAATCAGAAATACAAGTACGCTCCCACTAGCCTTCTTGTAAACACAAGGCTCTTCTTCATTTTTGATAAAGTCAAAACCTTTGACTACTTCATCAAAACGAATGTTCCAACTCCGAGATGCTTGCTTTAACCCATGAATGGATCTTTGAAGCCTGCATACCCTTTTAGCATATTTAGGATCAACAAAACCTTCAGTTGTATCATGTATACATCCTCGGATGGATTCCCATTAAGGAATCTTTGTTTTGACATCCATCCGCCATATTTCATAATCAAAATATGCAAGAATAGCTAAAATGATCCGACAGACTTGAGCATGGCTACGGTGAGAAAGTTTCATCATAGTCAACTCCTTGAACTTGTTTGAAACCCTTTGCCACCAACCGTGCCTTATACATCTGAACATTTCCATCTCGTCTATCTTTTCTTGAAAATCCATTTGCACTCAATGGTTTTACACCATCGAGAGTCGACCAAGTTCCAAACTTGATTGTCATGCATGGATTGAATTTGGATCTCATGGCTTCAAGCCATTTTTCTGAGTTTGGGTCCATCATTGCTTCTTCATAAGTCGTGGGCTCATCATTGTCCAACAATAATATGTCACTCCCATATCTTATAGGTACATGGCGTGGCCTCCCGACCTACGTGGCTGAGTCTCTTCCACAAAGTTGTACAACACTTTGTACATCTTGTGAAGGTTCGATGGTAGCTTGAACATATTCATGTGATTCTCGAACTTCATCAAGATACACATCACTCCTCTGATTTCTTTTGAAAGAAACTCTTTCTCCAAAAGACACCATTTCGAGCAACAAAACTTTGTTCTCGTTTCTTTTATAAAAGTAATATCCTTTTGTTTCTTTAGGATACCCCACAAAAAGCATTTTTCTCGATTTAGGTGCGAGTTTATCGATTGTAAACATTTTACATAAGCCTCACATCCCCATATCTTGAGAAATGACAACATGGGTCTTCTCGATCCATATCTCATATGGCATCTTCTCAACGGATTTTGATGGGACCCTATTCAAAGTGAGCATGTGTCTCTAGAACGAAACCCGGAAGGATAATGGCGGATCTGTTTGGTGATCATTGACCGAACCATATCTAATAAAGTTCGATTCGTCGTTCGGACACGCCATTCCATTGAGGCGTTCTGGCGGAGTAAGTTGCGAACGATTCCACATTGCTTTAGATGATCACCAAACTCTTGGCTCAAGTATTCGCCACCACGATCGGATCGTAAGTGTTTTATTGTTTTGCCAAGTTGATTTGTACTTCGTTCTGAAACTCTTTGAACCTTTCAAAAGTTTCAGATTTATGCCTCATTAAATAGATATATCCATATCTACTGAAGTCATCGGTAAAAGTTACAAAGTACTGAAACCCACCCCTAGCAGTCGAGCTCATTGGTCCACATACATCTGTATGTACTAGGGTCAATAATTCACTTGCTCTCTCACTAAAACCTGTGAAAGGGGCTTTTGTCATCTTGCCAAGTAAACAAGATTCACATGTTTCAAATGATTCAAAATCAAATGAGGTTAGAAGTCCATCACCATGGAGCTTCTTCATGCGTTCTCATTTATATGACCTAGCGACAATACCACAAAAAGGTAGGGTTCAAATCATTAGGCGATGCCTTTTACATTAATATTATAGACAGGTTTTCTTGAGTTCAGGGCGTACAACCCATCCACCATGGGGCAACGACCATAATACATATCATTCAAAAATATCGAACAAACAAAGTTCTTTATTCTCAAAATCATAACCTTCATGTTCCAAACAAGAAGATGAAATAATGTTTCTACTCAAAGATGGAACAAAATAACAATTATTAAGTTCTAAAACTAATCTCGAAGGCAAATGCAATGGGTATGTGCCAACAGCAAGACCAAAGACTCTTGCTTTATTCCCCACGCGAAGATCCACTTCTCCTTTTGCCAAGTCTCTACTCTTTATCAGCCCCTGCAACGAATTGCAAATGTGAGCAACCGAACCGGTATCATATACCAATGAGCTGAGTGAAGAAGTAGCAAGATTAATTTCTATAACATTAATACACAAGTGGAAACCAGATTTCCATTCTTCTTATCTGCGCTGTACTTTTCGCGCCTTCCGTTTCCAATGTCCCGATTTCTTGCAATAGAAGCATTGGGTATCAGGTTGAGGGCCAACTTTAAGCTTCTGAAGCTTAGTTTTGAGGCTTGCGATCTCATCTTGAGCCTTGCCCTTGCCCTTGCTCTTTCCGTTCCCCAGCCTTAGCCTTCCTCTTTTTGAAAGCGGTTGTTTTACAACCATCATCACATGATTGGGTTTTTCTTAATGCTTTCTCGGCAGCCTTGAGCATCCCATGTAGCTCGGTTAGGCTCTTCTCCATGCTATTCATATGAAAATTCATAATGAATGGCTCAAAGCTCTGAGGCGTAGACGGAGAATAACATCGTGGCCAAACCGAGGCTAAGGGAAACTCAAGTTTTCCAATCTCCCAATGTAACCAATCTTCTTGATCACATGAGGATCGACCGAATCGCCTTGACCACTTACAAGCAAATAAAAGCTTTGAGATACCATACCTCTCAGCTCTTGCTTGATTCCCAAACATGCCCTTCAAGCCCACAATCATATTGTAAGCATCCTGGTCCTCATATTGCTTTTGGAGCTCAGAGTCCATGGTGACTAGCATGAGACAGCTGACCTCTACAGAAGCATTAACATGCTTTTCATATTCAACCTTCAAATTGCGAGCAACATTTTCGGCTGGTTCATCAGGAATTGGATTCTCTAGAACATAGTCCTTCTTTTCATGCTTGAGAACAATTCTCGAGTTGCGATACCAATCAACAAAATTAGTTCCATTCAATTTTCCCTTTCCAAAACCGATCTCAAAGCAAAACCGGTGTAGCGGGAGTAGGAGAAGGTGCCATTGAACTACAACAAAAACATGCAAAGATTCTAAGCACTATGTTTATGTAAAACTTTTATTAAACTTTTTAATTAAAGACACTTCTATTTTATGTCCCTTTTATAGACACATAGTGAGTATTCAAGATCCATATTCATCAAACACTAGTGAGCTTTGGCATCACTGCTAGAAATTTAATGACATAGGTAAGCAACACCTTTGCTAATTACATCATATGTAACTCTTGTTTGTTGAGTATGAAAACAAGTAATGAATGCCTCCATCAACTTGACTCATGGCCAGGTCAACCTGCCCCAAGGGCTCACATGAGGAGGAGCACTTCCGTATTCGGTGCCAATTAAGAAACCTGCCTCATGTGTGTTTTCCTAGACACCACTTGTCTTGTATAGGTTCCTTCATTACTGAAATCAAATCCCAACCACTTATGTCCTCAAGCCCAAAACCGTTTTGATAGCTTGATTAAATCTACCATTGTTATGCGTGATGTGTCCAACACATCCCTATCATCTATTGAGACAGCCATTGATATACTACTTTGGCAGTCATATCAATAACGATCTAAATTCTTGATAGGTGCAACAATTGGATGGACAATTTGATTTAAAATTTTTAACTATAGGGACGAACAAAGATTACTATGAACATGGCATCACATGCAATGAGCATAAAGAAAATAGCAAGGATTAAACACACATCCACAGAAAATCAAAATAAGCTGTGAAATAGCATGGCCCTTAGCATTAAGATCTCCATCATCATGCTTGTTTGTTAACCTAGCCACCTTGCTTGATTTGTTCACCTAGCCATCTTGCTTGATACCATCGTCTTCATCATTATGGATGCAACTCCTTACAACTTTTGATAATGAATTTTACATGAGGGTTTGAAGCATCACAAGTCGACACGCAGGTCATTATACAATTAAAATAGCCTTATGGCTTGACACGGCGCGCAGGCCATGTGGAAATTACATGCATCACATACACATAGGCCATACCATTTCACATAATTCCTGCAAAACGAGTTAAACAAAAGCAACCCTCGACTCAAAATCCGAGGGGCAAGGCGCCCACGGCGTAATCTTCGACATTGGAAAACACCCTCAAAATTTCCACGGATCAACCAGATTGACCCAATCCGATCTAACATGATTGGCTTGGTCCCATATGGATACGTTTCAGAAACCCTGATGGAGGTAACCCGACCGGTAAGGGTAACATCGTACCATGAACGGACTCACCCAAATCAAGATTGAGTCGGTTTGCACTTTCCTCAAATCCTAAACCGATCGATCTCATCGATGGCTGCCGTCACCAATTCATCACATGAACTGGCTGAACATGTAATAGATCCAATTTACTAACCTTACACATCATATGTGCAACATCCAGATCGTAAAACTATACGAGATGGCTCTGATACCACTGAAGAGGAACGCGGTATGCTACGCTAGCACAAAAAAAAATCTACCGCGTAACCATAAAGCTAATCGCAAGAAGGGGATCATAGATAAGATTACCACTAGACGCGCAGTTGCGGAATCCTTCGCGCGTCGATGTAGTGGATCGTCCTCGCCGCAGTCGTTGCGTCGATGTAGTGGATCATCCTCGCCTTGCCGTGGATCGTCCTCCCGCGCCGCAGTCACAGCAGCGTCACCGCAGTAGTCCACATGTCCAGAGATGGAACGCCGTGCGTCGGTGTGCAAGCACCTGGTCGCTCGGCAGGGGCAGCGAGAGGAGTAGGCTAGGGTTTCGAGTGAATCACTCCTAAACCGTGGAAAGCACAACCTGTGCCCTCCCTCCTCCCCTCCTTATATAGCCACGAGATGAAACCCTAAACTAGGGCCCATCAACGTGCTGAGCCCACGAGGTTCATTAATTACGGATCCAATCCAAATTAATGCGTCCCACCCATTAAGTGTGTGACCTGCGGTTCACGTACGTTTGGGCGTGGATTCAAAAACTCCTTTTCAATCCAATAGTTGGCGGTGGCTTCTTGCAAAGTATGCCAACTCCCAAACATACTATGATCAAATCGGACAGAACCTATCAAAAGTACTCATGTAATAATCCCTTTGCCAAGTATATGAAGATTGATCTCAAGGCGAGAAGCATGTCATCCTTTGATGATTCAATCCATCTCTCGTATCCGTGATATATTAATAAGTTGTGATTGACTCCTCAATCACGGCATGGCCATGCACTTCCTTAATCATATCACACGAGTGGCCTTGTCATATATCTCCGTTTCATTGGAGTGGCAAATTCCATCTTATTTGCTCACTTCCCTCGCACGTTTCATAGTAAACATGAAAGCTACCTTTATAACTATCCGGTTAGGAAGTAGTGTTTGATAGCCCCAAGGAAAACTTTTACACATGTAGGGAATATGACAATCTCGGTCTAAGGATCATACATCTACTAGGTATGAGATACAGCGATGACACATAAGAATGAAACATTCTCGAAGTGTCCCATTGCGGTCTATCTAACCCATGTTCTTCAACATGCGTCCACAATGTATAGATGATATCTCCATATCCCATGATCTATGAAGCATGATCATCGATCACTACATGTGCTGATCTATTCATCGTTGTCCTATACGATGATATCCGATCAGAGACATTTATCGAATTACATCATTAAGTAAAGAGCTTCATAAGCAAGTCACATACTTGTTGATCAATACAATGATATACATTCATTGGACCAATAATCATATTATTATTCATAAACATAGTCATGTTACAATCATCTAAATGATTGCCTCAAGGGCATAACACTAACAATTGCTCCACTGAACTTTATAAAATTTTAGAGTTCTCCGACGGGTATTGCGTTCAGCTTCATCCAAAACTTGAATAGGATATTCTTGGTAAGATAGATCTGGCAGAACTTCGAGTTCATCCACATCGAGTTGTTCAAACGGGATACGAAGGCATTTCTTCAATTGTGATATATGGAAGACATTGTGGACCATCTCTAGAGAGGGAGGAAGCTCCAATTGATATGCCACTTGACCACGTCTTGCAAGGATCCGGAAAGGTCCTATGTATCGAGGTGACAATTTTCCCTTAACCCCGAAACGATGGGTGCCCCGGAGGGGAGATACCTTCAGATAGACATAATCACCAACGCTGAAAAAGAGGGGTCTTCTACAACGATCAGCATAGCTCTTTTGCCGTGATTGTGCTACTCGCAGATTTTCTTGAATGATCTTCACCTTCTCTTCTGCCTTCGTGACCAATTCGGGCCCAAAGAATGGTCGTTCCCACTTTCGAGACCAGTTCGAGGTGTCCGCAGCTCGACCATAGAGTGCTTGAAAGGAGACATCTTGATGCGGATTGGTAGTCATTGTTGTAAGCAAACTCAGCATATGGAAGACATTCATCCCATTTCTTCCCATAAGATAGAACACAAGCTCTCAACATATCCTCAAGTATCTGATTGACCCTTTCGGTTTGGCCGTCCGTTTGCGGATGATATGTTGGTCGTGAAGTAGCTTAGTGCCCAATGCCTCATGTAAACTCTTCCGAATCGAGACAAACCGAGAGCCTCGATCTGAAACTATTAACTTTGGCACTCCATGAAGACATACAATTCGAGATATGTACGACTCCGCGTACCTCTTGGCTTGATAAGTGGTGCGAGCGGCTAGGAAATGTGCGAGACTTCAAACCGATCGACTATAACCCATATCAGTCGTGACCGAAGAAGTCGTTGGCGGGCGATGATGAAATCCATGCCAAAATCTTCCCACTTCCAACTTGGAATGGGTAGCGGCTGAAGAGTGCCAGCCGGCCTGAGGTGTTCGGCCTTTACCCTTTGGCAAACATCACATTCGGACACATAGCGAGCAATCTCACGCTTCATGCGAGTCCACCAAAACCGTTGCTTCAAGTCTTGATACATTTCTCTTTGCCGGGATGGATTGTGAGCAAAGAGTTGTGGGCTTCATCGAGAATCTTTCTTCTCAATTCTTGGTCCTTAGGGACGACTAGGCGCTCGCCAAACCATAAAGTTCCACGGTCATCAAGATGAAAGCTAGTAGCTTGGCCGGCATTTAGTTTGCCGCAAATTCGGGCAACGCCCTTGTCCCTCTTTTGGGCCTCTCTAATCTGTTCCAGCAGCGTGGAATTCAACTCTAGATTAGCCAAGAAACCTTCTTCAACCACCTCTATCTTTGAGCTTACGTAGTTACGCACGGATATTGGCACCCCGGGTTGAAGAGTGAGGCAATTGCATCGGGCCTTGCGACTCAACGCATCAGCCACCGCATTGGCTTTTCCCGGGTGGTAATGCACTTCCAAACTGTAATCTTTGATCAGTTCAAGCCACCTTCTTTGCCTCATATTCAAATCTACCTGAGTGAAGATGTACTTGAGACTCTTGTGATCGGTATAGATGTTGCACTTGTTCCCAAGAAGATAGTGGCGCCAAATTTTTAAAGCATGGACCACCGCAGCAAGCTCTAAATCATGAGTTGGGTAGTGCTCTTCATGGCGTTTCAATTGCCGAAATGCATAGGCGACAACTCGGCTTTCTTGCATAAGTACACAGCCAAGGCCGATACCTGATGCATCGCAATAGACATCGAATGGCTTGTGAATATCAGGTTGCGTAAGGACAGGAGCGGTAGTAAGGCGTTGTTTCAAGGTCTGAAATGCTTACTCACAGCCCGCTGACCATTTGAATTCAGCACCCTTTTTCAGTAGCTCGGTCATAGGTTTCGCAACCTTTGAGAAATCTTGAATGAATCGGCGATAATAGCCTGCAAGCCCAAGAAAACTACGGATCTCTGTGACAGTTTTGGGCTGTTCCCACTTGAGGACATCTTGTACTTTACTTGGGTCGATAGCAACACCTTGCTCGGAGAGGACATGTCCCAAGAAAGATACCTCCTTCAGCCAAAACTCGCACTTACTAAATTTGGCATATAGACGATGCTCCCAGAGTCTTCCGAGAATGATGCGAAGATGCTTTGCATGCTCTTCTTCATTTGCTGAGTAGATGAGGATGTCATCAATGAAGATGACCACGAAAGAGTCAAGTTCCTCCATGAAGATGGAATTCATAAGGTACGTGAAGTATGCTGGCGCATTCGTCAATCCGAATGACATGACGGTATACTCAAGAAACCATAACAAGTGGAGAATGCTGTCTTCGGGATATCTTCTGCTCAAATCTTGATTTGATGATATCCGAGCCTCAAATCAATCTTGGAGAACAACCGTGCACCGACAAGGCGATAAAGAGGATGTCGATCCGGGGAGAGGGTACTTGTTCTTTATGGTGATCGCATTTAAAGGGCGATAGTCAACACACAGACGAAGAGAACCGTCCTTCTTGGTCACAAAGAGAGCCGAGCAGCCCCAAGGTGAGGAGCTCGGGCGAATGAATCCCTTGTCCGTTAACTCCTTTAATTGCTTCTTCAACTCGGCCAATTCATTTGGCGGCATTCGATCTGGTGCTTGGAACCTGAGCGATCCGGTGAAGCTCAACTACGAACTCAATATCCCGATCGGGTGTCATCCCCGGCAATTTCGCTGGGAACACATCCGGGTATTCAGAAACCAAGGGAATGGACTCTAACTCCCCAATTTCAGCACCATTCAAGGAGCAAAGAGTGGCCTTGCCATCATCGAGAAGTAGAGCTAACCGGCCGCCCATCGGTTCCATGAGCGAGATGGAGCGACGATAACATTCTAGAATGGCCCGCTGCCGTGTTAGCCAATTCATGCCCAAGATAACATCCATCCCAAGAAGATCGAGGAGCAACAAGTTGACAAGGAATGGAACCCCTTGGATTAGCACAGATGCTTCTCGAACTACTTGATTAGCGATAATTTTTGAACCCGGTGCTTCAATGAGGAAAGAGGTGTGCTGCAACTCACTCTCATTTGATGATGCATAGCAAAATACTTGCGAATAAAAGAATGAGAAGCCCCTGAGTCAAATAAAACCCTAGCAGCATGCCCATCAATGCATAACATACCCGTCAACACCTGGTCACCCTCTGGAATCTCCTCAGCGTTGGTGTAGTTGACTCGGCCATGCTTCGACACTTGAGGTGCCTTCCCATTGGGACGTGGAGGCGGTGCGGTAGCGCCTTGAGGCCTTGGAGCATTAAAGTTGTTGCCCCGCTTTGGAAAAGGGCAATCCCTGATGAAGTGTCCCGCGCGCCCACAATTGTAGCACGGGCCTGGACCGGAGTTCGCCTCTACTCTCACTCCCGGCGGTGGCTGTGGGGGCCGGGGAGCAACAGTAGGAGGCCGGGCCATCCCAGCCGGTAGGGGAGGTGCAGGAGCAGTTGCCCTATGTGGAGGAAGGAGGACAGCTCGAGCACGCTGTGAACTGCGACCTGCTGAAAACTGTGCACCCCGCTTCCGCTTCTTTTCTTCCTGGTGGTTCTTCATCTTCTGCTCCACTGTGATTGCCCGACTCACCAAGGTATTAAAATCAGGGAAGTCGCACACGGATAGCTTATCTTGCATCTTGGCTGTCAGCCCATTCATGAAGCGATCTTGCTTCTTCTGGTCAGTGTTCACCTCTTCCGGTGCATACTGAGCCAAGTAGTTGAACTCGCGAGAGTAGTCCATCACTAGCTTGTTCAACTGCTTAAGGGAGAGGAACTCCTGCCTCTTGATGTCCATGAGCCCCTTCGGGATATGATAGGCCCGAAAGGCCTCACGAAACTTTGCCCATGACACCTGGTGACCGGCAGGCTGCATGACTAGAAAGTTGGCCCACCAAGCACCAGTGGGACCCTGAAGTTGTTGAGCAGTGAAGAGTGCCTTCTCATGGTCTTCGCAGCGAACGAGAGCAAACATCTGCTCAATAGTCCGCAACCAATCGTCGGCCTCTAGTGGCTCGCTGGCGCGAGAGAAGGTAGGTGGCTGTGTATGCAAGAAATTCAGATAACCGTTGGGTCGGTCTCGCCCTTCGCGGCCACCTCGAGGAGCCTGATTCTGAACAAGCATCTCAAGGATCCGGTTAGTTGCCAGCTGATTCTGCTCAGACCTTAGCAGCACATCCAAGAGGTTGGGTGGAGGAGGCGGGTCGCCATCGTGGGGCTGCGATCTCCCCACACCATCATCACCTCCTTTACCTCTGCAGGTCCTCATCCTATTGCCAACCAAGGTCAAACGACAAAGAATTGGACTCCACAAAGAAGGGATAGGTTCTTAGACTTGGCAATATGACATGGCAAGATATAACAATGCATAGATCATGATGCAAGACAACAACACAAAACAAAGGAATTTTTATGAATCCTACATACATAAAAGCATAGATCATGATGCAATATGACATGGCAAGACATATGCGTGCATGGTATGACAGAGATCTTACATGCATGGCATGAAATGCACGATTCCAACGTGATCGTTTCTCCCACACTCACCATTCAGCCTACACAACCCAAACTATAGAAATAGGGCGGGTAATATAGCACTAATTACTACTTGGAGGTTAAGTAAACCACACCAAATCACCTAAGTGGTTGTCAAGTTTAGGGTTCGTCTTTATGCACCTTGCTCTGATACCAGCCTTGAGAGGAGCCGTCCAGACCGTCCTCGGCTATTTGAATGTTCTGTCGTCCTCATCGGATTTGGAGGCTAGCAACGGATCGCCGCTGGCGCTCGCAATGCTAGCACCCAAGCCCAAATGAGACAACAGGGAGGCCACTCAAATAATCGACAACAATCCCGGTATTCCCCCAGTATGCGACCCGAAGCTCGCCCAGGATTGCCCCACATACTGGTTTCCAATGCCATATGAACTCAATTTGCATAAAGGGGGCAACGAACTCAAAACCCCACATCCAGACACGCAACCGCGGAAGCACAACAAAATGACTAAAAACCAAGGCACAAAGACAAACCAGGTAAAAAAAAAGAGACTACCTAGGCTCACAATTTCTACGAAATTTCAGCATGAAGCCTCTAGAAGAGAGGACATCCACCCAGCAGACAGGAGAAACAAATAACATAAACACAAATGACACAACAACAACCACATAGCAAAAGATCGACATGGATAGGAGCAACATACAAGGCATGGGATGAGCACCATACTACAACAAGGTTCAACATTAGAAGTAGCCAAGTTTTGAAACCTAGACATGACATAGCTTAAGGATAACTATACAACAAAATGAAAGCACAACCACCAAAATAAACCAAAAGTATGATATCTCCGGGAGTGTCCTGCCCCTGAACACTTTCGGGCGTTTGCATCATTAAACATAGCCTCCATAGCCTCTATTCGGTGCCCCGCCCGACCACCGAGAGGCAATAAGGACAGAACTCGCATCCACCCTAATCCTCACCTGAAAACCACAAAGCAGAAGCATGAGTACAGAAGGTACTCGCAAGACTTACCCGTGGTCCATATATGACCGATTTGAAGGCATATGCATTTGGATGTAGCAAGAAAAAAGCTTAAGGTAACAAGTGCATAAAAGCTTAACTTTGATTCAGATTCACATTCAACTACTCAATTTACAAATTTTATAGCATTTATAAACAGCACCTATTGCTAAAGTGAGAGCTGAATTTTAAACATTTAAGAGAGCAAATAGAATCATAAACAAGAAACCACATCGAGTATACTAACTAGTTTCAATTTAAGTTATTACTACGTTGAAATGTCGGATGATACAAGCGTGCTCATATCCGAGAGCGCGGCAATTCGAATCGCTTATTCACCCTGCAGGGGATCATCAATCGCACGACATGCGCCACAAGGAACCTCATGTCAACCCTCCTCCCATCCATATCTACTCGTTGGACCATCCTCATGCGGCCCGAGCACCTAGCAACCTCTCTCGAGCGGCCCAAGCCTCGCTTCGCCCTCGAGAGTCGGCCTAGGCCTCGCCCTCAACCACGTCCTATCGCATGAGGGCATGACCCATCGAGTAGTATGCCATGAAAGGGTGGCTTACCGTACCATTATATCGGGCATGCGTTCAACAAGGTGTGCTCGATCAACGTGGCAAACAACGGAGCGGTCCTTAACCGACACAGGCGTGACTACAACATTTGAGTCTCCACACCCAAATGATCCAACCCTCTCGCCCGGTCTCAAGTTTACATTTCAGAACATAACCATATTCATTGCAACCCAATAGTGTGAAGTAATTAATCTCAAGTGAAGGAACCATCATCCAACACTTGGCCCATACCCGACATCTAAGCAAACTAAGCATGGACACAATATAATTACCCATATACTAGCTCCAAGGAAGATGTTCGACAATTAACAATGAGTGTATGTGCAACAATTAGGTTCTAATACCCTTCCCACATTTCAATTCCTAATGCATAACTTAACCATCCAATAAGCCAATTTATTCGCTAAAATACAATTAGGAATAAGGTTGAATATGCTTAGGTGCTTGCCTTGAGCTTCTGCCGGATTTTCAACCAAAATTTGCTCTCCAAAATCCCCTCGGCCACGGCCACGTCAACCACCGCGGTTTCGTTCTCTACACGATCACAATGTATGCGAAATGAGATGCATGCAATGCATATGAGGAGGAAATGAAAATTGAAGACTCGCCGAAATTTCCAAAATGCAAGCATTTTACAACAAACGTAAAGCAAAAACATTAACACTACACACTAATAGCTAAACAACACTTTGCAATGCTTCACCAATTCAAACAAGTTCCTAACTTTCACTAAGCAACTTTTGGACAGATTTCAGCCTTTCTAGACCGACTTCACCATTTTTGGCATAACTTCTACATGGTTTCATGA
The DNA here is from genome assembly GCA_036346275.1 of Otatea glauca. Classification (NCBI taxonomy): domain Eukaryota; kingdom Viridiplantae; phylum Streptophyta; class Magnoliopsida; order Poales; family Poaceae; genus Otatea; species Otatea glauca. The sequence continues at coordinate 35,218,479 of CM070723.1, read as the reverse complement.
AATTGAGTGATTCCAAGTTCTAATGAAACTTAAGAGACATATCTACAACATAGTTTTGGCCGATTTCTCATTCACTGCCCGAGGAACTCCCAGTTTGCCCACGAACAGGGAGCAATTTCAGAGTTCAGAAAATTCAGGGTTTCCGAATATCATGCACCAATTTCAACAGAACTTTCAGTTAGATTAACGAAATCAGGTGATTCCGGTTGGAAATGAAAGATAACTCCATTACCTACAATTACTGCTTCAGCCTGCCTAGCAGGAGATGCCCTTAACTTGCTCAAATCAACCCGAAACAGTAGCTACGAAATTTGCTCGAAATTCGGATGTTGCTCCAAACCCTAGAGTGTTATTTCCCCACCCAAATCACAAATCTCTGCTCTCCTAAGCCCCCAAATTCTTCAATGCTGCCCCCAAAACCAGAAAACAACAAACCCTAAATCAAGGAAGCATTACCTCAAAATCTCATGGGGAAAAACTAGAGGAGGGAAAGGTGCTGCTGCTGCTTGGAGAGGGAGGCGCCACCAGGGAAGAGCTGCAGGGGAGAGTGGCGCCACCAGGGAAAGGGCTGGAGGAAGATCCAAGGTACTGCAATGGCCTGGGGAGAGTTCAGCCAGGGAACTGGGAACAATTGATTTGGGGCTGAGGGATTTCTTTATGTGCTGCTGTTTGGTGCTGTGTTGGCACATTTGCTAAGTCCCAAAATTTCAGCACAGGATTTCATCTTTGAGCCATATTTAAAATTAGTGTTTGCTTTTGGATTGGGCCCAAAACTCAACCATATTGTAGAGGAAAGTTCCTAGTTTGTAACCAACTAACATGCACATCCTAATTCATTATGGATCTCCAATTACGAGGCTCCAAACTTTGATGGAAACCACATTTTTCAGGGTGAAGTTTCTAGCTCGAAATCTTTGGTTAAGCTTGGATATTGCTAAGCGGCAGCTTAGGATATGCTCGGGAGTTATTAATGGATTTCAAATGTGGCTAAAGATTGGTTAGAGTTAATTTGCTAGCCGCATGAGTCGAACTCGAATTCGGGGCCTTGACAGCAGGGAGCTCACTAACTCGTGGAATGTGGACAAGCTCCAGCGGTTTTATGCCTAATGCTCCCGTCCTTCTGTTTTGAGATAAGATGTTTTCCCTTATCATCATGCTTGTTTCCCGTATCTCGAGCAAACGCGACCCGGGCCATGGCCCGGACACCTACCCCCGGGGGTCGATTGCGCGGTAAGCCGATCCTCATCGCAGTAAGCCGACTATCCCCCGTCGCGAGTTCTGCCCTGGCAGTCACGCTCGTGGGCCCGCCGACCTCGAGATACTCTAGTTCCGGCCCTCAGGCCCCTTACTCAAGCTAGCACGACGGTCCCGTGGTCCACCTTCGGGGGTTGAATACGCGGTAAGCTGATCCTCATCGCAGTAAGCCGACCATTCCCCCGTAGCAGGGCCCGTACCCTGGACCGTCGTCGGTAAGGGCTTCGAGCTAAGGGCCTTGGCCTAGTTTTTCCCTCACGCTAAATTGTGCTGCTTTATCATCTCCTTTTTTCCTCTTATGCTTTTCCCTGTCTCGAGCGAATAGGTCTGAAGGTTGTGATGTAAGGGACCGACTGTAGGGGGTCGGATGCGCAGTAAGCCGATTCTCATCGTAGTAAGCCGATCTCCCCCTGTAGCAAAGTCCATCCTGGCATTCGCACCCGAGCGCTTCCTCGACCTCGAGATGCAGGGGTCTCGGCCCGCGCACCCCTCACTAAAGCTGGGATCTTGGCCTCGTAACTCGCCTCCGGGAGACGAAAAGCATATGGATATTAGTTAGGGCGCATATGAAGTCCATTCGGTGTGTTTGTCACTCAGTTTCACTCTGTGACTTTTTTCACACAAATGGTGTCTGCAGTGCTAGTTGGGACACGTTGTGAAGAATTTTTAGCACGATCCGGACGGATTTGAAACGCACACGGATATTAGTTAGAGCACATATGAAGTCCATTCGGGGTGTTTGTCACTCAGTTTCACTATGTGACTTTTCTCGCACAATGGTGTCTGTAGTGCTAGTTGGGACATGTTGTGAAGAATTTTTTACACGAACCAGACGGATTTGAAACGCATACGGATATTAGTTAGAGCGCATATGAAGTCCATTCGGGGTGTTTCTCACTCACTTTCACTCTGTGAATTTTTCACACAAATGGTGTCTGCGGTGCTAGTTGGGACACGTTGTGAAGAATTTTTAGCACGATCTAGACGGATTCGAAATGCGCAGGAATATTAGTTAGAACGCATATGAAGTCCATTCGGGGTTTTTGTCACTCAGTTTCACTCTGTGACTTTTTTCGCACAAATGGTGTCTGTTGTGCTATTTGGGACACGTTGTGAAGAAATTTTAACACCGAACCGGACGGATTCGAAACGCATACGGATATTAGTTAGGGCGCAGATGAAGTCCAATCGGGGTATTTGCCAACCAGTTTCACTCTGTGACTTTTTCCGCACGAATGCAGTCTGTAGAGGAAGATGGGACACATTATGAAGAATTTTTAACACCGACTCGGAGGGATTCAAAACGCATATCCGTATGAGTTAGGGCGCATATGAAGTCCATTTGAAGTGTTTATCACTCAGTTTTACTCTGTAACTTTTTCCACAAAATGGTGTCTGTAGTGTTAGATGGGGCACGTTGTGAAGAATTTTTAACACCGACTCGGATGGATTAAAAACGCATACGGATATTAGTTAGGGCGCATATGAAGTCCATTCGGGGTATTTGCCTCTCAGTTTCACTCTTTGGCTTTTTTTCGCACGAATAAAGTATGCAGTGCATGTTGGGACACGTTGTAAACAATTTTTAACACCGACTCGGACGGATTTGAAACGTGTACCCATATGAGTTAAGGCGCATATGATGTCTATTCGGGGTGTTTGTCACTCAGTTTCACTCTGTGACTTTTTCGCACAATTGGTGTCTGAAGTGCTAGTTGGGACACGTTGTGAAGAATTTTTAACACAGAACCGGACGGATTCGAAACGCATACGGATATTTGTTAGGGTGCATATGAAGTCAATTCGGTGTGTTTGTCACTCAGTTTCACTCTGTAACTTTTTCCACACAAATGGTGTCAGCAGTGCTAGTTGGGACACGTTGTGAAGAATTTTTAACACCGACTCGGACGGATTTGAAACGCATACGGATATTACGCATATGAAGTCCATTCGGGCTATTTGCCACATAGTTTCACTCTGTGATATTTTTTCGCACGAAAGGAGTCTGTAGTGCAAGTTGGGACACGTTTTGAAGAATTTTTAACACCGACTCGGACGGATTCGAAACGCATAACCATATGAGTTTGGGCGCATATGAAGTCCATTCGGAGTGTTTGTCACTCAGTTCCGCTTTGTGAATTTTTTCGCATAAATGGTTTCTGAAGTGCTAGTTCGGACACGTTGTGATGAATTTTTAACACCGAACCGGACGGATTCGAAACGCATACGGATATTAGTTGGGGCGCATATTGATGGGTGCAGCGATCCCGATCTTTCGGTGGGATGATGATATGTCAATTTGGTGGTGTTGATGGCACCGAATTTAGTGCTTCCTACCAAACAGGTTGGGAGCTTCACAATCACAATGCCAAATCCACACAGATACAAGATCCAATGATCTGTTGTTCCTGCAAGAAATCGAGAACCCGCAAGAACAAAGTATGAAGCAAACCGAAAAGGTAGTATTGAAATCAAACAAAGAAAACAAGTTGAGGTTCTGTTTCTCGGCTCGGGCGGTCTAGTTGACATGCGCAAACACGAGGAGGGATGCACACGGGGTCCATTGGATAGGTTATCTCGATACATTTCAAACGAGTTGTCGAACGTCAAAAACGGAGTTCGGATATGGCCGTGGCGTCCGTTTGAAGTACTGCTGCTCTTGGATGGCCGAACCGGACTCGGCGACGAATTGGGCTTTATCTTAGGCCTTCCTTGGCGCGTGGGCTGTCCTCGGTGGATGTTCTTGACGTGCTGGTCCAGCAAAGGTGGATGGAAAGGACTTGCTTCCAGATTAAGCCATCCAGACGTCGTAGACGATGTAGCGGACGTAAAGGAAGAAGGGGCAGCGGTTGTATCCTTGGTTTGGATGTCCTCATCACATATGAAGTCCATTCGGTGTCTTTGTCACTCAGTTTCAATTTGTGACTTTTTTCACACAAATGGTGTCTGAAGTGCTAGTTGGGACACATTATGAAGAATTTTTAACACCGACTTGGACGGATTCAAAACGCATACCGATATGAGATAGGGCGCATATGAAGTCCATTCGGGGTGTTTGTCACACAGTTTCACTCTGTGACTTTTCTCGCACAAATTGTGTCTGAAGTGCTAGTTGGGACACGTTGTGAAGAATTCTTATCACCGACTCGGACGGATTCGAAACGCATACCCATATGAGTTTGGGCGCATATGACTCCATTCGGTGTGTTTGTCACTCAGTTTCACTCTGTGACTTTTTTCACACAAATGGTGTCTGCAGTGCTAGTTGGGACACGTTGTGAAGAATTTTTAACATCGAGTCGGACGGATTCGAAACGCATATGGATATTAGTTAGGGCGCATATGAAGTGCATTCTGTTTGATTGTCACTCAGTTTTTACTCTGTGACTTTTTTCACACAATTGGTGCCTGCAGTACTAGTTGGGACACGTTGTGAAGAATTTTTAACATGAACCGAACGGATTCGAAACACATACAGATATTAGTTAGAGCGCATATTAAGTCCATTCAGGGTGTTTGTCAATCAGTTTCACTCTGACTTTTTTCACACAAATGGTGTCTGCAGTGCTAGTTGAGACACGTTGTGAAGAAATTTTAACACCGAACCGGACGGATTTGAAACGCATACGGCTATTAATTAGGGCGCATATGAAGTCCATTCGGAGTGTTTGTCACTCAGTTTCACTCTGGGACTTTTTTCACACAAATGGTGTCTCTAGTGCTAGTTTGGACACGTTGTGAAGAATTTTTAACTCGAACCGCACGTCTTCGAAACACATACGGATATTAGTTAGAGCGCATATGAAGTCCATTAGGGATGTTTGTCACTCAGTTTCACTCTGTGACTTTTTTGCACAAATGGTGTCTAAAGTGCTAGTTGGGATACGTTGTGAAGAATTTTTAACACCGACTCGGACGGATTTGAAATGCACACGGTTATTAGTTTGGGCGCATATGAAATCCATTCGGGGTATTTGCCACTCAGTTTCACTCTTCACTTTTTTCGCACAAATGGTGTCTGCAGTGCTAGTTGGGACACGTTGTGAAGAAATTTTTAACACTAACTCGGACATATTCGAAACGCATACGAATTTAGTTAGGGCAGATATGAAATCCATTCGGGGTATTTGCCACTCAGTTTCACTCTTTGAATTTTTTTAGCACGAATGGAGTCTGTAGTGTAAGTTGGGACACGTTGTGAAGAATATTTAACACCGACTCGGACGGATTCGAAACGCATACCCATGAGTTAGGGCGCATATGATGTCCATTCAGCGTGTTTGTCACTCAGTTTCACTCTGTAACTTTTTTCGCACAAATGGTGTCTACAGTACTAGTAGGGACACGTTATGAAGAATTCTTAACAACGACTCGGATAGATTCGAAATGCATACCCATTTGAGTGAGGGCGCATATGAAGTTCATTTGGTGTGTTTGTCACTTAGTTTCACTCCGTAACTTTTTCCACACAAATGGTGTCTGGAGTGCTAGTTGGGACACGTTGTGAAGAATTTTTAATACCGACTCGGACGGATTAGAAATGCATATGGATATTAGTTAGGGCGCATATGAAGTCTATTTGGGGTGTTTGTCACTTAGTTTCACTCTGTGACATTTTTTCACACGAATGGAGTCTAAAGTGAAAGTTGGGACACGTTGTGAAGAAATTCTTAACACCGACTCGGACGGATTCGAAACGCATACCCATATTAGTTGGGTGCATATGAAGTCCATTCGGGGTGTTGGTCACTCAGTTTCACTCTGAGACTTTTTTCGCACAAATGGTGTCTGCAGTGCTAGTTGAGACACGTTGTGAAGAAATTTTAACACCGAACCGGACGGATTCGAAACGCATACGGATATTAGTTATGGCGCATATGAAGTCCATTCGGTGTGTTTGTTACTCAATTTCATTCTGTGACTTTTTTCACACAAATTGTGTCTCCAATGCTAGTTGGGACACGTTGTGAAGAATTTTTAACACCGAGTCGGACGGATTTAAAACGCATACGGATATTAGTTAGGGCGCATATGAAATCCATTTGGGGTATTTGCCAACCAGTTTCACTCTGACTTTTTTCGCACGAATTGAGTCTGCAGTGCAAGTTGAGACACATTGTGAAGAATTTTTAACACCAACTCGAACGGATTCGAAACGCATACCCGTATGAGTTAGGGCCCATATGATGTCCATTCGGAGTGTTTGTCACTCAGTTTCACTCTGTGACTTTTTTCGCACAAATGGTGTCTGCAATGCTAGTTGGGACACGTTGTGATGAATTTTTATCACCGAACCGGACGGATTCGAAACACATACGGATATTAGTTATGGCGCATATGAATTTCATTCGGTGTGTTTGTCACTCAGTTTCACTCTGTGACTTTTTTCACACAAATGGTGTCTGTAGTGCTAGTTGGGACACGTTGTGAAGAATTTTTAACACCGACTCCGACGGATTCAAAACGCATACCCATATGAGTTGGGGCGCATATGAGGTCCATTCGAGGTGTTTGTCACTCGGTTTCACTCTATGACTTTTTTCGCACAAATGGTGTCTGAAGTGCTAGTTGGGACACGTTGTGAACAATTTTTAACACCGACTCGGACTGATATGAAACGCATACCCATATGAGTTAGGGCGCATATGAAACCATTTGGTGTGTTTGTCACTCTGTTTCACTCTGTGACTTTTTTCACACAAATGGTGTCTGCAGTGCTAGTTGGGACACGTTGTCAAAAATTTTTAGCACTGAGTCGGACGGATTCGAAACGCATACGGATATTAGTTAGGGCGCATATGAAGTCCATTCTGCTTGTTTGCACTCGGTTTCACTCTGTGACTTTTTTCACACAAATGGTGTCTGCAGTGCTTGTTGGGACACGTTGTGAAGAATTTTTAACACGAACTGGACGGGTTCGAAACGCATACGGATATTAGTTAGAGCGCATATGAAGTCCATTCGGGGTGTTTGTCACTCAGTTTCACTCTGTGACTTTTTTTGGCACAAATGGTGTCTACATTGTTGCTGGGACACATTGTGAAGAATTTTTAACACCGACTCGGACGGATTAGAAACGCATACGGACATTAGTTAGGGCACATATGAAATCCATTCGGGGTATTTGCCACATAGTTTCACTCTGTGACATTTTCTCGCACGAATGGAGTTTGAAGTGCAAGAAGATACTTTTCAGGCTCAAGAAAATATCTTTGACTCTCAACATGCCTTGTTTTCCACCTTTGAACAACGTTATTATACTGACCAAAGAGGATTTCAAGCAAGATATATGGAAGATCAAGCAACAGCAGCTCAGAGATATGAAGAAACAACAAAATTTCAAAATGAAGTCTTGTCTAGATTTGATCACCTCAACAGCAACCAAGGGGACTTAAGACAGTGCATCCAGCAGCTTAGTACAAATCAAAATCTATTAAAGGACAGACTGTATGACATGAATCAGAAAATTGATGATCATCACAAGAGTCTAAGAAATCAAGTTGAGGCTGCAAGCACATCAAATAAGAGTAATCAATTATGGATCAGATAGAATCTGGACCATCTCTTAGACTTCTCTGAGGACGCCCTGCTTGACCATACTCGACTAGCACAAGGTTGCATTTATGATGTGGGTCAGGTCCTTGCTGAAACAAACACCTTGAATGAGTCCTTGAGCAAAATGACTGCAGTCAGATCTTCATAATCTGACCATTCAATCAGGTGAACCAGATTATTCGAGCTGGCATGATCAAGCCATGTCCCAAGAGCCAAGAACTCAAACTCAAGAAGCAACTGATGATCAAATTATCTTTCCTCCCAGGAAGAGCTTAGTTCTTGGTCAGCTCAAAAGAACCTTTTCTCGACGCAAATAGGAACCTTTTTGGCTATTGATTCCAAAGGGGGAGAATATTTCTATAGTTCCCTATATTCTGTTCTGTAGGCTGGACAAAGTATTATTGTATTGTCTACAACAAGTATCTAATGTGTTGATATTGATGGTATTTGAGGCATTAATGTATCTGATATGTATCTGACTTATGTGTGCTATATTTGTGCTCTGATATTATATTTTTATTGATATTTTTTTCGTTTTATGCTCTGATACTTACTTCATAGTGCTCTGATACTTACTTTGTCTTTGTGCTCTGATACTTTCTTGACTGGTTTTATTGATTAATCTGGAAGTACTTCCTTTAACTCTTATTGATCTGATCTCTGGTTATTAACAAGAAAAATCAAAGGTAATGTATTTTCAAGGATCTAATATAGTCCTAATATATCATGATTGTCAAAGTTCAGATCATGCATTCATTAAGGGGGAGCACATATATTTATAACTTCTGCAGCTATTATGTATAGCTAACTCTGTTTTGCAGAATGGATAAGATATTATTAACTGAGAAGGTATGTTGTCATCAATTACCAAAAAGGGGGAGATTGATAGCATCTAGGCCCCCTCAATTTCTATTATTCTGTTTTATTATAGTTTTGGTATTGATGACTAAGTTAATAATACTTAAAGCTTTGTAGAACATGTGCTGGAATCAATGATGGAGCAAGTTGGACTAACAAGATTAAGGTGCTCAATTTTCTAGTTTATGACTTGGGAGATGATTCAAGTCAAATAGCTAGGCCTTCTTGTTTTCAGTTGTCTAAAGAGGGACTTTGCACAAGCTAGCGGATTGGATCATAAGGCAAAGACAAAACTAGATTTCTGGGAGAAAAAGACACTTAGTTATTGTCCTTTGAATAAAATTTTTTTGGTATACAACGGACTAAAATTTAGCTATCCACTTTTTAAGTCTGTTGCATACACATCATATCCTTTTAAGTCAAAAGATTCTTTGGTCCAGCATTAAAAAGTCTTCTATGTCAAAATTCCTATCAAAAATATCTGCTCATCGGACCAAACCTCTTGTTTTCATATTCTTTCGATCTTGGTGAAAACTCCTTCAAAAATCATCTATCAACCAAGTGATTGTCTATGTATGACGGACAAAATTATTTGGTCCGGCATACATGTAAAAGTCACTCCTCTCTGACGGACCAAAATCTTCTTAGTTTCCCATCTGCAGGAAACCAAATTATTTGGTCCGGCACTCTTTCAATTTTTAAGCCTTCTACAGCGGACCAAACTTTGAAGTCCTATTTATTGAAACCTTAGATGAATATTCTTCCTCATTCAAAAGGTTCTTGCTTTGATAACAGACCAAATATTCATGCTTAACCTTTTCAGTCCGTTGCTAAAGCAAATCACTTGGTTAAAGTTATTTTTGTTGAAAAAGGGTCTTTGGCTACTGATGTTCTAAAACTCTTATGTATGACGGACCAAATTATTTGGTCCGACGTACATGTATCTTTCTTATTCCGATGCCGGACCAAACTCTTTGAAAAACCCATGTACAATGGACCAAATTTTTTGGTCTGTCGTAAATGTCCATATTTGGTCCGTCATACACATGACCAGTATCGCTAGGTACTGTTGCTTAGTCCGTTGTCAACGAATTTCTCTGATATTTCTGACATCTGACACGTCTAACGGCTATAGTAGCAGGTGTAACGTCTATATTCATTCCAAATGGCTATATAAGCATTTCCTGAGCCATCTACCAACATAAAGAATGACCTCCTTTACATTTTAGCATTGAAAATAGCTCTCATTCTCAAAAGGAGTCTGTGCTTCACTTTCAAACCAAAATTCTCAACATCTCCAAGTGTTTTAGCTCCAAGCCAAAGTCTAGCTGTGTGTTTTGCGAAGTAAACCAAGAGACAGAACTTGTGCAAAGTTTATTACTCTTGGATCTTAGTGATCTTAGACAGCTTGGAGGAAGTGAACAGTGCGACCTGTCCAAAAGTGAGTGCGGAAGGCCACTGTGATTGTGAGAGGTAAGGAACTCACCTCACTAGAGTAGTGAAAGAGTTACCTGAGTGATCACCGGAGCTACTGCGACTAGCTTTGGAGAAGCAATACTTCGGAAGAAGTGCTTCAACATGGATTAGGAGTGCGGCTCTGAACCACAGGATAAATCTTTGTCTCTCTTGTGTTTTATTTCTTTTTATTGCTTTCGATATTATTATTGTTTGTTTTTACTTCTGTCATATATATATATATTCTGTTCTATGCCTTTCTCTCAAAAAGAACAGTGAATTGTTTTTAAGAAGATAAAACTTGTAAAAGTTGCCTATTCACCCCCCCTCTAGGCCAACTCTATCCTTCAGACATATTGTGAAGAATTATTAACACCGACTCGGACGGATTAGAAACGCATACGGATATTAGTTAGGGCGCATATGAAGTCCATTCGGGGTATTTGCCACATAGTTTCACTCTGTGACATTTTTTCGCACGAATTGGGTCTGCAGTGCAAGTTGGGACACGTGTGAAAAAATTTTAACAATGACTCGCACGGATTTAAAATGCTTACCCATATGAGTTTGGGCGCATATGAAGTCCATTCGGGGTGTTTGTCACTCAGTTTCGCCCTGTGACTTTTTTGCACAAATGGTATTGCAGTGCTAGTTGCGACACGTTGTGAAGAATTTTTAACACCGAACTTGACGGATTCGAAACGCATACGGATATTAGTTAGGGAGCATATGAAGTCCATTCGGTGTGTTTGTCACTTAGTTTCACTCAGTGACTTTTTTCACACAAATGGTGTCTCGAGTGCTAGTTTGGACACGTTGTGAAGAATTTTTAACACCGAGTCGGACGGATTCGAAATGCATACGTTTATTAGTTAGGGCGCATATGAAGTCCATTCGGGGTATTTGCCAACCAGTTTCACTCTGTGACTTATTCCGCACGAATGGAGTCTGTAGTGCAAGTTGGAACAATTGTGAAGAATTTTTAACACGAACCGGACGGATTTGAAACGCATACGGATAATAGTTAGAGCGCATATGAAGTTCATTCGGGGTGTATGTCACTCAGTTTCATTCTGTGACTTTTTTCGCACAAAAGGTGTCTGGAGTGCTAACGCACACGTTGTGAAGAATTTTTAACACCGACTGGGATGGATTCGAAACGCATATGCATATTAGTTAGGGCGTATATGAAGTCAATTCGGGGCTATTTGCCACTTAGTTTCACTCTTTGACTTTTTTTTGCACGAATGGAGTCTGAAGTGTAAGTTGGGACACGTTGTGAGGAATTCTTAACACCGACTTGGACGGATTGGAAATGCATACCCATATAAGTTAGGGCGCATATGAAGTCCATTCGGGTTGTTTGTCACTCAGTTTCACTCTGTGACTTTTTTCGCACAAATGGTGTCTGTAGTGCTAGTTGGGACACGTTGTGAAGAATTTTTTACACCGAACCGGACGGATTCGAAATGTATACGGTTATTAGTTAGGGCACATATGAAGTCCATCCGGTGTGTTTGTCACTCAGTTTCACTCTGTGATTTTTTTCATACAAATGGTGTCTGAAGTGCTAGTTGGGACACGTTGTGAAGAATTTTTAACACTGAACTAGACGGATTCAAAATGCATACGGTTATTAGTTAGGGTACATATGAAGTCCATGCGGTGTGTTTGTCACTCAATTTCGCTCTAAGACTTTTTTCGCACAAGTGTTGTCTAAAGTGCTAGTTGGGACACGTTGTGAATAAATTTATCACCGAACCGGACGGATTCGAAACACATACGGATATTAGTTAGGGCGCATATGAAGTCCATTCGTTGTTTTTGTCACTCAGTTTCACTCTGTGACTTTTTTCACACAAATGCGGTCTCAGTGCCAGTTTGGACACGTTGTGAAAAATTTTTAACTCAAACCGGATGGATTCGAAACACATATGGATATTAGTTAGAGTGCATATGAAATCCATTCGGCATGTTTGTCATTCAGTTTCACTCTGTGACTTTCTTCGCACAAATGGTGTCTTAAGTGCTAGTTGGGACACGTTGTGAAGAATTTTTAACACCGACTCGGACGGATTCAAAACGCATACGGATATTAGTTAGGGCGCATACGAAGTCCATTTGGGGTATTTCCAACCAGTTTCACTCTGTGACTTATTCCGCACGAATGGAGTCTGTAGTGCAAGTTGAGACACATTGTGAATAATTTTTAACACCGTCTCGGACGGATTCGAAACGCATACCAGTATGAGTTAGGGCGCATATAAAGTCCATTCGGAGTGTTTGCCACTCAGATTCACTATGTGACTTTTTTTCGCACAAATGGTGTCTGTAGTGCTAGTTGGGACACGTTGTGATGAATTTTTAACTCCGAACCGGTCGAATTTGAAACGCATACGGATATTAGTTAGGGCGCTTATGATGTCCATTCGGGGTATTTCCCACTCAGTTTCAATCTGCGACTTTTTTCGCAAAAATGGAGTCTGTAGTGAAAGTTGGGACACGTTGTGAATAATTTTTAACACCGACTCGGACGGATTCGAAACGTATACTCATATGAGTTTGGGCGTATAAGAAGTCATTTCGGGGTGTTTGTTACTCAGTTTCACTCTGTAACTTTTTTCGCACAAATGGTGTCTTCAGTGCTAGATGGGACACGTTATGAAGAATTCTTAACACCTTCTTGGACGGATTAGAATTGTATACGGATATTAGTTAGGGTGCATACGAAGACCATTCGGTGTATTTGCCACTCAGTTTCACTCTGTGACTTTTTTCGCAATAATGGAGTCTGCAGTGCAAGTTGGGTCACGTTGTGAAGAATTCTTAACACCGACTAGGACGGATTCGAAACGTATACCCATATGAGTTTGGGCGCATATGAAGTTCATTCAGGGTGTTTGTCACTCAGTTTCACTCTGTGACTTTTTTCGCACAAATGGTGTCTGCAGTGTTAGTTGGGACATGTTGTGAAGAATTTTTAACACCGACTCGGTCGAATTCCAAACGCATACCCATTTGAGTTATAGCGCGTATGAAGTCCATTCGGGGTGTTTGTCACTCTGTTTCACTCTGTTACTTTTTTCGCACAAATGTTGTCTGCACCGCTAGTTGAGACACGCTGTGAAGAATTTTTAACACCGAACCGGACTTATTCGAAACACATACGGATATTAGTTAGGGCGCATATGAAGTCCATTCGGTGTGTTTGTCGCTTAGTTTCATTCTGTGACTTTTTTCACACATATGGTGTCTGCATTGCTAGTTGGGACACGTTGGGAAGAATTTTTAACACGAATCGGACGGATTCGAAACTCATAAGGATATTAGTTAGAGCGCATATGAAGTCCATTCGGGGTGTTTGTCACTCAGTTTCACTCTGTTACTTTTTTCGCACAAATTGTGTCTGAAGTGCTAGTTGGGACATGTTGTGAAGAATTTTTAACACAGAACCAGACGGATTCGAAATACATACAGATATTAGTTAGGGCGCACATGAAGTCCATTCGGAAGGTTTGTCACTGAGTTTCACTCTGTGTCTTTTTTCACTCAAATGGTGTCTGCAGTGTTAGTTGGGACACGTTTTGTAGAAGTTTTAACACTAGGTCGGACGGATTCAAAACGCATACGGATATTAGTTAGGGCGCATAGCAAGTCCGTTCGGTATATTTGCAAACCAGTTTTACTCTGTGACTTTTCTCGCACGAATGGAGTCTGTAGTGCAAGTTGGGACACGTTTTGAGGAATTTTTAACACCGACTCGGACGGATTCGAAACGCATACACATATGAGTTAAGGCGCATCTGAAGTCCATTCGAGGTATTTGCCACTTAGTTTCACTGTGTGAATTTTTTCGCACGAATGAGTCTGCAGTGTAAGTTGGACAAGTTGTGAAGAATTTTTAACACCGACTCGGACGGATTCGAAACGCATACACATATGAGTTAGGGCGCATATGAAGTCCATTCGGGGTGTTTGTCACTCAGTTTCACACTGTGACTTTTTTCGCACAAATGGTGTGTGCAGTGCAAGTTGGGACACGTTGTGAATAATTTTTAACACCGAACCGGATGGATTCGAAATGCATACGGATATTAGTTAGGGCGCATATGAAGTCCATTCGGTAGGTTCAACACTTAGTTTCACTATGTGTCTTTTGTCTCACAAATGGTGTCTGTAGTGTTAGTTGGGACATGTTGTGAAGAATTTTTAACACTGAGTCGGACGGATTCGAAACACATACATATTAGTTTGGGCGCATATGAAGTTCATTCGGTGTATTTGCCATCCGGTTTCACTCTGTGACTTTTTTCGCACGAATGGAGTCTGCAGTGCATGTTGGGACACGTTGTGAAGAATTTTTAACACCGACTCGGACGGATTCGAAACACATACCCATAAGAGTTACGGCGCATATGATGTGCATTCGCAGAGTTTGTCACTCAGTTTCACTTTATGAATTTTTTCGCACAAATGGTGTCTGCAGTGCTAGTTAGGACACGTTGTGATGAATTTTTAACACCGAACCGGACGGAATCGAAACGCATAATGATATTAGTTTGGGCGCATATGAAGTCCATTCGGTGTATTTGTCACTCAGTTTCACTCTGTGACTTTTTTCACACAAATGGTGTCTGCAGTGCTAGTTGGGACACGTTGAGAAGAATTTTTAACACCGACTCGGACGGACTCGAAACACATATGGATATTAGTTTGGGTGCATAAGAAGTCCATTCGGTGTGTTTGTCACTCAGTTTCACTCTGTGATTTTTTTCGCACAATTGGTGTCTGAAGTGCTAGTTGGGACACATTGAGAAGAATTTTAAACATCGAGTCGGACAGATTCTAAAAGCATACGGATAATAGTTAGGGTACATATGAACTCTTTTCGGGGTATTTGCCAACCAATTTCATTCTGTGACTTTTTCCGCACGAATGGAGTCTGCAGTGCAAGTTGGGACACGTTGTGAAGAATTTTTAACACCGACTCGGACGGATTCGAAATGCATACCCATATGAGTTATGGCGCATATGAAGTCCATTCGGGGTGTTTGTCACTCAGTTTCGCCCTGTGACTTTATTGCACAAATGGTGTCTGCAGTGCTAGTTGCGACACGTTGAGAAGAATTTTTAACACCGAACTTGACGGATTCGAAACGCATACAGATATTTTAGTTAGGGTGCATATGAAGTCCATTCGTGGTATTTGCCATCCAGTTTCACTCTATTACTTTTTCCTCACGAATGGAGTCTGTAGTACAAGTTGGGACACGTTGTGAAGAATTTTTAACACCGACTCGGGCGGATTCTAAACGCATACCCATATGAGTTAGGGCGCTTGTGAAGTCCATTCGAGGTGTTTCTCACTCAGTTTCACTATGTAACTTTTTTCGCACAAATGGTGTGTGGAGTGCTAGTGCGGACACGTTGTGAAGAATTTTTAACACCGAGTCGGACAGATTCGAAACGCATACAGATAATAGTTACGGTGCATTTGAATTCCATTCGGTGTATTTGCCAACCAGTTTCACTCTGTGACTTTTCCGCACGAATGGAGTCTGCAGTGCAAGTTGTGACACGTTGTGAAGAATTTTTAGCACCGACTCGGACGGATTCGAAACGCATACCCATGTGAGTTAAGGAGCATCTGAAGTCCATTCGGGGTATTTGCCACTCATTTTCACTCTGTGACTTTTTTCGCACGAATGGAGTCTGCAGTGCAAGTCGGGACACGTTGTGAAGAATTTTTAACACCGACTCGGTTGAATTCCAAACGCATACCCATTTGAGTTATAGCGCGTATGATGTCCATTCGGGGTGTTTGTCACTCTGTTTCACTCTGTTACTTTTTTCGCACAAATGTTGTCTGCACCGCTAGTTGGGCCACGATGTGAAGAATTTTTAACACCGAACTGGACGGATTCGAAATGCATACGGATTTTAGTTAGGGCGCATATGGAGTCCATTAGGTGTGTTTGTCACTAAGTTTCACTCTGTGACTTTTTCCACACAAATGGTGCCTGCACTGCTAGTTGGGACATGTTGTGAAGAATTTTTAACACCGAGTAGGACGGATTCGAAACGCAGAAGGATAATAGTTGGGGCGCATATGAAGTCCATTCGGTGTATTTGCCAACCAGTTTCACTCTGTGACTTTTTCATCATGAATGGAGTCTGCAGTGCAAGTTGGGACACGTTGTGAAGAATTTTTAACACCGACTCGGACAGATTCGAAACGCATGCCCATATGAGTTAGGGCGCATATGAAGTCCATTCGGGCTATTTGTGACTCAGTTTCACTCTGTGTCTTTTTTCGCACAAATAGTGTCTGAAGTGCTAGTTGGGACACGTTGTGAAGAATTTTTAACACCGAACCGGACGGATTCGAAATGTATACGGATATTAGTTAGGGCGCATATGAAGTCCATTCGGTAGGTTTGTCACTTAGTTTCACTCTGTGTCCTTTTTCACACAAATGGTGTCTGCAGTGTTAGTTGGGACACGTTGTGAAGAATTTTTAACACTAAGTCGGGCGGATTCGAAACACATATGGATATTAGTTAGGGCGCATATGTAGTCCATTCGGTGTATTTGCCATCCAGTTTCACTCTGTGACTTTTCCCGCACGAATGGAGTCTGCAGTGCAAGTTGGGAGACGTTGTGAAGAATTTTTAACACCGTCTCGGACGGATTCGAAACGCATACCCGTATGAGTTAGGGCGCATGTGAAGTCCATTCGGGGTGTTTGTCACTCAGTTTCACTCTGCGATTTTTTTCGCATGAATGGTGCCTGCAGTGCTAGTTGAGACACGTTGTGAAGAATTTTTAACACCGAACCGGATGATTCGAAATGCATACGGATATTAGTTAGGGCACATATGAAGTCCATTTGGTAGGTTTGTCACTTAGTTTCACTCTGTGTCTTTTGTGCCACAAATGGTGTCTGAAGTGTTAGTTGGGACACGTTGTGAAGAATTTTTAACACTGAGTCGGACGGATTTGAAACACATACGGATATTAGTTAGGGCGCATATGAAGTCCATTCGGTGTATTTGCCATCCAGTTTCACTCTGTGACTTTTTCCGCACGAATGGAGTCTGAAGTGCATGTTGGGACACGTTGTGAAGAATTTTTAACACCGACTCGGACGGATTTGAAACACATACCCATAAGAGTAACGGCGCATATGATGTCCATTCGCAGAGTTTGTCACTCAGTTTTACTCTATGACTTTTTTCGCACAAATGGTGTCCGAAGTGCTAGTCGGGACACATTTTGAAGATTTTTTAACACCGAACTGGCCGGATTCGAAACGCATACGGATATTAATTAGGGCGCATATGAAGTCCATTCGGGGTATTTGCCACTCAGTTTCACTCTATGACTTATTTTCCCACGAATGGTGTCTGAAGTGCTAGTTGGGACACGTTGAGAAGAATTTTTAACACCGACTCGGATGGATTCAAAACAAATATGGATATTAGTTAGGGCGCATAAGAAGTCAAATCGGTGTGTTTGTCACTCAGTTTCACTCTGTGATTTTTTCGCACAATTGGTGTCTGCAGTGCTAGTTGGGACAGTTAAGAAGAATTTTAAACATCGAGTCGGACAGATTCTTAACGCATACGGATAATAGTTAGCGTACATATGAACTCCATTTGGGGTATTTGCCAACCAGTTTCACTCTGTGACTTTTTCCGCACGAATGGAGTCTGAAGTGCAAGTTGGGACACGTTGTGAAGAATTTTTAACACCGACTCGGACGGATTCGAAATGCATACCCATATGAGTTAGGGCGCATATGAAGTCCATTCGGGGTGTTTGTCACTCAGTTTCGCCCTGTGACTTTTTTGCACAAATGGTGTCTGCAGTGCTAGTTGCGACACGTTGTGAAGAATTTTTAACACCGAACTTGACGAATTCGAAACGCATACAGATATTAGTTAGGGTGCATATGAAGTCCATTCGTGGTATTTGCCATCCAGTTTCACTTTGTTACTTTTTTCGCACGAATGGAGTCTGTAGTACAAGTTGGTCATGGTTCTAATTTCTATCTTTGGACCAAGTTTGACTTTGCAACTAAAAATTGCTTTCTTCTTCATTTTCTTCAAACTCAAATTTATGCTTTTTGTGTGGTTTGTCAATATACTCATCAAGGGGGAGATTGAAGGACCATGTGGAGGTCCATCCATGTTTGTGATGAGTATTTGACTTTATTTGAGCAAGGTGTGCTCAAGTTTGAGTTTGATTTGGATTGATTTTCAAAATGAAGCAATTTGAGTTGTCTCTGCCAGAGTGGCGATGCTGGTCGTATGGGCGCGGTAGTGATGAGTTGGATGGTTTATTGCACATCTTTGTGGGCATTGCTATGTGAGGAGTTTCCTTGTCTTTGATGGTTGCGAGGCGACGGTGCTAGGTCATGGTGAGGCGAAGGATGGCCGGGACTAGGCGAGGCGTCGGAGGTCCGAGCGGTTGGGAGATCATTGGAAGATGATCGAAGGCGGAGTCGGGCAAGTCAAGAAGACAAGGAAAGGACTTGATGCTAGCTAGATGCCACGTGGATCAATGAGGGCCGTCGGATTGAGGTCTAGTTGATAGGTTAAGCGGGTCTAGGTAGTATGCTTTGAAAACCATGCAAGAAAACCCGGTATGTGTGTGGGTTTTGGGTTAGCCCTTGCATGGCTGTGTGTGTGGGTTAATCCTAGCCCTTAGATGAGTGCTCTAGGGTTGAGGACTCATCCAAGGGTGGTAGGTGGCCCAAGAGTAGTATAAATAGGGGTGGAGGGTAGCCTCCTTCCCTTGAAGGTGTTGAGGTTTTGATGCTCATTTGAGCTTTGCCCACATGAATGTGAGGCTTTGTAACCTCCTTCCAGAAATGAAAGTTTTATTCATCCACCTCTGAATTTATTTTGCGCATTTACATTATGTCTTTACTTTACATAATTTAAATTCAGCATTTACTTTCCATAATTACATTCCCGCAATTTACTTTCAAGTAATTTGGATTTGCCTCCCCTCCTTCTAAATGCTGCTGATCTTGGATGTTTTGAGTGTGTTCATATGGTTTTACATCTCTTTTGCACTCTTGGATTGAGTAGAGAACATCTTTTCTTTCAAGTTCCAACTTTGTTCAGAACTTGTTCTTCGCACAGAAGTCAGTGTTTGATTTTTGTAAAAATATAGAAAAATCCTTTTTGTGTGATTATTGTTGGAGAGGTGCGGGACTCTGATATACACCTGTAGAAAAATTTTGGAGTTCACTTGTTGCACCGTTTGGGCGCCATGAGGTGAAAAGCGAGCCCCAAACTTTCTGCTCGATGTTCTTGAGCATACTGTGTTCTTTGATTTTTACTGTTTTTTCTGTAAGGCTTTTTGAGGAGAATTTTGGTGGAGTTCTTAACGACTCTGATGCTCATAGGGAGAAAAATTTTCAGAATTTTGTGAGCTACATAAACCCACCAACCTCCTGTGCAAATTGAGGACAAGTTCTGCAAATTCTGCTTTTGCTTTTCTGAAAATGACTTTTGTGATTTGAATTGATGTCCTTTCTAAAAGCAAGAGTTTGAATTGATTCCTCTTTATCTTGGACACTAGACAACCAGGATTGTGACTCAAAAATCCCCACATATTTTATGGTACTTATCCATGCAAGCTTGGGGTACACATAGTTGTCTAGTTTTTGGGTTTTCACAATTTCCTTTGGCGATCTTGTCGAGGTTTTTGTTGGAGTATTTTGGGGAATTTTTATTTGCGACCATTCACCCCCTCTGCTTCGCCATCTCGGTCCTTCAATTGGTATCGAGCGGTTCTGCTCTTTCTAGATCTTGACCGGCCTCAAGAGCCATGGCGACGGACAAATATTCCACCAAGCCTCCCATCTTTAATGGAGTTGGTTTTCCTTTTGGAAGTCCGGATGGAGTCATACATCACTGCCTGGGCTCTTGATATGGCGAAAAGTGAAACTCTCGTATGAGGTTCCTGGCGATGAAAATGTCACAGCCATCAATATGGTTGGCGTTGAGGCGAATGCTAAGGCAAGGAACATTCTCATCTGAGGTCTTAGCCACGTGAGTATGATAGGATTTCTCACCTTCGCTCCGCTCACGAGATTTGGGTAACCCTCGATGCTTACCATGAGGGCTCTACTCAAATCAAGGCGTGAGCGAGACCAGTTCAAGCGCGAGTACAACAAGTTTGATCAGCGCTACTGCTGAGAGTCTCGATGAGTGTTTTGGTCGGTTTACAAAGATTTTGAGCGACCTCCGGCGATTGGTTGCATATACGACTCGGACAATGCTCGGCATTTCTTGACCGCACTCGACCTTGGGTTTGGGAGATGAAGGTGACCACCATCAAGGACACCACCAACTTATCGACTCGACTCTTGGCGGGCTTTATTCCGCCTCAAGACACATGAGATCGATGTCGTCTCTCGGAAGACGAAATCTCGATCGATGGCTTTGGTCACGATCCCATTGGATCTTCTTCTTGATCCTTCTATTGGTTTCTCTCTTTCCACCCTTTGCGAGCTAAGCGATGACCAAGCTGGAAAAATTTCGAGAAAATGAGCTTGCTCTTCTCGCCGCAAGTTTTCTCATGCATACAAGAGGGTGAGAGAGGAAGAGAGGTGGCATGATCACCGCTTGAGTGTGGTGGCCTCAACCACATTGGGCGAACTGTCCCAAGTGGAGAAGGGCAAGAACGGCGTTGGCGGTTCGGGCAAAACGACTACACCGACAAGAACCGCAACAAAAGCCTCCAGTTCATGAACCGGCGCACGAGAAGAAGTACCGCAACTTCTCTAAGAACAAGAAGCTCTTCCACCGTGTCCTCGCCGCTTGACGACATCAACCTCTCCGACACGGAGACATGGAGCGACGAGGCGAGGATGATCCGCAAGAGAAGAAGGGCGGCGACTTCTCCGTCATGTGCTTCATGGCGACACCAACGACATCAGCGACTCAGAGCTCTACAACGACTCGGACGAGTACCCTCCTATGACCAGCTCAGCGAAGCTTTCTGCAAATTAGGAAAATTTCATGCTAGAGCTAGAGCTAGGTGTACGGAGCTTGAGAAGGAAGTAGGTACCTTGACTCGGGAGTTAGATTCACTTCGAACTTCTCCCTCCTGAGTCACTGATGATTGCTCTTTATGTGATGCTATTCTTGTGGAGTTGAAGAACCTAAGGACCATACATGATAGTGTGCTTGTTGAACTTGATGGTCTTAGTTTGAAGAATGCTAGCACTAGTTCTATTGATGCTATTCCTGTTGAGGCTAGTTTTCTTCATACTCACTCCACTCCATCATGTGCTAATTGCCCTAAATTGCTTGCCGAAATTGATGCCATGAGCAAACACCTTAGAAAGCTTTCTGCTAGAAATGATGAACTTGAATTGCATGCTTCTAAGGACCCGGTCAGCTCATGTGAGGGCTGTAGGCAACTAAAACTTGACAATGATGCTTTCAATGTCAAGTATGATCAACTTGCTAAGGACTTACTAGTTAAGTCAAAAACTGGTTGCTTGTTGTGTGTTGGGGTTAAGGATGATGTGGATCAAATCCATGTCGAGCTTAAGAAGAAGTTAAAAGACCAAACCCTTAGGATTAGAGATGCTCCTTGCGTTTCTTGTGAGGCCCTCAAGATTGAGGCAGCCGTGCTAAGGGAACAAAAAGCACGTGCTGAGATATCTTCTCTTTCTCTTTCTAGTTCTTCTTCTTCCTCTCCTTCCCCCTGTTCTTCTTGTGCTTCTTTTTTTCGAGATTGCCAGTATCTTACGAGCACTCTCGAGAAGTTTGTTGGAGAATCTTATTCTAGACCAATCCAAGATTAGTAGATTCAATCAAGGTCTAGGATTTGATCCCTTGGAGCATGCTCGGGCGCATCCTCCCACCATTGTGCATGGCTCCAAGAGTGGTGAGATTGTGGTAGCTCCCAGAGTGAGTACCACCATGTTTAGATCTGCTGGGGTTGTCCATAGGACTTCTGACCAGAAGGGTGTTACTCCTATTGCTTCTGCCTCTAGCAAGGCGAAGTACACATGCACCTTCTGTGGGAGGATGGTCACCTAGTAGATTTCTGCTTCAGGCGGGCCAAGATCAATCGGCGTGAGCGTGTTACTGCCCTTAAGGGTATTCAAGGTCATCCCCAGACTTTGAGTGCTCCTAAGGC
Source organism: Otatea glauca (assembly GCA_036346275.1). Classification (NCBI taxonomy): domain Eukaryota; kingdom Viridiplantae; phylum Streptophyta; class Magnoliopsida; order Poales; family Poaceae; genus Otatea; species Otatea glauca. The sequence goes on along the minus strand of CM070723.1, from coordinate 35,196,186 downwards.
ACACACTACTTCTAGACAGTTTAGAGAGTCGCCTGTTTTTGGGCAGTGTCCAGGACTCGGTTTTCATGCTAGTTCTTTGAGTTTTAGTCCTGGAGTTGTTCGTAGTCAGTCTTTCTGCCGTCCTCTTGATATTTCTCATTTTTCCCATCGAGGTAGATATCAGCGGCGTGAGGTGTTTTCTGGTAGGAGATCCAGGCAGCCTTACTGGGATGGTCGGACTTTTGTACCACGGCGTGCTAACCCAGTTCCAGCTCCTAGATCATCTACTAGAGTTACTACTGATCTTGTTAGAGTTGAGCGTCAGAGAGACACTCGAGTCCAGTCTTCTTCTGTGGCTGGTACTCTGAGGTGTCGTATGGTTCAGTATTGGGTTCCTAAGTCTTCACTCTATCCCAGTACTGAGTCATCTTTCCCTCTTGTGTCAATTCCTTGTGTTATGTCTATGCGATGATGCTTTTAAGTGCCTTTTGCCTTTCTCATGGCATGAGTCACTTGAGGCCTGCTTGAGGATGTGATCACTGCCTAGTGGAGTGGATTTGGGTCATCTTCTGGACTTGTCTTTTCTTAGTTCGATTCTTAGATCATGAGTTGTCCTGAGGCATCATCTTCGTCGTGCATAAGTAGTGGACCTCGTTTTTCCTCGAGGTACCCACTCACGGCAAGAGTTGCAGGAAAGTATGTTGGTCATGTTGATCTTTACTAATCTCATCTAGGATCGGTTTGTCGCTTTTCAATGTTGGCACTCGATGTGAATTCCGAGTTGACCTTTGCGGCTTGTCTCTAGAGGAATGGATCTTCCTGCATGACCATCATGAGCATCATGCTAACCTGCATGTACTTTCAACTTTGTTTGCCTCGTGTTTCTCTCCACAAGTGTTGAGCTTCATGATAACAGCATTGGGGACTTCCACTTCCATGGTGAGCTATCTCATACCCTCATGTCGGTTATACTTGTGATCATCATTTCCATGACATGTTGTGATTGCTCTTGCTCCCATGTGTATTATATGTACTTTGCTAGGTCTTGTTAGTTTTTGTCTGTCTTGTTTTGTGCCATAGCATGTTTTCCCCAACCATCTTTGTGCTTCATGTATTATATCCTAAATTCATGAGCTCTTTCCCAACATGTGATTCTCTTGTTTTTATCCTGTCCATGATATTGTTCATTTGGTATGAGCATTTGTATTAACAATGGGCACGTGCTATATATCATTTACTTTATTTTGTCATGAGCATTTGTATTAAGAATTTTTAACACCGACTCGGACGGATTCGAAATGCATACCCATATGAGTTAAGGCGTATATGAAGTCCATTCTGGGTGTTTTTCACTCAGTTTAACTCTATGACTTTTTTCACACATGTTGGGACACGTTGTGAAGAATTTTTAGCAACGACTCGGACGGATTCAGAACGCATACCCATATATGTTAGAGCGCATATGAAGTCCATTAGGGTGTTTGTCACTCAGTTTCACTCTGTGACTTTTTCGCACTAATGGTGTCTGAAGTGCTAGTTGGGACACGTTGTGAAGAATTTTTAACACCGAACCGGACGGATATTTAACGCATACTGATATTGTCGGGGATCGGTCATCCTGACACATATCCAGGCCCCCCCGGGGGCTTTAGGTTGTCCCCCCGAGCTCGGAGGACTGTTCCCGAGCACGGGAGGGGGTCTCCACGAGCTCGGAGGATGGTTCCCGAGCTCGGGCGGGGTTTTCCCAAGCCCGTGCTGACTCCCGCGACCTCTCCGACCTCAGCGACCTCGACCCGGCCTCCAGTGTAGTAATCTCTTTTTTATGTATATATGACCTTTCTCCCTTGCGTGGGAACTAGGGTCACATGCTCCCGTCAAATCCCCTACGTGGGAACTAGGGTCAACGACCCCTGTCAATTCTCCTACGTGGGAACTTGGGTCAACTGCTCCCAGCAATTCCTGTTAGTCCCCCTGCGTGGGAACTAGGGTCACCTGCCCCCGTCAACTCACAGACAACCACCCAACTTCAGCCTCGAGATCAGTGCAAGGGGTCTATAAAAGCGCCAGGCTACCCCGGTCAGAGAGGCGGAACAACACAGTACGAACCTAAGGGGATGCGCAGACACACTTGCGGACATACTCGCACGTTACACCATCCTTTGAGCTCCACACGGCTACCACTTCCGAAAGGCCTCGAGGTCGAGCTCCTTCTTTATACTCCCCCAAGGAGCTTTTAGTCATCTTCCGCCTATGGGCAAGACAGGAGTAGAGCTATTACCCGACCTAGGGGGCTCGAACCAGTATAATCACTATGTCTCCTGTCCGATTGTTCCTCTTCCCCGAGCTGTTCACCTATCGACACTCTCTCCTTCCCGGACGAGCACGACTTGGGGCCTCACCCCTTTACGCGATCCTTCCCCCCTTCTTTGTGGTTGACGGTCTCAATCGTCAACAGCTGGGGCCCACCGTGGGGCCCAAAGTTTCATTCGTCCGAAGTCCATCGCCTCAGCGTCGTCAGCACCTTCAGCTTCACCGACACCATGTCGCGATCAGCGAGCCTGGGCTCAGATGCTATCCCTAAGTACCAAGGCTCCACCTCCATGCTCTCGCCCTCATTACCGCCTCGTGAACGCTGGGTCTTCATGGTCGGTAGCAGCGAGGCGGCTCCAGGGACGGATGACGGTGGCCCAGAGACTCCGTAGGAAGCACGACGGCTTGCCCAGGTCGCCATCAATCAAACTATCACAGCCATTCGGCAGGAGGAGCGCGGGGCGGCCTGCTCTCCATCCGGACAGCTCAGTCCTTCCCACGCAAACGAACCTAGCTGGGAGCGCCTGCGGGCCATCGCCCGGGTCATGGCTGACCCTACGCGGGCCGACTCAGCCCTGTTCCGGCGGTCCCTGGCCGAAGAGCTCAACAGGACGATCGACGACATCGTGCCATCGCGGTAAGGGCGGCGCCTGGGCTCCGAGTCCTGCCCCTTGGCGCAGCAGTAACGACTCGCCGCGCAGTCGCCGACCGTTCTGCCAGCAGACTCCATACCCGCAGGCTCACACCCCGTCACCATCCCTTCCGCCTCGCCGGGATGAAGACGTGGCGCGTGGGCACGCCCACCGCCAGTGGACGGCAGTGATGCTTGCTCAAGCAGGAATGCTTCCGGAGGTCTTTCCCCGGACGTTCGCCCAGTCTGCGAAGGACGCGACGCCGCGCCACCGTCGATAACACTCCTTGCTACGTCGCGATCGGCGCGAGTGCGCGCCACGACTTCGAGTTTCCCTTGTCGGCAGACGGCAACTCCGACGCCAGCAGCGGCGGCAATGGTCTCCCAGCCTACGGCTGCGCAACGTACTCGGATGACCTCCGTCAGGTGCGCTGGCCAGCCCGGTTCAAACCAGCAATAATGGAGCGCTTCGACGGGACCAAGAATTCCTCTCCATCTACTCCACCGCTATCTTGGCGGCCGGCGGGGACAAGGACATGATGGCCAATTATCTCCACACCGTCCTGGATGGAGCCACCCGCACCTGGTGATGAGGACATCCCAACCAAGGATACAACCGCTGCCCCTTCTTCCTCTACGACCGCTACTTCGTCCCCGACCGTCTGGAGGGCTTAATCCGGAAGCAAGTCCTTTCCATCCACCTTTGCTGGACTAGTACGTCAAGAACATCCACCGAGGACAGCCCACACGCCATGGAAGGCCCAAGATAAATCCCAATTCGTCGCCGAGTCCGGTTCGGCCATCCAGGAGCAGCAGTACTTCAAACGGACGCCCCGGCCACATCCGAACTCCATTTTCGACGTTCGACAACTCGTTTGAAAGGTATCGAGATAATTTTTCCATTGGATCTGATTCTGAGGCCAAATTCCTCATGGAGTGAAGGTAAATCACAGAACAATCTCACGGGACAGAAATTCCAGGTGCTGCGCCACCTTTCTTTTGGACCCAAGGCCCATGTACTCTTAGGGTTCCACCCCTCCTTTGGCCGACGCCCCTCTTCTGGCTGCCGCACCCCTCTTGGGTGCCCCCCTTGTGTGGGTACCCTTTTATATTGGGTTCTCACCCCTGTTCTTCATTTTTTAGGTTTTGTTGTGTTTTGGTTGACCTCGTGTGCGTCCCTCCTCAATCTTGCGTGTGTCGACTAGACCAGCCGAGTTAAGAAACAGAACCTCAACTTGTTTTTTTTATTTCAATACTACCTTTTCGGTTTGCTTCATACTTTGTTCTTGCGGGTTCTCGATTTCTTGTAGGAACTACTGATCATTGGATCTTGTATCTGTGTGGATTTGGCATTGTGATTGTGAAGCTCCCAACCTGTTTGGAAAGAAGCCCTAAATTCGGTGCCATCAACACCTCCAAATCGACGTATCATCATCCCACCGAAAGATCGGGATCGCCGTCCCCATCACCTGGCTCTTCAACCAGCGCCGTGGTTTACGGTCGTGGTGCCAGCATGAGGGCGCCCTCCTCCAACTTCGGAGCTGCTACGAGCGGCTTGGACGAGAAAGAGACTTGGACCGAGTCATCCTGGAAAGGGTGAGCTCCTCCGAGACTTTGTGCACCGGTTTTCCCACGCACGAAACTCGATCCCTAACATCTCCAACGAGACCGTCATCAAGGCCTACAAGTTCGGCGTCCGCGACAGACGCCTTACCGAGGACCTCGAGATTGCAACAAAGCTCACCGTCAACAAGCTGTTCTGCATGGCGGAGCGATACGTGGATGCGGTCGACGCTGTCCACTGGAAGCACAACTACGACCGAGGCAAGCTCGGCCACATCAGTGGCGAAGCAGGGTCGTCAGCACTAAGGAAGGGTGCTCAGCCTCGCGCGACAAGAAGCGGGGGAGAGACCGCGGTGCTGGAGGCGGCCAGCTCCGCATGGTCGCCGCGGTCGACGGCAGGCGCGAAGGGGCAAAAACGCGCCGGCCCGACCGCCGAATGCCTCGAACCCAACAGAATGGCCCACAGCCTCGACAAGCACCATGCCGACCCCAGCAGGGGCAGATTCGGGCCGAGCCCCCTCGGGCCAATTCCCGACTCTGGGACAATGAGGAACGGCTCCACCATGACACCGACATATTCTATCCGTTCCATAAAGCCTACGGCCACGACCTGCGAAATTGCAGGACGTGGATGTACAAGCTGGACGCCTTTTACAGAGGGCATGGAGAGATGCCCACGCTCCCGAAGGACGACGAGCTGCCTGGAGGAATCGACACCGGCGAGGACCAAGCAGTCTCGGACCTGAAGTTCCAGTAGGGCGATCGCCATGTCGACATGATCTTCGGCGGCTCTTCGGCATATCAGTCCCGGCGCGAGCTGAAGGACGTTGCGCGCACCGTGTACCAAGCGATCGTCGGGAAGCCCGTCGACCAGCCCAGTAGGTGGGATGACATTCCCATAACCTTCTCCCAGGATGATGCTCCCCCGGGAATGTCTCGAGACTTCAAGACCGCTCTGGTCAACGCCCTGACCACAAGCAATACCGTCGTCGGGCGAGTCATGGTTGACGGGGGAGGTTCCCTCAACTTTGTTCTTGGCAGCGCCTTTGGACGGATCACGAGATACCCGGTCGAAGATTAAAAATATAGCGGTCCCCTTCTTCGGCGTCGTGCCGGGAAGCTCGACCACCCCGCTCAGGCAAGTGGTTCTTCCCATGACATTCGGGGCCTCTACGAACTTCTGCACCGAGCTGATCACCTTTGAGGTGGTCGATGAGGACCTCCCCTATAATGTCGTCCTCAGGCGGCCGGCCCTGATTAAGTTCATGGCCGCGAATCACTACTGGTACGGTGCATGAAGCTCCCGGGACCTGGCGGCATCATAACGGTCCGTGGCGACCTCAAGGCGGCGCACGGCTGTGAGGAAAAGGCCTTAGCACTCGCCGGCATGCTACCTCACCAGGGTCCTGAGACAACCCCGATGAGCGCCCGCCGGAAGGCGGCAATCCAGCCCGGTGGCCTGACCAAGATTGTGCAGCTCGAGGAGGGAAGCTCAGGCAAGTGCGCCCACATTTCCACCCAGCTCGACGCAAAATAGGAAGACGAGCTCGTCACCTTCCTCGGAAATAATAAAAGCATTTTTGCATGGGAACCAGCCGACATGCCGGGGATCCCATGGGAGGTGGTCGAGCACAAACTACAAACAAAGCACAGGCTGCGAGCGATGCGCTGAGCTGCGCGCTTCTCCCACGAAAGGCGATAATCAGGGAGCACCTCGACAAGCTCCTAAAGGCCAGCTTCATTCGCGTGGTTAACTACTTGGAATGGCTGGCCAACCCTATAATTGTACAAAAGAAAGGCGGGAAATGGAGAATGTGCGTCGATCACACGGGCTTAAACGCTGTGTGCCCTAAAGATAACTTCCCTCTTCCATGCATAGATCAAATTGTGGACTCTACCGCCAACGCCAAGATGTTGAGTTTTCTCGATGCATATTCCGGCTACCACCAGATCAAGCTCGCCAAGGAAGATGAGGACAAGACCGCTTTCATCACGCTGTTCGGGAGCTTCTGTTACATGACCATGTCGTTCGGCCTCCGCAAGCGGGCGCAATGTTCCAGCCGCTAATGGTCAAGACCTTCAACCCGCAGATCAGCCGGAACCTCGAGGTCTACGTCGATGAAATCATCGTCAAGAGCTCCTCCGAGGCGAACCACGTCAAAGATCTGGCTCAGACCTTCGCCAATCTAAACAAGTTCGGCATCAAACTTAATCCCGAGAAGTGCGTCTTCGGCACGACCTCCGGAAAGTACTCGGCAACATGATCGGGGGCTCAAGCGTGGGCCCGAACCGGGAGAAGATTGAGGCAATTGAGCAGATGCCCCCCCGACTTTGGTAAAACAGGTCCAGAGCCTCACCGGCCGCATCGTCGCCCACAGCCGCTTCATCTCCAGGCTCGACGAGCGGGGGCTGCCCTTCTTCAGGATCCTATGTAGGCACAGCGGCTTCGAGTGGACCCCCGAAGCCCAACGATCCCTCGACGAGATTAAGGCGTACCTCTCAAGTCCGCCTCTGCTGACGACTCCGCAGCAGGGCGAAATGCTGTTCCTCTACCTCGTAGCTATGACCCAGGCCGTCAGCGCGGTCCTGGTAGCCGAGCGTGCCGAGCGACAGCACCCGATGTACTACGTCAGCGAGGTGCTTCATGGACCAAAGGAGCGCTACCCTCTGTTCCAGAAGCTCCTCTATGCTCTCTTCATGGCATCGCGCAAGCTTCGTCACTATTTTCAAGCGCATGCGGTGGTTATCCCAAACGGGCTCCCGCTCAGGGAGATCCTCAACAACCCAGAGGCCAGAGGTCACATCGCAAAGTGGGCCACGGAGTTGGTCGAGTTTGACCTCTGCTTCGTGGCCCGCACCGCTATCAAATCGCAGGCACTGGCCGATTTCGTGGTCGAGCAAACACCGAGCCTGCCCCTGAGCCCGCGTTCCAGGCCGAAGACCCCTGGACCATGTTTTTCGACGGGTCGAGGTTGTTTGAGCGCTCGGGGGCTGGCGTTCTCATCGTCAACCCTCGGGGTGACCACCTGAGGTATGTGGTTCGCTTCAGCTTCTCCGCAACCAACAACGCTGCGGAGTATGAGGCCCTCTTGGCTGGCCTACGAGCTTGCAAGTCCCTGGGCATCAGCTGTCTGATTGTTAAAGGGGACTCCCAGCTCGTCATCAATCAATACAACAAAGACTACCAGTGTTCGGACCCATTAATGGCCAAGTACCTCGTCAAGGTGCGTAAGATGGAGAGATGGTTCCGGAACTTAAAGATCCAGCACGTTCCAAGGAAGGACAACTCCATCGCTGACCTCCTGTCCAGGCTCGGATCGTCCGATGATGAGCTCCCACCGGACGTCATCCTCGAGACCTTGGCCGCGTCGTCCGTCGCTGACCAGGAAGACTCGATGGCCCTCCTCGAGAGTGTTCCCTCGTGGATGGACCCGATCACCAAGTTCCTCGACCACAGTGGGCTCCCTGCTACTCCTGCCAAGAGGAGTAGGATACGGCGCCGCGCGAGCTCGTACAGGCTCGTCGGGGGGCAGCTTTACCATCAAGCAGCCCTAGGCATTCTGTCGAAATGCGTCACCCCGAAGGAGGGTAAGTACTTGCTCAACGACATACATTCAGGCCTATGCGGCGCTCACTCTTCTACTGGCCAACAGCGCTCGTGGATGCTCAAGACATCATCCGCGCTTGCCGGGCCTACCAGTTCCATGCCCGAAAGGCCTGGCAACCGGCCTACGCCTTGCAGACCATCCCCCTCGCCTGGCCATTCTCGACGTGGGGCTTCGACATTCTCGGCCCCTTCCCGAGATCGGTTGGGGCGAAGAAATTCCTGTTCGTCGCCATCGACACCATCTTGAAGTGGATCGAGGCTAAGCCGACCTCCGCTATCACCGCCAAAGCCGCGGTAAGGTTCTTCCGTTCCTCTGTGGTCAAAAGGTATGGAGTACCTTGCAGGATCATCACCGACAATGGGACGCAGTTTACCAGCGAGCTATTCCAAGGGTTCTGCGCAGACATGAGGACTAAGATCTGCTATGCCTCGGTGAACCATCCTCAGAGCAATGGGGCCGTCGAGCGCGCCAACGGACAGCTCGTCCAAGGCGTCAAGAAGCGAGTGTTCGCCGAGCTCGGACAACGTGGCCGGGCCTGGGTAGACGAGCTTCCCACCATCCTTTGGTCCGTTCGCACCACATCAAGCCGGGCAACAGGGGCGAGCCCTTTCCAGCTAGCTCGGCTCCACCAGGGTTAGCTCGGTCGATCAAGTCGGCCTCGAGCAGGAGCGGCCTCTTGACCTCGCCCTGGTGGAGGAAGTAAGGTGCCGCACGTTGCTGCGATCGACGCACTACCTGCAAGATCTCCGCAGGCATGCCGCCCGATCGATACGTCCTAGGGGCTTCCGCACTGGGGACCTGGTTTTAAGATGAATCCAAGACCGGTCCAACACCAACAAACTGTCCCAGCTGTGGGAAGGCCCCTACAGAGTCATCTCAGCAAGTCGAGTGGGAGCTTACAGTCTAGCGACCCCCGATGGCAGGGAGCTCATGAACTAGTGGAATGTAGACCAGCTCCAGAGGTTTTATACCAGATGCTCCCCTCCTTCTGTTTTACGATAAGATGCTTTTCCTTATCATGCTTGTCTCTTGTATTTCGGGCAACACGACCAGGGTTGTGGCCCGCACACTTACCTCCGGGGGTCGAACACGCAGTAAGCCGGCTATCACCCCTATCGTAGGATCCGTCCCAGCGATCACGCCCGTGGGCTCGCCGTCCTCGAGATACTCGATTCTCGGCCCTTAGGCCCCTCGCTCAAGTTAGCACGGCGGTCCCATGGTTCGCCTCCTGGGGTCGAATGCGTAGTAAGCCGATTCTCTTTGCAGTAAGCCAACCATCCCCCCGTCGAAGGGCACGAGCTCGGGACCGTCGCTGGTAAGGGCTTTGAGCTAAGGGGCTCGGCCTAGTTTCTTCCTCACGATAAAATGGACTGCTTTATCGTCTCTTGTTTCCTCTTATGTTTTACGCGTCTCGAGCAAACGTGTCTAAGGGTCGTGATGCGAAGGATCGACACCAGGGGGTCGAACCCGCAGTAAGGCGATTCTCATCGCGGTAAGCCGACGTCCCCCCTATGGCAGAGTCCATCCTGATCACGACCAAAATGCTCCCTGACCTCGAGACGCAGGAGCCTTCGGCCTGCGCACCCCTCACTCGAGCTGAGATCTCGGTCTTGTAACTAGCCTCCGAGGGATGAAATGAGCAGTAAGCCGATTCTCATCGCAGTAAGCCGATTCTAATCGCGGTAAGCCGACCATTCCCTCGTCGTAGGGCACGAGCCCAAGATCAACCTCGCCTCGGGGACGCTCGGGTATTCGACTTTTAGGTCGCCGCACTCCGGCCCAATCCAGGTACGGGTCCATGATAAAATACTCCTTTATCTCTGGTTCTAACCTTTCTCTACCTCTCGAGGGGCGTGGCGTCAGGTCACGGTCCCAAGTTTCAGGTTCTTCCGTCGAAGACCGTGCCATTTTAAGACCTCGGGCCTGAGGCACCGTCTGATTTCTTTAAGGCAAAAAGTCTTTTTTCCCTATGATAAAACGTCTCGAGCGACGCGATCGCACGGCGTGACCATAAGGGCAACCATAAGATCACGCGGTGAGCTCCTCGACCTCGAGACGTATTCTGCGTGTTCTTTTTTGCAGTGCCTAAGGTCGCGTTCCCTAGGTTCGCCTCGGGATGCCCTGGCAGCAGTAAGTCGATCGTTATCGGGATAAGCCGGCCATTCCCCGTGCTGCCAACCAGAGACGTCCTCAGAGGGCGCCCCGAGCCTGATGCACTGCTGGGCTCGGAGGTCGTAGTTTCTAAATTCACCACCGGGGATGTTTTCAGTCTCAATAAGCCGCCCTGCCGCGATCAGCCGACTATACCCCATGGCCAAGTAGGCGAGGTTCGAATTTCTGAACCTGCCCTCTAAGGGAGCACCGAGCTTGAGCATTCCCGAGCTCGGTGGACTGGACTCGAGGACCGAACCTGGTCTGACCCTGAGCGATTCTAGGCCGGCCAGTCCAAGTCGTGCCCGAGCCTAAGCACTTCCAAGCTCGGTCGACATTCGTCAAACCTGACCTCGAGTGTTTCTCGGGGTCAGCCGGCTCGACCTGAGAGGTACAGGTAAAGTATGCCTCCCTTTCCATTAATGCTTGCGATTCGAGCAATGTGATCTCGCGGCGTGACCATAAGGACTGCCTCCGGGAGGTCGATGCTACTGCTGTAAGCCGATTCTCATCACTTCAGGGCTCCCTCCTATTGTAGGTTCGGACCAGAGGTCACGCGGAGTGGCTCCCTGACCTCGAGACGCCTGTACATTAGCTTTTCTTGTATATATTTTGCGTATCTTTTTGCAGCGTCCAAGGTCGCGTTCTCAAGGTTCGCCTCGTGATGCCCTGGCCGCAGTAAGTCGATCGTTATTGGGATAAGCCGGCCATTCCTCGTGCTGCCAACCAGAGAACGTTCTCAGAGGGCGCCCCGAGCCTGATGCACTCCCGGGCTCGGAGGTCGCACTTCCTAAATTCACCACCGGGGACGTTTCCAGTCGCAATAAGTCGCCCTGCCGCGATAATCTGACTATACCCCTGTGGCCAAGTAGGCCGGTTTGAATTTCTGAAACCGCCCTCTGAGGGAGCCCCGAGCTTGAGCATTCCCAAGCTCGGCGGACTAGACCCAAGGCCCAAACATGGTACGGGCCTGAGCAATCCCAGGCCGGCCAGTCCAAGTCGTACACGAGCCCGAGCACTTCTGGGCTCGGCCGACCTCAGTTAACCTGACCTCGAGTATCCCCGAGCTCGGTCAACTTGATACAAGTGGTTCGGGTCGAAGGCAATGGATCTCCCGACAGGCCCCTCCGGCTACCTCTGCTCCATACGCCCAAGTCCGACACCAGTCGGACTCTTCTACGAAGCGGGCTATGCAAGCATACGAAGGCAACGAGGGGCAAAAAACGAGCTAATTCATCTAATTACACAATTCCATTACTCGGGGCAAAATGTTACAATTGTCTTTACAAGGGGTGCAAATCTTTTGCCCCCATCCTATCTACTAACCTATTCTATCTAGTTTACAGACATATCCCGAGCAAATTTTTCCTGCTCGAGGTCGGAGACCCTCCTCCGCAGCACCAGCACCTCCTCTCGGCATTGTCGACCCGATTGCGGTCGCTCTAGAGTTCGGCCAGGGCGCTCTTCCCTGCCTGGGCCACCCGGGCCAGCTTCTCCTCAAGCCTGGTGGCGTTCGTCTCGGATGCGGCGGCCTTCAGGTCTGCCTCGGCTGCCCGCACATCGGCTTTAGCGGCCCTCACTCTGGCCTCGGTCGCCTTCGCCTCGGCCTCGGCGGTCCACTTATCCAGCTCGGTCGCCCTCTCCTCAAGCGCGGCCGCCTTCGCCTCGGCCTCGGTCGCCCTGTCCTTGAGCTTGGCCACCTCGGCCTCAAGCTCGGCAGAGGCCTTCTTCGGGGCAGCAGAAAGCTTTTCAAGCCACGCCTGAAGGCCTGTCGCCTCGCAGTCCATGAACGAGACCTGGAGGCGCTCCCGGAGCTCCTGCGATTCTTGCCGCGCGGCCTCCGCCTTCGAGCGAGCATCAGAGAGCTCGAGCTCGAGGCGCTGGCACGTCTCCGATGCGCTCGTGTGGTTCTCTTTGAGGACTCTCTGCACTTTCTGCCAAACGCGTTCGAGGGTCTCCTCCGCCTTCTTCCGCTCCTCCTCGATGGCTTCTGAGAGCATTGCGGCGTGGATGTCCCTCTCAAGGTTCAGCTCCCGCTCGACCTCTCGGGCCCCGCGCTCCCGTTCGACCTCGACAGCCCTCCCGAGCTCGATAGCTTGGGCCTCCTTCAGGCGCTTGACTTCCTCTCGCCCGCGCGCTGCATCGGCCTCGAGCTCGGTGGCGTCCCTCTGGTTGGCTTCAATCGCATCCCAGAGGGCCCGAAAGCTAAGCACGTGCCCGCACACGACCTCGAACCCTCGGGAGATCAGTCGCAACCCCTGCAGGAATGAAGGAAGTGTCACCACAAATCCAAGGGAAAAAGAATAAGAAAAAGGACAAAATTTAAGACAAGCACGCCTACCGCCGCCAGCCGGTCCTCCAGCACCTGCAGGTCAACGACGCCGTTAGGACCTCAGGGCAGAACCATAAAAGCCTCGTCCCCGGCGGTCCCCGTCGCCGCAGCAGCACCGGCGCTATCCGATGTCCCGGCCCGGTCCCCTTAGGTCGGGAGAGGAGCTTGCTCCGTCATAACCTCACTTGGCGCCCCTTCGGGCACGACGGCGGCCAGGGTCATCCAGCTCGCAATGGCGGCATGCCCGGGCTCGACCTCGCCCGCCGCAGTAAAACCCTCAAGGCTGGCGTTCAGCTCAGGGGCTCCCCGATCACCCTCAGCCGCATCCCCCTCGACCACGTCGTCCTCCTGGAGGGCCATGGCGGGTGAAGCTCGCCACAACCACGGCACGAGGCGAAAGTCGTCCTCGTCCTCCTCGGCCTAGATATTTCTCAGATGCTGCAGAAGTGATAATCTCTTCTATTTGGTGGAAAGAACTTTGTAGAGCCAACCGTGATGTACCTACAACTTGGGATGGGTTGAAGCGTGTCATGAGGGCTAGATTTGTTCCTACATACTATGCTCGTGATTTATTGAATAAAATGCAGCGTTTTAATCAAGGTGATAAAACGGTTGAGGAATATTATCAGGAATTGCAAATTGGCATGTTGCGCTGTGGGTTAGAAGAGAGTGAAGATGCAAAAATGGCTTGGTTCTTGGGTGGACTTAACCGAGAGATACAGGATATACTTGACTATAAAGAATATGTCGGGACCCGAATCTGCAAATCCGGACCCTCTGTGTATTCTGTGCCAGTCCAGGATCACGCTAGCACACACAGGCATACAGGGTTGCACATCACAGACAAACACAAGGATATAAGAATAAATAGTGCAAACATGTATATAAACCGAGTTGTACGACCTTATGGTCTCCTTACAGATAAGTTAGCCACACAGGCTTACATTAATCAAAGTAAAGAAATAGCAATGAACATAAGTAAAAGTCGTGAAGCCTTCATCTTGCCACGAACAACCGATGGGCTTGCCCCCTAGTTCATCGTGTCCTCGATGTACTCCTCCTCCCAAGCTGGTGTAGTCTCATCCACTGATGTTGGGGTTGATAAGCAAGGTGGGGTGAGTACACAAGGCACTCAACAAGTAATGCATGAATCGGCGCTATTACTATATGCAGAGCTTATTCCAAAGGATTGGCTTAAATGGTTCTTTTGCATCAAGCAGCATTTTTAACCAATATCTTAGTTAGATTAAAGCAGTGGAACAGTTATACGTAATAATAATTTCAAATGGTTTTTCCCCGAGGATTCTCGGCACACAGCCCTAACAGTTCATTTTTAACACTTGGCACACAGCCACCCCTTCGATGTTTTGTTTATGAAAATCTACCCCTTGACTGGAATCCCCGAGCAATGCTCAATACCGCGAGCACGGCTATTCGAATAGTTTTGACACTCTGCAGAGGTTGTACACTTTACCCACAAGATACAGCCGCTCACCACACATGTGATTGTCCGCAACAAAGCTTTTCAGAACCTCTACCTTAACCAAAGAACCTCTCGGTGTTGCCTTCGCTATCACTTCCCTCACAGGCGAAGTATAGGACCGGCCAATCACCGTTGGATGGGCACCAAGCCATAGCACAGTGCGCTCCCCATACAGATACACCCACGTGTCTCTGTCACCCCGAGGTATCAGAGGAAAGATATCAGAACCCTAGTCAACTAGGTCTGTCCCATATCAGACATGTGGTTGTACGGGTGACTCAGATCAAAGGCTTGCAAGGTGAAGTCCTTAACCGACCAAGGCAAGACTTCCAACACTCAACAGTGGCACACAGCCCATTGTGGCACACAGACTCACAACACTCATCAACCCAATGCCACACAGGCCCACCTGGCACACAGCCTCTTACCACTTGCCCCAGTCTAAATCACTTTTCACCCCATTGATTATTGTGCAACACATGCCGGCAATAATTCAACATCGATGCGGAACCACACAAAGTCGCGGTACCTCAATCTCATCATGTGGCATCATCACACCATTTTTCAAAATACATTCAATATGTCTTTAATCAATATTGTAGCATTTTTCCGAAAGAACACTCATGATTCGTTGCAAGGCTAAGCATTTACTCGCGATCTAGCCTCTGTGTTGGCACAATATTAACATCCAACTAATATAATCAAACTTAGGGTGACAATGATTTAGGGCATACAGATTAATAATTCAAGGTGGCATAACAAAATGGGTTGATTAACTACATTATCCCAAATTAATTTAAATTCATTTTAAATAATTAGCATGCATAGTTTCAAAGCATAAATTACATTTTAAAATCTGGGATCAAAATGATCAAAGCATCACTTGCCTTCAAAGAGTTGCTGGTCGTGTTCAAGCTTGGTCTTGAGCGGCGAATTCTTCCTCGAAACTTTCCGGCAAATTTAGTCTCTGGCGCACAAACAAAATATGCAATAAATAGCTAATACAGAATACTAGATGACCTCAAAAATTAAAATAAAATTCACCATTAAATAGCTCATAATTTTATGAATTTTCAGAAATTTGAATCACCCAAATCCGAGTTAAAATGCAAAAGTTATAGTCATTTGAAGTTTGAATAAAATCTGAAAATACGGAAATTAAGAAAATCCGATTTTTCTGAATTATTTTTATACTGGAAATTCGCATATATGACGTCAGCACAGAAATGAATTTCGGTCGAAATATTTTTTTATATAAAACATATTTATGACATCATCGCTGACGTCATCTCGACACGTGGCACGCCCAGAGGCTGCCACGTCGCTCTGGTCTATGGGCTGGGTCCACGGTTCGGCTCTGGTCCACCGTGGACTTGGTTCACAGAACAGTGCAGCCACGTGGCAAGATCCGAACCGTTCGTTGGATCAACGGCTAGATCTCCTCACGCGCACCGCAGCGCACCGAGATGCGTGCGACACGCGTCGCGCATCCAACGGTCAGCCACGCATCCAACGCGGCGACGCCTCGGCTCCGCGCCTCCACGCGATCCAACGGCGCTCGGATCAACGGCCAAGACGCGCCGCCACTGCGACGTCTCGGTTCATGCGACGACACGCGGCGCAATCGCGACGGTGCACCCGAAATCGACGGCTGGATCTGGTCTCCGCCCCAGTCAAAATGCCCACGCGTCAACACGTGATTTGGCGAGGGTACGGTACCATCTCCACCGCACGTTCAAATCTGAACGACGCGGATCCTTAGGGCAAAACCAGATCCAATCTCTACCGTTTAGATCTAATCTAACGGCCTCACGCATACCGAGTGTTTACTATTGACCCGCTCACGCGGCACAATCCTACGCGTACACTAACGATCCAACAGCTGAGATGAAACTAAGATACAGAGACTAGATCTAATCCAAGCCGTTCAATCCAGATCTAGCAGTGCATGCATCTACTCTAGAAGAACACAAAGAAGGGTGGCGTGGGCGAACCGAGCGTGCGATGAAGATCGGACGGACGACGAAGCTTCGGTGAAGGCGATGGCGGCGCAGAGAAGAAAAGGTCACGAGTCGAGGAAGATGGCGCAGCCCACGGCGCTCTGAGGCTTCTCGGCGTGATGAAGTGGCTTGTTCGGCGGCGTGGCGGAAGGATTACTCCGGTGACCTTGGCGGCGGCGGAGAGAAACCGCGGCGGCAAGCGGCGAAAAACAATGGCGGCACAAAGAAGCAACTACGGCGAGCTCGTGCAGGCGCTAGAGGAGTCTTGGCGTGCGTGCGAGAGTCAAAGATGCGGAGTGAAAGCCTTTGCACGACGCCTTCAACGGGGACTTAAGGGCTGCCTCGACGTGCGCGAAACGGCCGGCGGAAGTCACGGCCATCAACGCCCACGTCTCTCCGATGATCTCGCGGGGACGAAGCGACGTGGCGCGATCCTGTGCGTTCGTGCGGCGACGATCCGAAGGCTCACGCACGCGGGCGACGTGGCACACGCACAGGCGTGCGATCCGGATCGGATGGCTTGGGCTAGGCGGCGCTAGGGTTTCGGCGGGGCGGGCTGCGACACGCACAGGAGTAATGGGCTCGGCCCATTCTGTTCATGTGATTTTTAAAACATTTCACATTTAAAATAATTCCAGAAATTCAATTAAATCATTTGGGGCTTTTAAAATAGCA
The DNA here is from genome assembly GCA_036346275.1 of Otatea glauca. Classification (NCBI taxonomy): domain Eukaryota; kingdom Viridiplantae; phylum Streptophyta; class Magnoliopsida; order Poales; family Poaceae; genus Otatea; species Otatea glauca. Next base: position 35,179,454 of record CM070723.1, on the reverse strand, counting down.
GAAAAATTCTAGAAAAATTCCAGAAATTACTTTGAGATATTTGGAACTCAATTAAAATATTTTCAATAAAACTTTGCAAAAACTTTTCCATTATTCAATTTTTTTCAAGAAAAGCCCTATTTGAATAAATCCAATTAAATTTAAATAAATTTCCAAAATTTCTCAAAAATCAAAAATACTTCAAACTTTTAAATTAGAGCAAAAATTAGGGTGTTACAGAATATAATTCTATCACTCATTTATATCATCTTGCTTTGAAAGCAGAAGGGGAAGTGCAGGGTCGACGATCGACAACGCGAGGTAATATTGGAGGCTCTTCCACGTCCAAGTCGGTCCAGTTCCATACCAAGGCATCATCTTCCATACCTGGACGTGTACCTACACCCGCTGTTCCAACTACTTCGACGTCATCACGCATTCCACCAAGAGTGCTTCCTCAGTTGCCTCCACCGGTCGAACGCGGTAAACACAATGCTTTCGATGCAAAGGAATGGGGCAAGTGATGCGAGACTGTCCTAATCAACGTGCTCTAATAATCAGAGAAAATGGTGAGTACACTAGTGATAGTGACATTGATGAAACTGAATATGCTCTTGTTGCCACTAACACTGCAGAGCCAGCAAAAGAGATTATCACTTCTGCAGCATCCGAGAAATATCCGGCTCTTGTTGTCGCACGTGTACTTAGCACACAGCCTGCACGTGATGAACAAAATCAATGCCATAATATCTTTCAGACAAGGTGTGTGGCGAATGAGTGCGTTGTGCATGTCGTTTTTGATGGAGATAGCTGCAACAATTTTGCGAGTGTAGACATGGTCGAGAAGCTTGGCTTGACCACAAATCCACTTCCTCAACAGTATGAAATTGAATGGCTCAATTCCACTGGTAAGGTTCAGGTAACAAAAACCATTCGAGTACCTATCTCGATTGGTTCTTATCATGATAATGTTGTTTGCGATGTTGTACCCATGGATGCTTGCTCTCTTTTATTGGGTAGACCGTGGATCTATGATATGGATGCTACACATCATGGTAGGACCAATGAGTATAGTTTCGTGTATGAGGAAAAGAAAATTATTTTGAAACCCATGAGCCCAACAGAACTAAGAAACATTGATGTTAAAAGAGCTCAAAGAGAAAAAAAAGGGAGTGGAATTAAAAGTGTAGCTAGTAAATCAACCCATTCAACTACACGAGTTGCTCAAAAACCTGATCTTAAGTTGAAGGGTAAAGTTTTGTTGGCTGCAAAAGTTCTCTCACAAGATAACAAGGATAGTATAGAACCATTGCCATTCTCTGTTGCTTTGTCTTGTGTTATTACTAATACTTTGAAGGATAATGAGATGGAGTCGAGGACGACTCCAATTCAAGAAAGGGAGGATGATGAGGACATCCCAACCAAGGATACAACCGCTGCCCCTTCTTCCTCTACGACCGCTATTTCGTCTACGACGTCTAGAGGGCTTAATCAGGAAGCAAGTCCTTTCCATCCACCTTTGCTGGACCAGCACATCAAGAACAACCACCGAGGACAGCCCACGCGCCAAGGAAGGCCCAAGATAAAGCCCAATTCGTCGCCGAGTCCGGTTCGGCCATCCAGGAGCAGCAGTATTTCAAATGGACGCCACGGCCACATCAGAACTCTGTTTTCAACGTTTGACAACTCGTTTGAAAGGTATCGAGATAAACTTTCCAATGGATCTGATCCCGAGGCAAAATTCCACTTGGAGCAAAGGGAAATTGCTGAACAATCTCAAGGAACAGAAATTCCAGGTGCTGCGCCACCTTTCTTTTGGGCCCTAGGCCCATGTACTTTTAGGGTTCCACCCGTCCTTTGGCCGCGCCCTCTCTCGGCTGCCGCACTTTTACTTGGGTGCCCCAGGTGGGTACCCCTTTATATTGGGTTCTCACCCCTGTTCTTCATTTTTTAGGTTTTGTTGTGTTTTGGTAGACAACCGAGGCCGAGGCGAAGGCGACCGAGGCCGGAGCGAGGGCCGCTAAAGCCGAGGTGCGGGCAGCCGAGGCAGACCTGAAGGCCGCCGCGTTCGAGATGAACGGCACCAGGCTCGAGGAGAAGCTGGCCCTGGTGGCCCAGGCGGGGAAGAGCGCCCTGGCCCAACTCCAGAGCGACCGCAATCGGGTCGACAATGCCGAGAGGGAGGTGCTGGTGCTACGGAGGAGGGTCTCCGACCTCGAGCAGGAAAAATTTGCTCGGGATATGTCTGTAAACTAGATAGAATAGGTTAGTAGATAGGATGGGGGGCAAAAGATTTGCACCCCTTGTAAAGACAATTGTAACATTTTGCCTCGAGTAATGGAATTGTGTTCTTAGATGACTTAGCTCGTTTTTTGCCCCTCGTTGCCTTCGTATGCTTGCATAGCCCGCTTCGTAGAAGAGTCCGAGCGGTGTCGGACTTGGGCGTATGGAGCAGAGGTAGCCGGAGGGGCCTGTCGGGAGAGCCATTGCCTTCGACCCGAACCACTTGTATCAAGTTGACCGAGCCTGGGGATACTCGAGGTCAGGTTAAGTAAGGTCGGCCGAGCCCAGAAGTGCTCGGGCTCGGGTACGACTTGGACTGGCCGGCGTGGGATTGCTGAGGCCCGGACCATGTTTGGGCCTTGGGTCTAGTCCGCTGAGCTTGGGACTGCTCAAGCTTGGGGCTCCCTCAGAGGGCGGTTTCAGAAATTCAAACCGACCTACTTGGCCACGGGGGTATAGTCGGATTATCGCGGCAGGGCGACTTATTGCGACTGGAAACGTCCCCGGTGGTGAATTTAGGAACTGCGACCTCCGAGCCCGGGAGTGCATCAGGCTCAGGGCGCCCTCTGAAAACGTTCTCTGGTTGGCAGCACAAGGAATGGCCGGCTTATCCCGATAACGATCGACTTACTGCGGCCGGGGCATCACGAGGCGAACCTAGAGAACGCAACCTTGGGCGCTGCAAAAAGATACGCAAAATATATACAAGAAAAGCTAATGTACAGGCGTCTCGAGGTCAGGGAACCACTCCGCGTGACCTCTGGTCCGAACCTACAATAGGAGGGAGCCCTGATGCGATGAGAATCGGCTTACAGCAGTAGCATCGACCTCCCGGAGGCAGCCCTTATGGTCACGCCGCGAGATCACGTTGCTCGAGGCGCAAGCATTAATGGAAAGGGAGGCATACTTTACCTGTACCTCTCAGGTCGAGCCGGCTGACCCCGAGAAACACTCGAGGTCAGGTTTGACGAAGGTCGACCGAGCTTGGAAGTGCTCAGGCTCGGGCACGTCTTGGACCGGCCGACATAGAATCGCTCAGGGTCGGACCAGGTTCGGGCCTCGAGTCTAGTCCACCGAGCTCGGGAATGCTCAAGCTCGGTGCTCCCTTAGAGGGCGGTTTCAGAAATTCGAACCTGGCCTACTTGGCCACGGGGGTATAGTCGGCTTATCGCGGCAGGACGGCTTATTGCGACTGAAAACATCCCCGGTGGTGAATTTAGGAACTGCGACCTCCGAGCCCGGGAGTACATCAGGCTCGGGGCGCCCTCTGAGAACGTTCTCTGGTTGGCGTCACGGGGAATGGCCGGCTTATCCAGATAACGATCGACTTACTGTTGTCAGGGCATCCCGAGGCGAACCTAGAGAACGCGACCTTAGTCGCTGCAAAAAAGAACATGCAAAATACGTCTCGTGGTTGAGGAGCTCGCCACGTGATCTTATGGTTGCCCTTATGGTCACGCCGCGCGGTCGCGTCGCTCGAGACGTTTTATCATATGGAAAGAAGACTTTTTGCCTGAAAGAAATCAGATGGTGCCTCGGGCCCGAGGTCTTAAAATGGCACGGTCTTTGACGAAAGAACCTGAAACTTGGGACTATGACCTGACGCCACACCCCTCGAGAGGTCGAGAAAGGTTAGAGCCAGAGATAAAGGAGTATTTTATCATGGACCCGTACCTGGATTGGGCCGGAGTGTGGCGACCTAAAAGTCGAAGACCCGGGCGTCCCTGAGGCGAGGGTGATCTCGGGCTCGTGCCCTACGACGGGGGGAATGGTCAGCTTACCACGATGAGAATCGGCTTATTGCGATGAGAATCGGCTTATTGCGATGAGAATCGGCTTACTACGCATTTCGTCCCTCGGAGGCGAGTTACAAGACCAATATCTCAGCTCGAGTGAGGGGTGCGCAGGCTGGAGGCTCCTGCGTCTCGAGGTCAGGGGAGCATTTCGGTCGTGATCAGGATGGACTCTACCACAGGGGGGATGTCGGCCTACCGCGATGAGAATCGCCTTACTGCGGGTTCGACCCCCTGGTGTCGATCCTTTGCATCACGACCCTTAGACACGTTTGCATGAGACGAGGAAAAACATAAGAGGAAACAAGAGACAATAAAGCATTCCATTTTATGGTGAGGAAGAAACTAGGTCAAGCCCCTTAGCTCAAAGACCTTACCAGCGACGGTCCCGAGCTCGTGCCCTTCAACGGGGGGATGGTTGGCTTACTATGAAGGGAATCGGCTTACTGCGCAATCGACCCCCGGAGGCGAACCATGGGACCACCGTGCTAACTTGAGCGAGGGGCCTGAGGGCCGAAAATCGAGTATCTCGAGGCCGGCGAGCCCACGGGTGTGATCGCCAGGACGGATCCTGCGATAGGGGGGATAGCCGGCATACCGTGATGAGGATCGGCTTACTGCGTGTTCGACCCCCGGAGGTAAGTGTCCGGGCCACAACCCGGGTCGCGTTGCCCGAGATACAAGAGACAAGCATGATAAGGAAAAGCATCTTATCGCAAAACAGAAGGAGGGGAGCATCTAGTATAAAACCTCTGGAGCTGGTCTACATTCCACTAGTTTGTGAGCTCCCTGCCATCGAGGGTCGCTAGACTGTAAGCTCCCACTCGACTTGCTGAGATGACTCTGTTGGGGCCTCCCCACAGCGGGGACAGTTTGTTGGTGTTGGACCGGTCTTCGATTCATCTTAAAACCAGGTCCCCGGTGCGGAAGCCCCTAGGACGTATCGATCGGGTGGCATGCCTGCAGAGATCTTGCAGGTAGCGCGCCGATCACAGCAGCATGTGGTACCTTACTTTCTCCGCCAGGGCGAGGTCAAGAGGCCGCTCCTGCTCGAGGCCGACTTGGTCGACCGAGCTAACCCTGGTGGAGCCGAGCGTGATCTCGGATGGCAGGACGGCCTCGGCACCGAAGACGAGCTGGAAAGGGCTCACCACCGTTTCCCGGCTTGATGTGGTGCGGACGGACCAAAGGATGGTGGGAAGTTCGTCCACCCATGCCCGGCCACGCTGTCCAAGCTCGACAAACACTCGCTTCTTGACGCCTTGGACAAGCTGTCCGTTGGAACGCTCGACGGCCCCGTTGCTCTGAGGATGGCTCACCGAGGCATAGCAGATCTTGGTCCTCATGTCTGCGTAGAACCCTTGGAATAGCTCGCTGGTAAACTGCGTCCCATTGTCGGTGATGATCCTGCAAAGGACTCCATACCTTTTGACCACAGAGGAACGGAAGAACCTTATCGCGGCTTTGGCGGTGATAGCGGAGGACGGCTTAGCCTCGATCCACTTCAAGAAGGTGTCGATGGCGACGAACAGGAATTTCCTCCCTCCAACCGATCTCGGGAAGGGGCCGAGAATGTCGAAGCCCCACGTCGAGAATGGATAGGCGAGGGGGATGGTGTGCAAGGCGTAGGCCGGTTGCCGGGCCTTCCGGGCATGGAACTGGCAGGCCCGGCAAGCGCGAACGATGTCTTGAGCACCCCCGAGCGCTATTGGCCAGTAGAAGAGTGAGCGCCGCATAGGCCTGAATGTATGTCGTTGAGCAAGTACTTACCCTCCTCCGGGGTGACACATTTTGATAGAATGCCTAGGGCTCCTTGATGGTAAAGCTGCCCGCTGATGAGCCTGTACGAGCTCGCGGGGCGCCGTACCCTACTCCTCTCGACTGGAGTAGCAGGGAGCCCTCCGTGGTCGTGGAACTTGGTGATCGGTTCCATCCACGAGGGAACACTCTCGAGGAGGGTAACCGAGTCTTCCTGGTCGGCGACGGACGACGCGGCCAAGGTCTCGAGGATGACGTCCGGTGGGAGCTCATCACCAGACGATTCGAGCCTGGACAGGAGGTCAGCGGTGGAGTTGTCCTTCCTTGGAACATGCTGGATCTTTAAGTTCCGGAACCATCTCTCCATACTACATACCTCGACGAGGTACTTGGCCATTAATGGGTCCGAACACTGGTAGTCTTTGTTATATTGATTGATGATGAGCTGGGAGTCCCCTTTAACAATCAGACGGTGGATGCCCAGGGACTTGCAAGCTCGTAGGCCAGCCAAGAGGGCCTCGTACTCCGCAGCGTTGTTGGTTGCGGGGAAGCTGAAGCGAACCACATACCTCAGGTGGTCACCCTGAGGGTTGACGATGAGAACGCCAGCCCTCGAGCGTTGAAAAACATGGTCCAGGGGTCTTCGGCCTCGATCGCGGTCTCGGGGGCAGGCTCGGTCGTTTGCTCGACCACGAAATCATCCAGCGCCTGTGATTTGATGGCGGTGCGGGCCACGAAGCAGAGGTCGAACTCGGCCAACTCCGTGGCCCACTTTGCGATGCGACCTCCGGCCTCCGGGTTGTTGAGGATCTCCCTGAGCAGGAGCCTGCTTGGGATTACCACCGCATGCGCTTGAAAATAGTGCCGAAGCTTGCGCGAGGCCATGAAGAGAGCGTAGACGAGCTTCTGGACCAGAGGGTAGCGTTCCTTTGGTCCATGAAGCACCTCACTGACGTAGTAGATCGGGTGTTGTCGCTCGGCACGCTCGGCTACCAGGACCGCGCTGACGGCTCGGGTCGTAGCTACGAGGTAGAGCAACAGCACTTCACCCTTCTGCGGAGTCGTCAGCAGAGGCGGACTTGAGAGGTACGACTTAAGCTCGTCGAAGGACAGTTGGGCTTCGGGGGGTCCACTCGAAGCCCCTGTGCCTGCATAGGATCTTGAAGAATGGCAACCCCCGCTTGCCGAGCCTGGAGATGAAGCGGCTGAGGGCGACGATGCGGCCGGTGAGGCTCTGGACCTGTTTTACCAAAGTCGGGGGGGGCATCTGCTCAATTGCCTCGATCTTCTCCCGGTTCGGGCCCACGCTTGAGCCCCCGATCATGTAGCCGAGTACTTTTCCGGAGGTCGTGCCGAAGACGCACTTCTCGGGATTAAGTTTGATGCCGAACTTGTTTAGATTGGCGAAGGTCTCGACCAGATCATTTGACGTGGTTGGCCTCGAAAGAGCTCTTGATGATGATTTCGTCGATGTAGACCTCGAGGTTCTGGCCGATCTGCGGGTTGAAGGTCTTGACCATTAGCCGCTGGAATGTTGCGCCCGCGTTGCGAAGGCCGAACGACATGGTCGTGTAACAGAAGGTCCCGAACAGCGTGATGAAAGCGATCTTGTCCTCATCTTCCTTGGCGAGCTTGATCTGGTGGTAGCCGGAATATGCGTCGAGAAAACTCAACATCTTGGCGTTGGCGGTGGAGTCCACAATTTGATCTATGCATGGAAGAGGGAAGTTATCTTTAGGGCACGTAGCGTTTAAGCCCGTGTGATCGACGCACATTCTCCATTTCCCGCCTTTCTTTTGTACAATTACAGGGTTGGCCAGCCATTCGGAGTAGTTAACCTCGCGAATGAAGCCGGCCTTTAGGAGCTTGTCGAGGTGCTCCCTGATTATCGCCGCTTTCTCAGGGGAGAAGCGCCGCAGTTTCTGGCGCACGGGCCTGCAGCCAGGCTTTGTTTGTAGTTTGTGATCGACCACCTCCCGTGGGACCACCGGCATGTCCGCTGTTTCCCATGCAAAATGCATTTATTATTTTGGAGGAAGGTGACGAGCTCGTCTTCCTATTTTGCGTCGAGCTGGGTGGAAATGCGGGCGCACTTGCCTGAGGTTCCCTCCTCGAGCTGCACGGCCTTGGTCAGGCCACCAGGCTGGATTGCCGCCTTCCAACGGGCGCTCTTCGGGGTTGTCTCGGGACCGTGGTGAGGTAGCATGCCGGCGAGTTCTAAGGCCTTTTCCTCACAGTCGTGCGCCGCCTTGAGGTCGCCACGGACCGTTATGATGCCGCCAGGTCCCGGGAGCTTCATGCACCGGTGCCCGTTGTGATTCGCGGCCATGAACATAATCAGGGCCGGCCGTCCGAGGACGGCGTTATAGGGGAGGTCCTCATCGACCACCTCAAAGGTGATCAGCTCGGTGCGGAAGTTCATAGAGTCCCCTAAAGTCATGGGCAGAACCACTTGCCTGAGCGCGGTGGTCGAGCTTCCCGGCACGACGCCGAAGAAGGGGACTGCTATATTTTTAATCTTCGACCGGGGTATCTGCATCCGGTCCAGTGCGCTTGCCAAGAACAGGTTGAGGGAACTTCTCCTGTCAACCATGACTCGCCCGACGACGGTATTGCTTATGGTCGGGGCGATGACCAGGGCGGTCTTGAAGTCTCGAGACATTCCCAGGGGAGCATCATCCTGGGAGAAGGTTATGGGAATGCCATCCCACCTATAGGGCTGGTCGGCGGGCTTCCCGACGGTGGCTTGGTACACGGTGCGCGCAGTGTCCTTCAGCTCGCGCGGGACCGATATGCCGAAGAGCCGCCTAAGATCATGTCGACATGGCGGTCGCCCTGCTAGAACTTCATGTCCAGTCCTGCTTGGTCCTCGCCGGTGTTGATTCCGCCAGGCAGCTCGTCGTCCTTCGGGAGCGTGGGCATCTCTCCACGCCCTTTGTAAAAGGCGTCCAGCCTGTACATCCACGTCCTGCAATTTCGCAGGTCGTGGCCGTAGGCTTTATGGAACGAACAGAATTTGTCGGAGTCAAGGCGGAGCCGTTCCTCGTCGTCCCAGAGTCGAGCATCAGCTCGAGGGGGCTCGGCCCGAATATGCCCCTGCTGGGGCCGGCATGGTGCTTGCCGAGGCTCTGGGCGATTCTGTTGGGGTCGAGGCCCTCGGCGGTCGGGCCGGCGCGTTTTCGCCCCTTCGCGCCTACCGTCGACCGTGTCGACCATGCGGAGCTGGCCGCCTCCAGCACCACAGTCTCTCCCCCGCTTCTCGTTGTGCGGGGCTGAGCCCCCTTCCTTAGTGCAGGACGACCCTGCTTCGCCAAAGATGAGGACGAGCTTGCCTCGGTTGTAGTCGTGCTTCCAGTGGACGGCGTCGTCCGCATCCACGTATCACTCCGCCATGCGGAACAGCTTGTTGATGGTGAGCTTTGTTGCAATCTCGAGGTCCTCGGTAAGGCGTCTGTCGTGGACGCCGAACTTGAAGGCCTTGATGACGATCTCGTCGGAGACGTTAGGGATCGAGTTTCGTGCGTGGGAAAACCAGTTGCACAAAGTCTCGGAGGAGCTCACCCTTTCCCTGGATGACTCAGTCCAGGTCTCTTTCTCGTCCAGGCCACTCGTAGCAGCTCTTGAAGTTAGAGTGGAGGGCGCTCCGCAGCTGGCACCACGACCGAAAAGCGCCGGGCGCCTGGTTGAAGAGCCAGGTGATGGGGACGACGATCCCGATCTTTCGGTGGGATGATGATATGTCGATTTGGAGGTGTTGATGGCACCGAATTTAAGGCTTCCTACCAAACAGGTTGGGAGCTTAACAATCACAATACCAAATCCACACAGATACAAGATTCAATGATCAGTAGTTCCTGCAAGAAATCGAGAACCCGCAAGAACAAAGTATGAAGCAAACCGAAAAGGTAGTATTGAAATAAGAAAAAAGAAAACAAGTTGAGGTTCTGTTTCTCAACTCGAGTGGTCTATTCGACACACGCAAGATTGAGGAGGGATGCACACGGGGTCTACCAAAACACAACAAAACCTAAAAAATGAAGAACAATGGTGAGAACCCAATATAAAGGGTTACCAACACAAAGGGGGGCACCCAAGAGGGGTGCGACAGCCAGCAGAGGGGCTGAAAGTGAATCTAGGCACTTATGTTATTTTGGTGATTAATGTCAAACGCACATATTGACAATCTATGTAATTAAGTAAATGCTTAACTTAGTGCTTAACAAATGACAAACCTCTAATATGATTATATTGCTATGAGACTAACATGTTATTGCCTAGTTGAGTATCAGTCTCATCTTTTAGAGGAAAATCAAGTGGGATGGTTAAGCAAAGATAAGGTATGCAATTTTGGTATCTCTTCTATATTTGTTATTGCATTCCTTTTGTGCAAATGCATAGTGAACTCCAAGTAGCATGTTGATTATATATATGACCATTGGTTCATGTCATATTAATTTGTGCATATATATTCATTTGAGTTCATTATGTGCTTTGTTTTTTAGTATGCATGTATTAACTAGAGTTAAACTTCATGTTGCTATAGATTGACTTGGTGCATGCATGTTTTAGTTGTATATCTTCTCCTGCAATTCTCTTAGTGAAGTTTAATCTAGTGTTGGATCACATATTTACTCTTATTCCAAATATTATTTGCACATGTACAATTCGTGTATGAATTATCATGTGCTTCATTTAAGTAAAGACTGTGATCCTTGCCTTGATTTAATTGATTCATCATATTGGCAATTATCTCTCTAGTGCATATAGATCAATTACATATTCATCATGATGTACTTAGTAGAGAACATTTCTTATGTCAAGTGTTTCCATTTATGTTGTGCTTCTTTATATGAAACACTTGTTGTAATCAATTGTCAACAAATATTAACTTGTTTATATCTATTGAGCTTTTGGGACTAATGTCTATCATATGTGGATTGGAAAGACTTAGATCCCGTAAGTGTATGATGACCAAGGTATCTTGGAGGATGATCGTTAAGCCGAGGTCAACAAGACGGCGGTGTCACCAAGAGTTGAAGACTAAGTCAAGATCGACTTGGTGTGGAGATCGTCAGAGAGGATGATCAAGTCAAGGTTGATAGGATGAGAGTTTCATAAAGTGAATCGAGTCAAGTTGGACAAGGCGAAGATGTCATCAATTATATGGTGAAAGTCTTCATGCATCGACATTAAGAAATAAGACGGCAAGTGACTATTTCTAGACTTATATTATCTTTGATTTAATTTGAGTCTAAGGATTGCCGTACTATTAAGAGGGATACGATGTCGAATGGCTTTTAGATGTGTCAAGTGCTCAAGTGATCCATCCTTGTGAAACTTAGAAAGAGAGTGGTGTTGGTGGTGCCGGAAAATGAGAGTTGTAGGTCTCCTTTGGATTCTTTGTGAAATCTGTATTTATCCTTTGAGATTTGGGTAGTGAGACCTTGTTAGTTGTGTATCCCTCATTCTTAGCTTTCGGTAGAGTCCAAAATCACTGAAATCGAAGTCCGGAGTCAAAAGTTATGCTCGTTTTTGTCGGGCTGCTCAGTGCTGTTCGGACAATCCAGAGTATCCGGTGTTAAGTCCGGACACTCCGGGTTTAATTAGTCTGGAGTGTCCGAGGTTTTGTCCAGAGTCTCCGGGTTAGCTCTCTCGGTATGATCTAATCCTTTCCAATCTGGAGTCTCCGGGGTATTTATCCTGAGTCTCCGGGTTGTGCGCAGCTATCTCCAACGGCTAGTTTTTGGGACCTCTATTTAAAGCCCCCTTCTTCCTCACTTCAAAGGGGCTGTTATCCCACTGATTTGAGGAGCTATTCTCTTGTTCTTGAGCCCCCCAAAACACCTATTTACCCTTAGATCTAAGTGATCCCCTTGGTGAGAAGGGTTGGGAAGAGTTTGAGAAGTGAGGTGCTAGGTAGAGTGAGACTTGAGTTGATTGAGCACTTGATTTCATCTCTAAGCTTGTTCTTCATGAGCATTTGTTACTCTTGAAGGTTGAGGTCTCCTAGACGGCTAGGAGGTCGCCTACGAGCTACCGGAGATTTGTGTGGTTGGCCGTGGGAAGTTTGTGAAGGCCGGTTCCGCCTCCGTAAGGGAAGGAATCAAAGGAGTGAAGACCGGCGAGTGCATTTGTGCAACACCGGGAGGAAGACGGTTGAAAGAGACCCCCGCTCAAGTGTGACCGACCGGCCTCAACGGAGACGTAGGATCCCCTCAAGGATCCGAACTTCGGGTAAAAATTATTGTCCTCGTGTTCTTCATTTGCCTTTTGCTAGGGTTTGTGATCTTAGACTTTGGGAGCCCCGATCTACTCTATTGTTGTGTTTGGCTCTAGATCTACATCATCCCCAGGTACCTGTTAGTATTTAGATCTTTTGTATTCATTTAGGTTGTTGAAAAATTGTAGGGATTTAAAATCTCATTTCGAGGTCTCCAATCCGGAGTATTCGGACTCCTGAATCCGAACAGTCCGGACATATCGGAGTATCCGGATAAAAGTCCCGGACACTCCGGACTTAGACCCTCGGGAGATTTTATTTTGCTACAAAATCTTTTAATTCGCCTATTCACCCCCCGTCTCTAGGCGACATCCCCTGTCCTTTCAATTGGTATCAGAGCCTGGTCTCTCATTTTATCAAACTTAACCGTCTAGAGAGTAAAGGATGTCGACTAGAGGATTAGACCACTCACACGATCCACTTGTGCTAGAAGGCACATATTATGCTTCATGGAAATTAATTATGACTTCTCATTTTAAATCCATGAACCCCCAAATATGGTGGATCGTAGATGTCGGGTTTTCCTCTCCATTGAATGTAGTTAATCCAACTGAAGGAGAGAGGAAATGCCTACATCTTGACGCTCAAGCTACTAATGTTCTATTTTGTGTTGTGAGAGATGAAATTTTTGATAGAATATGCAATCTCAAGAGCGCTAATGAAATGTGGATAAAGCTTCAAGAACTATTTGAATCATCCACTTCCATTGAGGATTGCATTAAGGAAGAAATGTCGGGAGATGAAACCTCAAGCTCGATCTCAAATGAAGAAGAACCGATATCTCCATGAACCTCAACCTCCACCTCAAGTGACGATGAAGATGCTCTTCCATTACAAATCCGTTACTTTATGGTGAAAGGTAAGAATGAGGTAAGTGAGGATAATGATGATGAGCTCACTTATAATGAACTTATGAATTTGCTAGAGGAGCTCAATAAATGTCTTGCAAAGGAGAAAAAGAAATATAAAATTTTGAAGCTTGAACATGAATCACTTCAAAATGATTATAATATGCTTCAAGAAAATCATGAATCCCTCCTTCTCAAAGTTATTCATAAGCCTGAGGTGGACATAGGAATCTCATGTGATTTAATTGATGAAATGTCTTGCTTAAATGTTAATCCTAATATTTTATCAAAATTTGACATATCCTCCTCTTGCAATGATTTACCTTGTTGCTCAAATTCAAATGTTTCCACTTCCTCTATGCATGTTGAGACTAATCTTGTAGAGGAAAACAATGAGCTCAAGGCCAAAGTCATTAGATTAGAAAATAACTTGAGTAAGTGCGTAAAGGGAAAAGCCATCGAGCTTGAGTAAGTGCGTAAAGGGAAAAGCCATCCTCGATGAGATCTTGAGCAAGCCAACGGCGCCTCAAGATAAGCGAGGACTCGGCTATATCTCCAAGAGGGAGACTAGCAAGACAAGGCACAACGAAAGATATTCGAAGATCATCAAGTGCATTGCTGGAAACAAGAAGGGACACCTCGCCTCCGTGTACCCTAATAAAGTGGAGATAAAGCCACAACCATCAACAATGGGGCAAACTGGCAAAGAGCAAGTCAAGAAGAAGAAGAGACGCTCAAAGCCTACTTGCTACAATTGTCGGGAAAAGGGGCACATCGGTAAGGATTGTCCCAAAGGTATAACCCCTAAGCCTACTCATCATTTTAATTATTATTTCCTTAGGAAGGACAAGAATGGCAATGTATTTGCCAAGCTTGTTAAGTCCCATATGCCTGCCCAAAATGATAATGCTCATTTTCATAGAAAGAGTGAATCTAGAAATGGATTTGCTAAATTTGTTAGGACTCCTAAGCCTACACAAAGCAATTCAATTAAATTGCTTAGGAGAAATAACTATAGCAAATCATTTGCTAGATATACTAGATCCTCTAAGCCAATGCATAATTTCAATTATCATATGCTTAGAAGAGATCAAACTAGAAATGGTTTTGCAAAATATCATTGCCCTCCTAAGCCTTTTCATAAAAATGCCAATCATTTGCCTAGGACGAATAATTATTGCAAACCTATTTCTAATTATATTAGTCAATTCAATAATATCCGAATTAGGACCATTTGGGTTACAAAATCTATTGTGACTAACATTGTTGGACCCAACAAGGATTGGGTACCAAAAACCGCCTAAAAGATTTTTAGGCAATATGAGATGGATTCGACGTTTGGCTTCTTCAAAAGGGAAGATGACTTAATCATTTGCAAAATGGAGCCAAGCATAAGGATGATCACTTCAATCTTGAGCCAATGTCATCTCGGGTAACAAGTATTTGATTTGATTACTATTTAGTTTATAGCCTTGTGTAGGTTATATTGTATTATTCATGAAAATCAATTTAGATTGCTTGTTATATGATTGCTCATGCCTATTGGTTGTTTTGATTGCAATCTTGAGTAAGTTTGGGATAGTGGCACATTAAGGGGGAGTGTTAATTCATATCCATGTATATTACATCCCTACATGTGCCCATATTTATATAAGTGCTAATATATATTTTCAATATCAAGCCATTTAGCCAAAAGTCAAAATTTTGTATACTATTAGTATCCTTGTGAAAAACTAATTGCAAAATGTATTCAAATGTATTTAAAACGTTTTTCAAAGGTTTTGGCTTCACAAAATCTATTTTGAAAAGAAAATGAGTTTCATGATCAAAATCTAGTTACTAGTTTCTTGTTTAGGATTTAAACTTTTAATTTTTCATAGAGTTATATGTAAAATGATTTTGAAAGTAATTCCAAAATGAAAAACCTAGAGTTGGTCATTCTTAACAATTCTTGTGTTCAAAAGATTTTCAAAAGACCAACCTAGCAAAAGTTATTTGATTTTGAAACTCACCGAAAAACTATAATTGACCCATAATGGTCATATTATTGCACTTAGTGAGTTTCTCCCCTTGAACTGGATTCTTAGCAATATCTTGGTTCAAAATGGTATTTCAAACTCATACATACCATTTCCAATCAAATATCTTCTCATTTGCTTCATTTGATACTTTTTGGATTAATGTTGAAAGCATATGCATGCATATCCCTCATATGAGCCTTTTTGGTCAAAAGTCAAAAATATTGTTTAAAAGGTCAATATTTGTGAAAATCTTTATAAAAGTTCTCAAATATGTATTTTAAATGTTTTACATTGCTTTCGGAGTAAAAATTCCTATTTTAGAAAAAAATAGCAAATTTGCCCTCAAATGGATCTTATATGATCTTGTTTTTGAATTAAATGAAATATTTTTATAAGTTAAAATCTATTGAGTTTTTGAAAAAGTGGTCAATACAAAACTCATCGGGTTGTTCATTTTAAGCATTTCTTTAGTTCAAAGTTTTTCCAAACGACCAACTGTTCAAAAGTTAAAGCCATTTGAATTTGGCCAAAATCATCCATTTGACCCAAAATGACCCGTTGTTACATTTTGTGGATTTCGCTATTTGAATTGGATTTCTTTGTATATCTTGGATGTAAATAGTATTTCTAGCTCATACAAAGCTATGAAAGTTCAAAGGTCCATAAATTTCAATCCGGAATGCATTTTGAGCATTTGGTGAAAATTCAATTTCTTTTCAAACCTACAAAGCGCATTTGCCATATCTTTTGAACGAAAATTCCTTTTAATGAAATTATTTTTGGGAAACCTTCTAAATAGTCCAATGTTTATTTTTGGAAAGTTTCAAACCATTTGGACTCAATTTGTAAAAGTTTTGACTTTTCTTCACTTTGAGTAAAAATCATGCCTACAAAGCAAAATTTAGCATATCTTTTGATTGGAGACTCCTTTTTGGAAAAGACTTTTTGGAAAAGTTTTTTAGGGGTCTAAAGAATGTTTCTGCACAATTTCAAGTAATTTCAACTTAATTTGAAATAGTTATGCCTTTTTCTCTCTTTTGATCTTATTTGGCATACTCTCGCATTAAGTTGGACTTTACGATTTGAATAGATTTGATTATGCAAATAGGCTTATAAACATCTCTCTAACTCATATGAAACCACATAAGTGCACATTTCCATTCAAAACTCATATGGTTGCCCTTTTGAGGAATTGATGAAGATGTTTATGTGTTTCAAATGCAAATTTCACCACATTTCTCAAAGTAAAATTGATTTATTGAAATTTTTTGTTGGAAAACCATCTCTTGAATATGGAGTTCATATCTGAAAATTTTCAAATTTATTTGAACTCATTTGCAAGAATGTTGACTTCTTTTGACTTAGTGTCAAAATCAAACCTCCAATGCCCATTTTGATCTAATTTTTGATTGGAGGGTGATATTTGAGAAATTCTTTTTGGAGAAGTCTCTTGGATGTCCATGGAACATTTATGCAAAATCTCATGGCTATTGGACTTCATTTGATCAAGATTTGACCCAAATTCAAAATGTTCAGTTTGCTGAAATTTCAGGTTTAGGTTGATTGTGGGGCTTATTTGTGATTTTTGTATCTCCAAATGGGTTCATAATCAGAGGAGAGTCTTATGACATGTATTGATCCTCTGTAGTTGGACTTCATCTTCTAATGCTTTTAGAATTTATGAACCTTGTTTGAACCTTCTTTCAGCCCTGTCAAAAAGCTTAAATAGAATGTTAAAAGTGATTTTTTTTAGCACTTGGCACTTTTGAAATCCTCCATATCTTTATGATGATTTGAATATTCCTTTGGATGAAATCTGAGTTGAGCTTGGGTATAGCTCCATGATCCATTTAATATTATTTGGGAGCTCATTTACTCAAGTTTTCATCCTAGTAGTTAATTGAAGATAAGATTTCGTTTCCCGAAACCTTCGATTCAACATTCACTATTTTCAAGTTTTCGGGGTTTTTCCTTTGCTCAAATGAATGTTCGGTCTTCATAGCCCTCGAAGAGAATTTTGAGACGGATCTTTTTCGCGTTGATGATGTTTGCATTTGAGCAATGGTTTAAAAGCTATAATCGATTTTGTGCTGCTATTTGCGTCTGTTGAGACTTTGAGAGTTTTAAATTGGAATCTTGGCAAGCATTTCAAGATGAAAACTAAGTGAACTTATTCATTGCTCCAAGCTTCAAAGTGGAGCATATCTATTTAAGTTTTCATTCCATTGAAAGTGCATCTTTTGGCTAAGTTTTTTTGGAAATTGGATTTAATTGTATCTTAGCCTCAAAATGTTTCCTCTCTTGCATAACTCGGAGTTTATTATGGAAAAGATAACATTTGCCTTGTAAGCTTAAGAGTGAGTTTGAATGTGTTTTACCCATTGTCTCTCTTACAAGTGGATGTCAAGATTAAATTTGAATGAGTTTCAAATATTTTCATTGTAAAGTGGTGTAATAAAATCTTTAATTGATATCTTGAATTTTTTTTAAAAAAAATTGCATGCAAAGAGTTTTGTCTTGTATATCATCTATATCGTGCATGTTGTACTTAGACATTATCAAACTAACTTGGGTCAAATTAAAAGATATTTGTTCCCAGAAATCGTGCGCTTGTCTATTGATGATTAAGGTATTGGAAAAGGGGTCATCTTCGATGGTGGGATGAAGGAAATGGAGAGAAGCTCCATAGTCCGAGGGATCTAAGGCCGGGCGCGGTGATCATGACCGATTCGAACATGCGGTGGATAAGAATCGACAAAGGGTCGTGTTTATTTTTTGACCATATTCAATAATGTCTTTGCACACCATTAATGGTGTTGTATCTTTCAATTGGTATCATTAATTGGTATCTTTCGAGAGGTATCCTCTAATCCTAAATTGTTTCGAAGTGTCATCTAACTTGCATTTGGCATTATCAAGAATTAAAAGGTACATATGGTGACACATTGCAAAGAGGTATACCCTTGATAAGTTTATGAAATTCTTGATCATGAAATTGCATCTTACTTATACAATTTTGATTCATGATTTTGTATACATCTTGTGATCATATAATCAATTCCTTCTTGTGTAATCTTCTTTATATGATCTTGATTGTTAGAATTTAATTTGATCATGAGCATGTGCTTAAATTATATAAATTTGCTATATGATTTTGATGTTTAAAGAATAAATCTTCTCCATGTGAAATCATATTCGTGTGTCATGTTTAAGCATCACTTATATCCTGTGAATCATGACTACTTTAAATTGGTATAATTAGAAAAATCTATTACCTAAATCTTGGAAATAATTGGTATCATATCTTGCTTAGATTTAGGGGGAGCTTAATATTATTGTCCTATTACTAGCTCCTTATTTTTATTTTGTTTCTCCCTAATCTTTTTATTGAGTGTGCAATCAAAGGTGAGAACAGATTTTATTGAATAAACAATAAGAATCTTTTAAGCACCTTTTTGGGATTAATGACAAAAGAGGGAAAATTTATGGATTTATCAATTGTCCCCTAATCGATTGACAAAAAGGGATGATTTGTAAGTATGATCTATTATTGTTTCTTCATGCTTGTTTTAATGCTAAATATCTTAATATTGTCATTTGGTGCAATTGATAATAGGTTTGTCATAAATCACCAAAAAGGGGGAGATTGAAAGTGCATCTAGGCACTTATGTTATTTTGGTGATTAATGACAAACGCACATAATGACAATCTATGTAATTAAGTAAATGCTTAACTTAGAGCTTAACAAATGACAAACCTCTAATATGATTATATTGCTATGAGACTAACATGTTATTGCCTAGTTGAGTATTAGTCTCATCCTTTAGAGGAAAATCAAGTGGGATGGTTAAGCAAAGATAAGGTATGCAATTTTGGTATCTCTTCTATATTTGTTATTGCATCCCTTTTGTGCAAATGCATAGTGAACTCCAAATAGCATGTTGATTATATATATGACCATTGGTTCATGTCATATTTATTTGTGCATATATATTCATTTGAGTTCATTATGTGCTTTGTTTTTTAGTACGCATGTATTAACTAGAGTTAAACTTCATATTTCTATAGATTGACTTGGTGCATGCATGTTTTAGTTGTATATCTTCTCATGCAATTCTCTTAGTGAAGTTTAATCTAGTGTTGGATCACATATTTACTCTTATTCCAAATATTATTTGCACATGTACAATTCGTCTATGTTCTATCATGTGCTTCATTTAAGTAAAGACTGTGATCCTTGCCATGATTTAATTGATACATCATATTGGCCATTATCTCTCTAGTGCATATAGATCAATTACATATAGAACATTTCTTATATCAAGTGTTTCCATTTATGTTGTGCTTCTTTATATGAAACACTTGTTGTAATCAATTGTTCACAAATATTAACTTGTTTATATCAATTGAGCTTTTGGGACTAATGTCCATCATAAGTGGATTGGAAAGACTTAGATCCCGTATGTGTATATTGACCAAGGTATCTTGGAGGATGATCGTTAAGCCGAGGTCAACAAGACGGCGGTGTCACCAGGAGTTGAAGACTAAGTCAAGATCGACTTGGTGTGGAGATCGTCAGAGAGGATGATCAAGTCAAGGTTGATAGGAAGAGAGTTTCATGAGGTGAATCGAGTCGAGTTGGACAAGGCGAAGATGTCATCAATTATATGATGAAAGTCTTCATGCATCGACATTAAGAAAGAAGACGGCAAGTGACTATTTCTAGACTTATATTATCTTTGATTTAATTTGAGTCTAAGGATTGCTGTACTATTAAAAGGGATGCGATGTCGAATGGCTTTTAGATGTGTCAAGTGCTCAAGTGATCCATCCTTGTGAAACTGTAACATCCCAAAATTCAGCTTAATTAAGTTTTATTTGCTTAAATGTGCATTTGTGATTTTCTGGAATTTATTTGGATTTTTCTGGATTTATTTGAATTAAATCTTATGTCAAGTTTATTGCTTTTTATCCAAAAGTATTTAAATCTATCCAAAGTTAAAATAAAGTTTTGGCAAAAATATTTTATTTGAGTCCAGAATGTCTCAAAGTAATTTTGAGATTTTTCTTGGATTTTTCCTGATTATTTTATTGCCTAAAGCAAATTAAATGAATTTCGGAATTATTTTAATTGAAAACTCTTTTAAAAGCGTTGAATAGATCTTTGGGCCGCCCATGAACCGTCGCGCCCAAGTCACCCCATGCAGCCCTTTTGAAACCGAAACCCTAAACCTAATCCACGACCGTTGGATCGAGATCCAACGGCCGAGATTGCGCAGCGTGGCGAGCGCTCTGAGCCGTCGGATCGGCGCGCGTACTGCTGCCGGATGCGTCCGCGTCACCTCTCCGAGTCGCCGCCGGAGTCCGCCGTCGCCACGATGTCGTTCTCGGAGTCCGGGCCGGACACGCCTCCCCGTGCAGCTATTTAAGGCGCCGCCACGGGCGTTGGAATCCTCACCCCGCGCGCATCCGTCGCGGTTCCGCGACGCCGAGACGCTTTCTGCTTCGTGCGAGCTCGCTGAGTCGCCAAGCCCGCGCGCGGTCTTCGTCTGTTTTCCGCCGCCGTTTCGCCGTTTCGAGCCGTGCCGGTTCCAGATCGGAGATCCCCGTACCTCAACGCGTCGGACCCGTGAAGCAGTAGCGGCGTTTTGTCGCCGGAACGCCGTCGTCGAGGTCATCGTCCCCAAGTCCGGTGAAGTTGCGCCGCCGCACCGCCATTGTCGTGTGGAAGCTTCCAGAACCGTCGGATCTCTCGTGAAGGGGCGAGATTGTGCCACGCCTCTCGTAAACGATGAAACGCCGCACGCGTCTTGCCGTTAGATCTAAATCCGCGGTTGTCGTCTTTGCCACGTGGGGTGAGATCGGTGGCCGTTAGATGTGATCGTGCGGTGGGATTCCGCCGCGCAGTGGCAAATCGGCGCCGCCGCGCGTGTCGGCGCTGGTGCCGAGGCGCCGTGAGCCGAGTCTACCGTAAGCCGTAGCGACTGTGGACCGGGTCCATGGACCGAGGACACGCGTCGACTTCGATTGGCTCACCCGGTCTTGACGCCATGCTTGCGTCATAATCATATTTTCAATTGGAAAAATAATCCGATTGGAAATTGGTGAAGATGACATCATCATGAGGTCACGCTGACGTCATAAATCGCTTTTTCAGAATAAAAATAAATCTGTTAATTTCGAATTTCTGATTTTCTGATTTCAGTATTTATTTCAAACTTCAAAAGGCTATATCTTTTGCAATTTAACTCGGATTTGAGTGATTCCAGTTTCTAAAAATTTGTAAAATTGAGATCTATTTAATGGTGAATTTTATTTGATTTTTGGAGTTCAATTGCTCTCTGTTTTGGTATTTATTTGCTTTTCTTTTTCGGTACGCGTAGACGTTGAATTGTGCGACGCTTCGGAGGAAGATCAAGCAACTCAAGAGCAATCTTCAGATCCAGATCAGGACCTATTCCAAGGCAAGTTGTGCTTTGATCATGTTGAACCCATGTTTATAAAATTGCTATGTTTGATTTACGCTATTGCATATATTTCAAATATACAACTGTTTCAAATTAGTTTGGGCTTAGCTAAAATACCAGATTGATCTATACCCTACCTTGTCATTGTATGCCATGATCCATTGTCACCTTAGATTGGTTTAATATAGTTGGTTAATAATTATAATCAACATTGGAGGTTTAGTTCGTATTAGTTGCTTAGCCATGCCACGTCATCACATGTGTCAGAATCATTGATAATTAATCTTGATTAATGGAATATGGAACAATATTATGAACTTGTGTGTCATGTGGGATCACACGAGGAGATTGAGTTGTTGTGGCGAGTCATGTCACGCAACGATGTTGAATTGTTGATGGCACGTGGTGCTTGGTAATCAAGCGGGTGATAATCACTTAGATTGGGGCAAGTGGCAAGGCGAGGAGGCCAAGGTGGGCCCAATGGGCGATGGTATGTGGAAGTCTTGCCTTGATCACACTAAGGACTTAACCTTGCAAGCCTTTGACTGAGTCAATCATGCAACCACATGTCCGTATGGGCCACCTAGTGAGTAATTTGCAAAGTCTTAATGTTGATACTATCGTGGTCGGTGTGAGTTCCCGGTCGAGTGTAATTCACATGGCGCAAGAGGGGGCCACGGACGTGGTTTTCGGACCGCCGTTGTTGAAACCTTAGCGGTAGTATCGGGTTAAGATAGAGCATTGTAAAGGCTTTGTTATAATCTTTCGCCTTTGTGGTGTTTGGTTGTATCACGTGGGTAAAGTGCATAACCTCTGCAGAGTGTGAAACTATTCGGATAGCCGTGCTCATGGTATTGAGCAATGCTCGGAATTACAGATTAAGGGTTAGATTAATAAATTGGACAACTTGGTTGGGATGGCGGGATGGCCATATGGAAGATTGGAACTTGATTTAGGATTGGAAACTTGGTTTACTTGAGAAATATGAATTTATTTATTATTGCTATTTGTTTTACATTCTTTACAATCTATTATCAGATTTGTTCATAAATGCTTGCTTATTGCAAAATAGCCATGATAGCCTATCCTTTGGAATAAGCCTTACATATAGATAAATAGAATCGCATTCTCATGCACAACTTGTTGAGTGCTTTAAGTACTCACCCTTGCCAAACAACAATAATCAACAGTTGAAGAATCTACACTGTGTTGGAAGATGAAGTCCATGAAGACACGAGTCATTAGGGTCCGAGCCTTGTCGGTTGCTGTGGTGAACTGATGAGCTATCTACGTTTCTACTTTCCATTTGCTTAATTATTAGCTTATATTCTCCGTCTTGCCTGCGTGGCTTAATAATGTAAGTTGGTCATAAGATCATACATTTAGCTATATCAATAAATGAACTATTATTCTATTATCGCTTGTGTATGATGTGATATGTACCAATGTTAAGTGTGTGCACTAGCGTTGATCCCGGAATAGTGCAAGAAACACGGTGGGTTCGAATCGGTGGATTCGGGTCCCTACAGAGGTGGTATCGAGCATCCGACCGTAGGTCTTGGCCCTAGATAGTATGGAGGTGTCTTGTGAGAGTCCAAAACTATTTTCTAAAAGAAAATCCAAACTTGACTAATAGAACACTCTTGACTCATCTCATTCTCTACTTCTTGCCTTGGCTGAATTTACCGTTTTACTGGCCGTTTTGGATGGAGCTCTTATTCAAAGTTCTTGTGGAGCAGATGCCGATCGTTCCGACCTTTGAGGAGTCAGCTGGCGGCTACGCCATGGAGTTGTGGAGAGTACTTCAGACGCTTGGAGGCTTCTACCGCCCACTTTACCGAGGAGGATCCAGAGGAACGAGAGTGGGAGCCAGAGGGGAGTGCAGACCCCGTTGTTGCAGAGGACCCAGTAGTAGGTCACCAGGATAGGTTCGCTCCGATGCCCGCTCATCCACCGGTGTATGCGCCGGATCAGCCTCAGCCAGGGTGGCTGGATGAGTGAGTGTCAGCCTTGGAGCTGTGTTGAGACTCGAGTGTGAGTCGCGTCTTTAAGTTAGTCTTTACCTTTCTAGTTGACGTTAAGGTTTCGTGTTTAGTTTGCTTCTTTGTAATGCTGAGTGTGCAGTATGTGTTGCAAAGCTTGTAGGCTTAAATAAGCACCATACCAAGTTAAATAAAGAATTGTTCAGTTTGGGTATAACATATCTCCCCGCTTTAGAAATTCTTACTTCTTATCTATGCTACATCTACCTTTCCTAACCTAAGAGGCAATCTTGGATGGTGAATACTCGAGGAAACAACGGTGCTTCAGGAAGTGGACTGCGTCAGAATGACAACCCCAATGATGGAGGCAGCCCTCAACCACCGACAGTAGACATGCAGAATCTAGGAGCATTTCTGGCAGCGCAGACTCAACTGATGCAGACAATGATGCAGCAGATGCAGCAGATGACCAATGCAGCAGTAAATCACAACAACCCTGCAACTCAGAACAATCATGGTGGACCTCGACCTATGTCAAAGCTATCAGATTTTATGAGGACTAGGCCACCAACTTTTTCGGGAAATGTGAATCCTTTGGAAGCCGATGACTGGCTTAGGACAATTGAGAAGAAGCTGCACATCACTCAGTGTGAAGGAAATGAGAAGGTGCTTTACGCCTCTCATCAACTGGAAGGACCGCCGCAGTGGTGGGAGAACTCTTGTGCCACTCATGGAGCCCCACAGAGATAACACGGAGGAGTTTACTAATGCTTTCCGCCAGTATCATGTCCCAGAGGGAATGATGGATCTTAAGAAGGAGGAGTTCGAGCTTTGAAGCAAGGAGGCCAACGGTGGCGAATACTTGAACAAATTTACTCGCTTAGCTCGCTATGCCCTCAAGACGTGCGGCAGATAAAGCCGAGACAGTCTCGTTTCATGAAGGGATGAACTCAGACTACTGTGGGACCGATTACCCACAATTTTCCGATTTCCGTGAGCTAGTCAATAAGGCTTTGATCCTAGAGGATAAGCGCAAAGAGCTAGGTGAAAACCGTAAGCGCTTGATGAACAATCGGGTGGACGCCCAAATCATCTACGCTTGAGGATGTCACCACAAAGAATTTGCTAGATTCCAACCACCACCGCAAATAAGACATCAACTCCTACACCTCGCCATGCCAATCGAATTTTCAAACTCCGGACAGGCAACAACGCACCAGAGGAAATCAAGAATCGCAGTGAAGAGATGCTATACTTGCAATGAGCCGTGGCACTTTTCTAATGGGTGTCCACGAAGGAGGCATCACGCCATTCGTTTCAACCTGGGAACAACACCGCCAAGGTACCAACCTCGGGAGGAAATCGCGCACCAAGCCAAGTGGAGCATCGCCAATCAACAAAGGCGTGGAAGGATCAACCACATCACCGCGGATGGAGCTCAAGAGGCAACAGACGTCGTCTTGGGTAAGTTTCGGTCAACTCGATTACTGCCATACTGCTTTGTTTGATTCGGAGCTTCGATTCGCTCGTTTCTCAAAGTTTTGCAACCAAGAATGGATTTAAAGTGGTGAATCTTAAGTGTGTGCTTTAGTCCAAGCCCGTGATCCGAGCTTAGATCTAGCCTTGGGTGTTTGGGAGCTAAGTTGCTTATGGATGGGATAGAATTTCTAGCGAATCTTATCTTGATAGATGCGCAATCCTAAGACGTCATCCTTGGAATGGATTGGTGTCAAAGCATAAGGTCGTTTTGGATTGTGGCGAAGGATTGTAACTTTGGAAGGCCCTAGTGGCAAGAAAGTGGAGTTTCAAGCGACCGCAGATTCGAGATGGGCGATTAATGGTCAACAGCGTGAAAGCCATCAAGATGGAAGATGTGCCAAAGGCGAGGAATACCGGATGTGTTTCGGAAGATTTGCCGGATTGCCACCGGACCGTGATATCGAGTTCGTTATCGAGTTATCGCTGTGCACAAAGACCGATATCAAAGAGACCATATCGGATGCCTACCGACGAGTTAGTGGAAATGAAGAAGCGATTGAGGAACCGCAAGAGAAGGGTTTCATTAGACCTAGTTCATCACCGTGGGAGCCCGGTTTTGTTTGTTCGCAAGAAGGATGGAAGTCTTAGAATGTGCATCGACTATCGTGCACTTAATGAAGTAACGATCAAGAATAAGTATCCGCTGCCCGTGATCGATGACTTATTTGATCGCTTAAGAGGAGCTGGAGTTTTCTCAAGATAGATCTTCGCTCGTGATACCATCGCTGAAGATCCGAGCGGAGGATGTACCTAAGACCGCGTTCTCTACGCGATATGGACATTATGAGTTCACAATATGTCATTTGGATTGACTAATGCCCCAAAGATATTTCATGAACATGATGAATAAAGTTTTTATGGATTACTTGGATAAGTTTGTGGTAGTCTTCATAGACGATATTTTGGTTTACTCAAAAACTGAAGAAGAGCATGCAGAACATCTAAGGATGGTTTTAGACAGGCTGCGAGAGCATCAGCTATATGCAAAGTTTAGCAAGTGTGAATTCTGGAAGGAGAAAGTTGAATTCTTGGGTCATGTAATGACTACTGAAGGAGTGGCGGTCGACCCCAGCAAAGTGGACGCAGTGTTGCACTGGGAACCACCGAAGTCTGTTACCCAGATCCGTAGTTTTCTGGGAATGGCGGGATATTACCGTCGGTTCATAGAAGGATTCTCAACAATTGCTAAACCCTTGACACAGTTGTTGAAGAAAGAAAAGAAGTTTGCATGGACGCCAGAGTGCGAGCAAAGTTTTATGGAATTGAAGAAACGCTTAACAACAGCCCCCGTATTAGTGTTGCCAGATGTGCAGAATGGATTTGACATTTACTGCGATGCTTCGAAGCAAGGCTTGGGATGCGTGTTAATGCAAGAAGGCAAAGTCGTTGCTTATGCGTCGAGACAATTAAGACCGCATGAAGTGAATTACCCAACGCATGATTTGGAGTTAGTCTGCGTAGTGCATGCTTTAAAGATATGGCGCCATTATCTCATAGGAAATAGATGTGAGATATATACGGACCATAAGAGTCTGAAATACATATTCACTCAAGTGACTGAATATGAGACAAATGAAGATGGTGGAGCTAATTAAGGATTATAACGTGGGAATCCATTATCACCTGGAAAAGCCAATGTGGTGGCGGATGCTCGAGTCGAAAGAGCCATAGCGCAAATACATTGTCAATGGAGGATCAACCGAATTATGCAAGGAATTTGAAGCTAAGATTGGAAGTCGTTCATAAGGAATGATAGCTGCGCTAGAAGTGAAGCCAACACTAGAGGATCGATTAAAGAAGGTCGACAAGATGACGATAAAATTTCAAAAATCAAGGCTAAAAGGAAGAAGGCCTAGCCTTAGATTTCACTGGATGAGCAAGGAACCATGTTCTTTAAAAGCCGAATTTGCGTCTGGATAAAAAGGAGCTAAAGCAATTGATTCTTGAGGAGGCTCACGATTCTAAGTACTCAATTCATCCAGAGGTGCCAAGATGTACCAGATTTGAAGGAGAGATTCGGTGGCGAATATGAAGCGTGAAGTGGTGAGCATGTTGCATTATGCGACGATGTCAAAGAGTAAAGCCATGCACCAAAGACCCACCGGTGCATTGCGGTAGATTAAAAATTCGGAATGGAAGTGGGAAGAAATCGGAATGGATTTTATCACGGTCTACCTAAGACTCGAAATGGTTACGATTCCATTTGGGTTATTGTGGATCGCTTAACCAAGGTCGCCATTTCATCCCAAGAAAGACCACTTACTCCGAGATCGTTTAGCGAAATTGTACATGTCAAGGATTGTATGTTTGCATGGAGTGCCCAAGAAGATTGTGTCGATGAGGTACCCAATTTACCTCGAGATTTTGGAATAAGTTGCACGAAGCAATGGGAACCCGTCTCAATTTTAGTACAAACATATCACCCGCATGGATGGTCGACCGAGAGAGTAAATCGATTTTAGAGGATATGTTGAGAGCTTGTGCTTTAGCTTATGCTACCTCTTGGGATAAATGTTTGCCATATGCAGAATTCAGTTATAATAATAGTTATCAAGCTAGCCTACAGATGTCACCATTCGAGGCATTGTATGGACGTGCTTGTCGTACCCGTTGAATTGGAATGAAACGGAGAACGCGTTGGTTTTGGGCCAGATGTTCTCGAAGAGGCAGAAAGTCAAGTTGCAATGATCAGAGAGAGGTTAAAGATAGCACAGTCAAGACAGAAAAGCTACGCAGATAATCGTCGTCGAGATTTGAGTTTCGAACCAGAAGATCATGTGTATCTCGAGTTACCCTCTTAAGGCGTTAAAAGATTTCATGTTAAAGGAAGCTTGCACCAAGATATGTCGGTCCGCTCAAGATTCCGAGCCGTCGAGAGAGGTGGCTTATCGCTTAGAGTTGCCTCGCCTTTGGCGAGAGTGCATGATGTATTCCATGTGTCGCAGCTTAAGAAGTGTCTCAGAGTGCCCACTGAGCAAACCCGTTGGATGCAATAGAACTGCAAGAAGATTTGACTTATAAAGAGCAACGATCGAAATTTTGGATGGTATGGAACGCAAGACCGTAAACAAGTCTATTCGCTTTGCGAGTTCATGGAGCAATCATTCAAAGTGAAGCCACTTGGGAGCGAGAAGAAGATTTAAAGTCGAATTCTAACCTATTCTATAGTTAGCCCCAATCTCTGTCGAGAGATTCACATTAAGGGGAGGTTTGTAACATCCCAAAATTCAGCTTAATTAAGTTTTATTTGCTTAAATGTGCATTTGTGATTTTCTGAATTTATTTGGATTTTTCTCGATTTATTTGAATTAAATCTTATGTCAAGTTTATTGCTTTTTATCCAAAAGTATTTAAATCTATGCAAAGTTAAAATAAAGTTTTGGCAAAAATATTTTATTTGAGTCCGAATGTCTCAAAGAAATTTTGAGATTTTTCTTGGATTTTTCTGATTATTTTATTGCCTAAAGCAAATTAAATGAATTTCGGAATTATTTTAATTGAAAAACTCTTTTAAAAGCGTTGAACGATCTTGGGCGGCCCATGAACCGTGCGCCCAAGTCACCCCATCAGCCCTTTTGGAAACCAAACCTAAACCTAATCCGTTGACCGTTGGATCGAGATCCAACGGCCGAGATTGCGCCGCGTGGCCGAGCGCTCTGGCCGTCGGATCGGCGCGCGCGTGTCTGCTGCGGATGCGTCGCGTCACCTCTCCGAAGTCGCCGAGTCCGCCGTCGCCACGATGTCGTTCTCGAGTCCGGGCGGACACGCCTCCCGTCTGACTATTTAAGCGCGCCACGGCGTTGGAATCTCACCGCGCCGCATCCGTCGCGCGCCTCGCGACGTCGAGCGCCGCCGCTGCTCGTGCGAGCTCGCGAGTCGCCGAAGCCCGCCGCGGTCTTCGTCATTTTCCGCCGCCGTTTCGCCGTTTGAGCCGTGCCGGTTCGGATCGGAGATCCCGTACCTCAACGCGTCGGACCCGTGAAGCGATGGCGGCGTTTGTCGCCGAACGCCGTCGTCGAGTCATCGTCCCCAAGTCCGGTGAAGTTGCGCCGCCGCACCGCCATTGTCGTGTGGAAGCTTCGAACCGTCGGATCTCGTGAAGGGGCGAGATTGTGCCACGCCTCGCGTAAACGGTGAACGCCGCACGCGTCTTGGCCGTTAGATCTAAATCCCGCGTTGTCGTCTTTGCCACGTGGGGTGAGATCGGTGGCCGTTAGATGTGATCGTGCGGTGGGATTCCGCCGCGCAGTGGGCAAATCGGCGCCGCCGCGTGTCGGCGCTGGTGCCGAGGCGCCGTGAGCCGAGTCTCACCGTAAGCCGTAGCGACTGGGACCGGGTCCATGGACCGAGGACACGCGTCGACTTCGATTGGCTCGATCCGATCTTGACGTCATGCTTGCGTCATAATCATATTTTTAATTGGAAAAATAATCCGATTGGAAATTCGGTGAAGATGACATCATCATGAGGTCACGCTGACGTCATAAATCGCTTTTTCAGAATAAAAATAAATCTGTTAATTTCGAATTTCTGATTTTCTGATTTCAGTATTTATTTCAAACTTCAAAAGGCTATATCTTTTGCAATTTAACTCGGATTTGAGTGATTCCAGTTTCTAAAAATTTGTAAAATTGAGATCTATTTAATGGTGAATTTTATTTGATTTTTGGAGTTCAATTGCTCTCTGTTTTGGTATTTATTTGCTTTTCTTTTTGATGCAGCTGTGAGCGTTGAATTGTGCGACGCTTGAGGAAGATCAAGCAACTCAAGAGCAAACTTCAGATCCAGATCAGGACCTATTCCAAGGCAAGTTGTGCTTTGATCATGTTGAACCCATGTTTATAAAATTGCTATGTTTGATTTACGCTATTGCATATATTTCAAATATACAATTGTTTCAAATTAGTTTGGGCTTAGCTAAAATACCAGATTGATCTATACCCTACCTTGTCATTGTATGCCATGATCCATTGTCACCTTAGATTGGTTTAATATAGTTGGTTAATAATTATAATCAACATTGGAGGTTTAGTTCGTATTAGTTGCTTAGCCATGCCACGTCATCACATGTGTCAGAATCATTGATAATTAATCTTGATTAATGGAATATGAAACAATATTATGAACTTGTGTGTCATGTGGGATCACACGAGGAGATTGAGTTGTTGTGGCGAGTCATGTCACGCAACGATGTTGAATTGTTGATGGCACGTGGTGCTTGGTAATCAACTGGGTGATAATCACTTAGATTGGGGCAAGTGGCAAGGGGCGAGGAGGCCAAGGTGGGCCCAATGGGCAGATGGTATGTGGAAGTCTTGCCTTGATCACACTAAGGACTTAACCTTGCAAGCCTTTGACTGAGTCAATCATGCAACCACATGTCCGTATGGGCCACCTAGTGAGTAATTTGCAAAGTCTTAATGTTGATACTATCGTGGTCGGTGTGAGTTCCCGGTCGAGGTGTAATTCACATGGCGCAAGAGGGGGCCCCGGCGTGGTTTCGACACCATGTTGTTGAAACCTTAGCGGGTAGTATCGGGTTAAGATAGAGCATTGTAAAGGCTTTGTTATAATCTTTCGCCTTTGTGGTGTTTGGTTGTATCACGTGGGTAAAGTGCATAACCTCTGCAGAGTGTGAAACTATTCGGATAGCCGTGCTCGCGGGATTGAGCAATGCTCGGGAATTACAGTTAAGGGTTAGATTAATAAATTGGACAACTTGGTTGGGATGGCAGGATGGCCATATGGAAGATTGGAACTTGATTTAGGATTGGAAACTTGGTTTACTTGAGAAATACTGAATTTATTTATTATTGCTATTTGTTTTACATTCTTTACAATCTATTAACTGTATTTGTTCATAAATGCTGCTTATTGCAAAATAGCCATGATAGCCTATCCTTTGGAATAAGCCTTACATATAGATAAATAGAACTGCATTCTGTGCACAACTTGTTGAGTGCTTTAAGTACTCACCCTTGCCAAACAACAATAATCAACAGTTGAAGAATCTACACCTGTGTTGGAAGATGAAGTCCATGAAGACACGAGTCATTAGGGTCCGAGCCTTGTCGGTTGCCTGTGGTAAACTGATGAGCTATCTACGTTTCTACTTTCCGCTGCTTAATTATTAGCTTATATTCTCCGTCTTGCCCTGCGTGGCTTAATAATGTAAGTTGGTCATAAGATCATACATTTAGCTATATCAATAAATGAACTATTATTCTATTATCGTTGTGTATGATGTGATATGTACCAATGTTAAGCTGTGTGCACTAGCGTTGATCCTGGGAATAGTGCAGTAAACACAGTGGGTTCGAATCAGTGGATTCGGGTCCCTACAGAAACTTAGAAAGAGAGTGGTGTTGGTAGTGCCGGAAAGTGAGAGTTGTTGGTCTCCTTTATATTCTTTGTGAAATCTGTATTTATCCTTCGAGATTTGGGTAGTGAGACCTTGTTAGTTGTGTAGCCCTCGTTCTTAGCTTTCGGTAGAGTCCAAAATCACTGAAATCGGAGTCCGGAGTCAAAAGTTATGCTCGTTTTCGTCGGGCTGCTCAGTGCTGTTCGGATAATCTGGAGTATCCGGTGTTATGTCCGGACACTCCGGGTTGAATTAGTCCGGAGTGTCTGAGGTTTTTGTCCGAAGTCTCTGGGTTAGCTCTCTTGGTATGATCTAATCCTTTCCAATCCGGATTTTCCGGGGTATTTGTCCGGAGTCTCCGGGTTGTGCGCAGCTGTCTCCAATAGCTAGTTTTTGGGACCTCTATTTAAAGCCCCCTTCTTCCTCACTTCAAACGGGCGGTTATCCCACTAATTTGAGGAGCTATTCTCTTGTTCTTGAGCCCCCCAAAACACCTCTGTACCCTTAGATCTAAGTGATCCCCTTGGTGAGAAGGGTTGGGAAGAGTTTGAGAAGTGAGGTGCTAGGTTGAGTGAGACTTGAGTTTATTGAGCACTTGATTTCATCTCCAAACTTGTTCTTCATGAGCATTTGTTACTCTTGGAGGTTGAGGACTCCTAGATGGCTAGGAGGTCGCCTACGAGCCACAGGAGCTTTGTGTGGTTGGCCGTGGGAAGTTTGTGAAGGCCGGTTCCGCCTCCGTAATGGACGGAATCAAAGGAGTGAAGATCGGCGAGTGCATTTGTGCAACACCGGGAGGAAGAGGGTTGAAAGAGGCCCCCGCTCAAGTGTGACCGAGCGGCCTCAACGGAGACGTAGGATCCCCTCAAGGATCCGAACTTCAGGTAAAAATTATTATCTTCGTGTTCTTCATTTGCCTTTTGCTAGGGTTTGTGATCTTAGACTTTAGGAGCCCCGATCTACTCTATTGTTGTGTTTGGCTCTAGATCTACATCATCCCCAGGTACCTATTAGTATTTAGATCTTTTGTATTCATTTAGGTTGTTGAAAAATTGTAGGGATTTAAAATCTCATTTCGAGGTCTCCAATCTGGAGTATCCGGACTCCTGAACCCGGACAGTCCGGACATATCGGAGTATCTGGATAAAAGTCCCGGACACACCGGACTTAGACCCTCGGGAGATTTTATTTTGCTTCAAAATTTTTTAATTCGCCTATTCACCCCCGCTGTTGTGAGGTTGTGTCACGTTCTTTCGATGAGAACGATAACTATCGATTTGGTGGAACCGACTTTGACGATCCGACTACAACGTACGACGACGATGCGCCTTAGCAATCGCTAAACCAACTCCAAGAGGGTTATTGATCATGCCGTGGGCACGATCAACCTGAACAGGAGGTTCAATTCCTGCAAGCAACCAAAGAACAAGCAAGAACAATAGTAAAAGCAATCTGAAATTGCAAATAAGAATAGAAGGCAAAATCAAGGTGGGGTTCGATTGAAAGGTCTTGACAAGGTGGCTGTCCAGCACAACTCGAAGACACAAAGTTTGCACTTGGCTAAACTAATCAAACAAAACCCAAGTGTCTAAAGCGGTGGCTACTGTGTTTATAAGAGGGATGGACGTGAGAGGGACGTCCTAGGGTTGTGTTCAGCCAAGGGGCACACAACTTGGGCTTGGGCCCCCACACGCTTACAAGGCCCGAAACAGCCCGAAACAGTATTGTAGTGTATTGTTTTGATGATTCTGATTTATCTACGATGAATCTGGAGCTGGAATTAGATCCATTGGAAATATCTCATTGTAATCTTTCAATCAAGTCCAAGATCTCCCAAATTGGAGTCCGTATGCAAAAGTTATTCATATTTGAAGTCGGTGCTGTCTCAGGAGGCCGAATTGGATTCCAGAACGTGATGGATTTGATCTCTCTCTCTTCTTGGCCCGTGGATGACGTGTTGGAGTTGGCACAGCCAAATATGGTCATATCCGTAGTATTGATGTCCTCATCATCCTGCCTTTCTTGAATTTGAGTCGTCCTCGACTCATGCTCATCTTTTAGCTCATCCTGATAATTATCTACGTAGCTCAACACTTCTTTCCAGCATATAAAGGCTTGATGAATGCTAACACTCTTAGATGCTTCCTCCTCTCCATGAAGGAAAGCCATCCTAGTAGATGTAGACGATGCAGAGGATGCCATGAAGTGTCACCAAATTGATATCGCGTTGGTCATTTCCAAGACGAGCATGGTCTCATCATTCTCCCTTTCTTGAATTGGAGTCGTCCTCGACTCCATCACATCTCCTGCAAAATTTTAGTCACGACAAAGAGCAAAGCGACATGCATATCATTTGTGATCAAATCAATGGCTTGTGAATCACAATCACCCAAACACTGCCTTTCTTGAAAACTATCATATAGATTATAATCGACAGTAGGGGTACTTGATATGATATTAGAATTATCAAATTGATCATATTGTTGCATAGGATGTGGAGGTTTCAGATCTAAACAAATGTATACTCTATGCACTTTGTACTTTCCTTTATCATTATATTTGCCAACAACATGAAAAATATTTCGCGATAACCATGGCAAATCAGAATGTACAAAAAACTTCTCCTTGAAACTATCTAGGTCACACAAAATATCAAATTCAATGTAACCTAAAGTACTTAAAGAAGTCATCAATTTAAGCTCATCTTCTTCACTGGCAATGTGAATAACATGTTTATGTTCAGCGCAAGTGTTTAGTTCAAATTTATATGTTTCATGTTCATTCACTAGTTGTGGCATGGATATAAGTGAAGCATTATCACACAACTCTTCTTTATCACCAGGAATAGCAAGCAAATCAGCAATGGGTTCCATTAATAGTTGCTCTACGATAGCATGATTCATGGACAGTTTTATCACTTCAAAATGATTTTCACCATGTATACATTCCATACCTTTTACATTACCTTCTAAACCATTCTCAGTGGTTGTAGGTGCAACTTCAATTTCCAGCACTTCACATACATATGGAGCAGCAAAGATCTTTTTCGGCACATTTTCTTCTTCATCTTTCTCCCGATGGTGCTCACTTTTCTGCAAAATGTTAGCTACAGCAGAAGGTGCAACAATGGGCACCTCAAATAAAGCTAAAGGCTCTTTCAAAGATTCAGCAAGCATGTTTTCAACTCCACAAGCACATTTAATCAATTCTGAAAGACAACTATATGATTTATTAACAAGAACATCCTGAATTTCAAGATTAAGTCCACATATGAACCTAAACTCAGTAGCTTCTTCACATTCTTGTAAACCACAACGCAACAAACAATTTTGCAAATCATGAAACTATTCTATAACAGTTTTAGAACCTTGTTTTAAGCGTTGAAGTTTAGTAAGCAAATATTCAGCATCATATTCGGGAACATAATCATTTCTCATAAGTCTTTTCATGGCATTCCAAGTTTTACGTTTTTTAGCATGTCTACATATATGCTTCCACCAATATATTGCACCTGACGTTAACACTTGAACTACAGCACTAATCTTTTGGTTTTCAGATAAGTCATAGTTTGCAAATTCTTTGTCTACCACAATCTCCCAATTAATATATGCATTAGGATCGAAGTTTCCACAAAAATGAGGTAATTCAAACTTAATTTTACCTTGTTCATCATCAGTTGATGAACCCGTGGCGATGTGTGGTGGGGCGACCGAGGCAGCGGGTCCAGGCTGGGAAGCCGGGGCAGCAATGGGAACTCGTTGTGCACGTAGTACACCATTGTTGTTGCTTAGGAGACGAGGTGGAGGACTGGAAGTTCCAGGGGCAGCAGTTGCAAGCATATCATCAAGTCTAGATAAAATAGTAGTAAGAGTAGTGTTAGCAACTCCCTGAGCAGTCTCGATCGACCGGAGACGGTCTTCTTGCAGCGACATTCGCTCATTAGTGAGTCGTACATTGCCCTTCGTGCGTGGAGAACGATGCAGTGAACTCTTGTCACCTGACATGGTTAGTAGCAAAAAGGGAAAGACAAATGTTTATGTAATTCCCTATCAACTACTAAGAAGTGGAGAAAAGTCGCTCAACTCTCAAGCCTTAACCAAAGCTCTTACAAGTACTTACCGTGCTGCAGGAGTTGTCGGCCGTTGGCAGTATCAAAAGTTCTTCCAAGATTGGATAAAGCGATTGCCAAGGGACCGAACAAACGTATGAGCGTAGAATATGTGGAGCTGGGTAGGCTATACTTTTTCCTATACAATCTGATAATTCTAGTTATTGTAATGTTAAGTAATAGCCCAAACTAGAATTCACAAGTCCTAGTTGCCGATCTAAAAGATATAAGCGAATTTCAAGGCAACTCACGTGCAAAGATGATGTAACTTAATGCAACCAATGGAATGAGCTAAATAAGAAAATTTTCAGCACCAAAGGTCGTGTTGCATAAGTTATGGAGAGACACTAGCTAATTGCTTCAAAAAAGGTAAAAGGGCACAAGATTTCTCATTAATTAATACAATTGCACAATCTGAAAAATAATGAACACAAATTAGGGTTTCGTTCAATGTAGTGCTGCCGACCACTATTATGTTTTCTTTCCTTTTTTTTCTTTTTTTGGCCTTTTGGCTCTTTCTTTTTCTCTTCTTTCTTTTGGTGACTTTCGGCCAACACTAGTATGTGCAACGTTTTGGAATCCTTAACTTGATGTCACAAGATAGTATGATATGATAAATCAAGATTATGTAATGTATCAAGTAGAGCAGCCCTAACCAATATCAAATAGCTAGTCTCAATTGGGATCAAAGTATTCGCAAAGGATGAATTGGTTCCAAAGGTATGTGTACTAATATTTTTGTGGCTTTATGGATTGTGGATGTTACTGGACTCAACCAACTCAAAGGAACAAAGCTAGAACACGAATTGAAGCAAGATACCCAAATTCAATGTTTCTAGGGCAGCAGATTTGTCGTCTAGATTAAAGCTTCAAAACGGCCGAATTTAGAATGTTCACTATGGGAAGAATTGAAGCTTATGTCCTCAACTTTCAAAAGAGTACAAGAACAAGCAATTTGGAGCTCTGGTGTGAAAGTTGTGGCTCAAAAACCGAACACCACAGAATACCCCCAATTTCAGCCTGTGAGATCGATTCCGAATCCAAATCAAATTCGGGACACCCAAAAACGTTTTTGTAGAGGACTCTTCAAGGATTTAGGAAAGTATAAAAACTTCCCAATCGGAGTTCGGCTCTAGAATTAGAGTCCATGCCCAACTAGGTTTTTGTAGAGATCGTTCCCAGGTTTTAGGAAAGTGCAAAAAAACAAGAATTCGAGCTCGCATGCGGAAGTTATGAACAAAACAAAATACTGGATAGATTGAAAGAAAAGCTACGCGAAGGAAAAACGATCAGCAACTAAAACAAGGACTCTAATGGATCAAAACCAAACAAAACTCACTAAAATACCAGATTGAATCTAAAGGTTGAATTTTCGTGAAGTAATTTTCGATTTAGGAAAAAAAAACAAAAACTAATCTAAGGTACAGAATCTCTCACCGAGCAACTTGAAGCTCTGATACCACCTGATGTGAGGTTGTGTCCCGATCTTTCGATGAGAACGATAACTATCGATTTGGTGGAACCGACTTTGACGATCCGACTACAACGTACGACGACGATGCGCCTTAGCAATCGCTAAACCAACTCCGGAGTGTTATTGATCATGCCGTGGGCACGATAAACCTGAACACGAGGTTCAATTCCTGCAAGCAACCGAAGAACAAGCAAGAACAATAGTAAAAGCAATCTGAAATTGCAAATAAGGATAGAAGAAAAAATCAAGGTGGGGTTCGATTGAACGTCTTAACAAGGTGGCTGTCCAGCACAACTCGAAGACACAAAGTTTGCACTTGGCTAAACTAATCAAACAAAACCCAAGTGTCTAAAGTGGCGGCTACTGAGTTTATAAGAGGGATGGACGTGAGAGGGATGTCCTAGGGTTGTGTTCAGCCAAGGGGGGGGGCGCACACAACTTGGGCTTGGGCCCCCACACCCTTATAAGGCCCGAAACAGCCCAAAACAGTATTGTAGTGTATTGTTTTGATGATTCTGATTTATCTACGATGAATCTGGAGCTGGAATTAGATCCATTGGAAAGATCTCATTGTAATCTTTCAATCAAGTCCCAGATCTCCCAAATTGGAGTCCGTATGCAAAAGTTATTCATATTTGAAGTCGGTGTTGTCTCAGGAGGCCGAATTGGATTCCAGAACGTGATGGATTTGATCTCTCTCTTCTTGGCCCGTGGATGACGTGTTGGAGTTGGCACAACCAAATATAGTCATATCCGTAGTAGTGATGTCCTCATCACCCCCTCCAGGCGACATCCCCTGTCCTTTCAATTGGTATCAGAGCCTGGTCTCTCATTTTATCAGACTTAACCGTCTAGAGAGTAAAGGGTGTCGACTAGAGGATTAGAGCACTCACACGATCAACTTGTGCTAGATGGCACAAATTATGCTTCTTGGAAATTAGTTATGACTTCTCATTTTAAATCCATGAACCCCCAAATATGGTGGGTCGTAGATGTCGGATTTTCCTCTCCATTGAATGAAGTTAATCCAACTGAAGGAGAGAGGAAATGCCTAAATCTTGACGCTCAAGCTACTAATGTTCTATTTTGTGTTGTGAGAGATGAAATTTTTTATAGAATATACAATCTCAAGATCGCGCATGAAATGTGGATAATGCTTCAAGAACTATTTGAATCATCCACTTCTATTGAGGATTGTATTAAGGAAGAAATGTCAGGAGATGAAACCTCAAGCTCCATCTCAAATGAAGAAGAACCGATATCTCCATCAACCTCAACCTCCGCCTCAAGTGACGATGAAGATGCTCTTCCATTACAAATCCGTTACTTCATGGCGAAAGGTAAGAATGAGGTAAGTGAGGATAATGATGATGAGCTCACTTATAATGAACTTATGAATTTGCTAGAGGAGCTCATTAAATGTCTTGCAAAGGAGAAAAAGAAATATAAAATTTTGAAGCTTGAACATGAATCATTTCAAAATGGTTATAATATGCTTCAAGAAAATCATGAATCCCTCCTTCTCAAAGAAATTCATAAGCCTAAGGTGGACATAGGAATCTCATGTGATTTAATTGATGAAATGTCTTGCTTAAATGTTAATCCTAATATTTCATCAAAATTTGACATATCCACCACTTGCAATGATTTACCTTGTTGCTCAAATTCAAATGTTTCCACTTCCTCTATGCATGTTGAGACTAATCTTGTAGAGGAAAACAATGAGCTCAAGACCAAAGTCATTAGATTAGAAAATGACTTGAGGAAGTGCGTAAAGGGAAAAGCCATCCTCGACGAGATCTTGAGCAAGCCAAGGGCGCCTCAAGATAAGCGAGGACTCGGCTAAATCTCCAAGAGGGAGACTAGCAAGACAAGGCACAACGAAAGATATTCGAAGATCATTAAGTTCTTTGCTTGCAACAAGAAGGGACACCTTGCCTCCGTGTACCCTAATAAAGTGGAGATCAGGCCACAACCATCAACAATGGGGCAAACCGGCAAAGAGCAAGTCAAGAAGAAGAAGAGATGCTCAAAGCCTACTTGCTACAATTGTCGAGAAAAGGGGCACATCGGTAAGGATTTTCCCAAAGGTATAACCCCTAAGCCTACTCATCATTTTAATGATTATTTGCTTAGGAAGGACAAGAATGGCAATGTATTTGCCAAGCTTGTTAAGTCCTATATGCCTGCTCAAAATGATAATGCTCATTTGCATAGGAAGAGTGAATCTAGAAATGGATTTGCTAAATTTGTTAGGACTCCTAAGCCTACACAAAGCAATTCAAATAAATTGCTTAGGAGAAATAATGATAGCAAATTATTTGCTAGATATACTAGATCCTCTAAGCCAATGCATAATTTCAATTATCATATGCTTAGAAGAGATCAAACTAGAAATAGTTTTGCAAAATATCATTGCCCTCCTAAGCCTTTTCATAAAAATACCAATCATTTACCTAGGAGGAATAATTATTGCAAACCTATTTCTAATTATGTTAGTCAATTCAATAATATCCGAATTTGGACCATTTGGGATCCAAAATCTGTTGTGACTAACATTGTTCGACCCAACAAGGATTGGGTACCGAAAACGGCCTAAAAGATTTTTAGGCAATATGAGATGGATTGGACGTTTGGCTTCTTCAAAAGGGAAGATGACATAATCATTTGCAAAATGGAGCCAAGCATGAGGATGATCACTTCAATCTTGAGCCAATGTCATCTCGGGTAACAAGTATTGATTTGATTACTATTTAGCTTATAGCCTTGTGTAGGTTATATTGCATTATTCATGAAAATCAATTTAGATTGCTTGTTATATGCTTGCTCATGCCTATTAGTTGTTTTGATTGCAATCTTGAGTAAGTTTGGGATAGTGGCACATTAAGGGGGAGTGTTAATTCATATCCACGTATATTCCATAGGGACATGTGCCCATATATATTTTCAAAATCAAGCCATTTAGCCAAAAGTCAAAATTTTGTATACTATTAGTATCCTTGTGAAAAACTAATTGCAAAATGTATTCAAATGTATTTAAAACGTTTTTCAAAGGTTTTGGCTTCACAAAATCTATTTTGAAAAAAAATGAGTTTCATGATCAAAATCTAGTTACTAGTATCTTGTTTTTGATTTAAACTTATAATTTTCATAGAATTATATGTAAATTGATTTTGAAAGTAATTCCAAAATGAAAAACCTAGAGTTGGTCATTCTTAACAATTCTTGTGTTCAAAAGATTTTCAAAAGACCAACCTAGCAAAAGTTATTTGATTTTGAAACTCACCGAAAAACTATAATTGACCCATAATGGTCATATTATTGCACTTAGTGAGTTTCTCCCCTTGAACCGGATTCTTAGCAATATCTTGGTTCAAAATGGTATTTCAAACTCATACATACCATTTCCAATCAAATATCTTCTCATTTGCGTCATTTGATACTTTTTGGATTAATGTTGAAAGCATATGCATGCATATCCCTCATATGAGCCTTTTTGGTCAAAAGACAAAAATATTGTTTAAAAGGTCAATATTTGTGAAAATCTTTATAAAAGTTCTCAAATATTTATTTCAAATGTTTTACAATGCTTCCGGAGTAAAAATTCCTATTTTATAAACAAAATAGCAAATTTGGCCTCAAATGGATCTTATATGATCTTGTTTTTGAATTAAATGAAATATTTATATAAGTTAAAATCTATTGAGTTTTTGAAAACGTGGTCAATACAAAACTCATAGGGTTGGTCATTTTAAGCATTTCTTTAGTTCAAAGTTTTTCCAAACGACCAACTGTTCAAAAGTTAAAGCCATTTGAATTTGGCCAAAATCATCCATTTGACCCAAAATGACCCGTTGTTGCATTTTGTGGATTTCGCTATTTGAATTGGATTTCTTTGTATATCTTGGATGGAAATAGTATTTCTAGCTCATACAAAGCTATGAAAGTTCAAAGGTCCATAAATTTCAATCCGGAATGCATTTTGAGCATTTGGTGAAAATTCAATTTCTTTTCAAACCTACAAAGCGCATTTTGCCATATCTTTTGAACGAAAATTCCTTTTAATGAAATTCTTTTTGGGAAACCTTCTAAATTGTCCAATGTTTATTTCTCGAAAGTTTCAAACCATTTGGACTCAATTTATAAAAGTTTTGACTTTCCTTCTCTTTGAGTAAAAATCATGCCTACAAAACAAAATTTGGCATATCTTTTGATTGGAGACTCCTTTTTGGAAAATTCTTTTTGGAAAAGTTTTTTGGGAGTCTAAATAATGTTTCTGCACAATTTCAAGTAATTTCAACTTAATTTGAAATAATTATGGCTTTTTCTCTCTTTTGATCTTATTTGGCATACTCTCGCATTAAGTTGGACTTTACGATTTGAATGGATTTGATTATGCAAATAGGCTTATAAACATCTGTAATTCATATGAAGCCACATAAGTGCAAATTTCCATTCAAAACTCATTTGTTTGCCCTTTTGAGGAATTGATGAAGATTTTTATCCTTTATGTGTTTCAAATGCAAATTTCACCACATTTCTCAAAGTAAAATAGATTTATTGAAACATTTTGATGGAAAACCATCTCTTGAATATGGAGTTCATATCTGAAAATTTTCAAATTTATTTGAACTCATTTGCAAAAATTTGACTTCTTTTGACTTAGTGTCAAAACCAAACCTCCAATGCCCATTTTGATCAAATTTTTTATTGGAGGGTGATATTGAAGGGAAACGCGGTATGCTACGCTAGCACAAAAAAAAAACTACCGCGACACCAGAAAGCTACTCGCAAGAAGGGGATCATAGATAAGATTACCACTAGACGCGCAGTTGCGGAATCCTTCGCGCGTCGATGTAGTGGTTCGTCCTCGCCGCAGTCGTTGCGTCGATGTAGTGGATCGTCCTCGCCTCGCCGTGGATCGTCCTCCCACGCCGCAGTCGCAGCAGCGTCACCGCAGTAGTCCACACGTCCAGAGATGGAACGCCGTGCATCGGTGTGCAAGCACCTAGTCGCTCGGCAGGGGCAGCGAGAGGAGGAGGCTAGGGTTTCAAGTGAATCAAACCTAAACCGTGGAAAGCACACTCTGCGCCCTCCCTCCTCCCCTCCTTATATAGCCACGAGATGAAACCTAAACCGGGGCCCACCAAAGATGCTAAGCCCACGAGGTTCATTAATTACGGATCCAATCCAAATTAATGCGTCCCAGCCCATTAAGTGTGTGACCCTGCAGGTTCACATACGTTTGGACATGGATTCGGAAAACTCCTTTTCAATCCAATAGTTGGTAGCGGCTTCTTGCAAAGTATGCCAACTCCCAAACATCGTGATCAAATCGAACAGAACCTATCAAAAGAACTCATGTAATAATCCCTTTGCCAAGTATATGAAGATTGATCTCAAGGCGAGAAGCATGTCATCCTTTGATGATTCAATCCATCTCTCGTATCCGTGATATATTAATAAGTTGTGATTGACTCCTCAATCACGGCATGGCCATGCACTTTCTTAATCATATCACACGAGTGGCCTTGTCATATATCTCCGTTTCATTGGAGTGGCAAATTCCATCTTATCGCCACTTCCCTCGCACGTTTCATAGTAAACATGAAAGCTACCTTTATAACTATCCGGTTAGGAAGTAGTGTTTGATAGCCCCAAGGAAAACTATTACACATGTAGGGAATATGACAATCTCAGGTCTAAGGATCATACATCTTCTAGGTATGAGATACAATGATGACACATAAGAATGAAACATTCTCGCAGTGTCCCATAGCGGGTCTATCTAACCCATGTTCTTCAACATGGTCCACAATGTAGAGATGATATCTCCATATCCCATGATCTATGAAGCATGATCATCGATCACTACATGTGCTGATCTATTCATCGTAGTCCTATACGATGATATCCGATCAGAGATATTTATCGAATTACATCATTAAGTAAAGAGCTTCATAATCAAGTCACATACTTGTTGATCAATACAATGATATACATTCATTGGACCAATAATCATATTATTATTCATAAACATAGTCATGTTACAATCATCTAAATGATTGCCTCAAGGGCATAACACTAACATATATTTGAGAAATTCTTTTTGGAGAAGTCTCCTTGATGTCCATGGAACATTTATGCAAAATCTCATGTCTATTGCACTTCATTTGATCAAGATTTGACCCAAATTCAAAATGTTCAGTTTGTTGAAATTTCAGGTTTAGGTTGATTGTGGTGCTGATTTTTTATTTTTTTATCTCCAAATGGGTTCATAATCAGAGGAGAGTCTTATGACATGTTTTGATCCTCTGTAGTTGGACTTGATCTTCTAATTTTTTTTAGAATTTATGAACCTTGTTTGAACCTTCTTTCAGCCCTGTCTCGGAGGAGCTCACCCTTTCCCTGGATGACTCGGTCCAGGTCCCTTTCTCGTCCAGGCCGCTCGTAGCACGTCTGGAAGTTGGAGTGGAGGGCGCTCCGCAGCTGGCGCCACGACTGGAAAGCGTCGGGCGCCTGGTTGAAGAGCCAGGTGATGGGGACGGCGATCCCGATCTTTCGGTGGGATGATGATACTTCGATTTAGAGGTGTTGATGGCACCGAATTTAGGGCTTCCTACCAAACTGGTTGGGAGCTTCACAATCACAATGCCAAATCCACACAGATACAAGATCCAATGATCAGTAGTTCCTGCAAGAAATCGAGAACCCGCAAGAACAAAGTATGAAGCAAACCGAAAAGGTAGTATTGAAATAAAAAAAAGAAAACAAGTTGAGGTTCTGTTTCTCAACTCGGGTGGTCTAGTCGACACACGCAAGATTGAGGAGGGACGCACACGGGGTCTACCAAAACACAACAAAACCTAAAAAATGAAGAACAGGGGTGAGAACCCAATATAATGGGGTACCCACACAAGGGGGGTAGCCAAGAGGGGTGAGGCAGCCAAGAGAAGAGCGCCGGCCAAAGGAGGGGTGGAACCCTAAGAGTACATGGGCCTTGGGCCCAAAAGAAAGGTGGCGCAGCATCTGGAATTTCTGTCCTGTGAGATTGTTCTGCGATTTCCCTTCGCTCTAGGAGGAATTTGGCCTCAGAATCAGATCCATTGGAAAGGTTATCTCGATACCTTTCAAACGAGTTGTCGAACGTCGAAAACGGAGTTCAGATGTGGCCGTGGCACCCGTTTGAAGTATTGCTGCTCCTGGATGGCCGAACCAGACTCGGCGACGAATTGGGCTTTATCTTGGGCCTTCCATGGCGCGTGGGCTGTCCTCGGTGGATGTTCTTGATGTGCTGGTCCAGCAAAGGTGGATGTAAAGGACTTGCTTCCGGATTAAGCCCTCCAGACGGTCGGGGATGAAGTAGCGGTCGTAGAGGAAGAAG
This sequence comes from Otatea glauca, assembly GCA_036346275.1. Lineage (NCBI taxonomy): Eukaryota > Viridiplantae > Streptophyta > Magnoliopsida > Poales > Poaceae > Otatea > Otatea glauca. The sequence continues at coordinate 35,135,176 of CM070723.1, read as the reverse complement.
GGGCAGCGGTTGTATCCTTGGTTGGGATGTCCTCATCACCAGGTGCGGGCGGCTCCATCTAGGACGGTGGGGAGATAATTGGCCATCGCGGCCTCGTCCCCGCCGGCCGCCAAGATAGCGGTGGAGTATATGGAGAGGAATTCTTGGTCCCGTCGAAGCGCTCCATTATCGCTGGTTTGAATCGGGCTGGCCAGCGCACCTGACGGAGGTCGTACGAGTACGTCGCGTAGCCATAGGCCGGGAGACCATTGCTGCCGCTGCGGGCATCAGAGTTGCCGTCTGCCGATAGGGGAAACTCGAGTCGGCGGTGCACCCCGCGCCGACCGCGACGGTAAGCAGGAGCGTTGTCAGGACAGTGGCACGGGCAGTCGAGGACCCTTCAGCGCCTGAGCGGAACGTCCGGGGAAAGACCTCTGGAAGCATTCCTGCTTGAGCAAGCATCACTGCCTCTCCACTAGTGGTGGGCGTGCCAGCGCGCCACGTCTTCATCACGGCAAGGCGGAAGGGATGGTGACGGGGTGTGAGGCTGTGGGTACGGAGTCTGCTAGCGGAACGGTCGACGACTACGCGGCGAGTTGTTACTGCTCGCCAAGTGGCAAAACTCGAAGCCCAGGCGCTGTGATAGAACTAGGGTCCCGATCTTTCGATGAGAGGAGGTAGCGTCGATCTGGTGGAGGGCGAAGTTGGCGGCCCGACTACAACGAACCCGACGTTGCGCCTTAGTGAACGGTACACCACCCTCCTGAAGGTTATTGATCCCGCGGGAAGCGCGACCAACCTGACCACGAAGGTCTTTGTTCCTATGAGCAATCGAAGAACCAGCAAGAACAAGGGATTACAAGAAACTCAATGTCGAATATGAATTCAGATCGGTTCTGAAACAAAAATACTCGAAGTTGGGGTTCCGATGAATAAGTAGATGGGCGGCCTAGTCGGCACGCGCCAGTACAAGCAGTAGCAATGGCTAACTTGATGAGGACATCACTACTACGGATATGACCACATTTGGTTGTGCCAACTCCAACACGTCATCCACGGGCCAAGAAGAGAGAGAGATCAAATCCATCACGTTCTGGAATCCAATTCGGCCTTCGGAGACAACACCGACTTCAAATATGAATAACTTTTGCATACAGACTCCAATTTGGGAGATGTTGGACTTGATTGAAAGATTACAATGAGATCTTTCTAATGGATCTAATTCTAGCTCTAGATTCATTGTAGATCAATCAAAATCATCAAAACAATACACTACAATACTGTTTTGGGCTGTTTCGAGCCTTGTAAGCGTGTGGGGGCCCAAGCCCAAGTTGTGCGCGCCCCCCTTGGCTGCACACAACCCTAGGATGTCCCTTTCACATCCATCCCTCTTATAAACTCAGTAGCCACCGCTTTAGACACTGGGGATTTGTTTGATTAGTTTAGCCAAGTGCAAACTTTGTATCTTCATGTTGTGCTGGACAGCCACCTTGTCAAGACGTTCAATTTACCCCACCTTGATTTTTACCTTCAATTCTTATTTGCAATTTCAGATTGCTTTTACTATTGTTCTTGCTTGTTCTTCGATTGCTTGCAGGAATTGAACCTCGTGTTCAGGTTGATCGTGCCCACGGCAAGATCAATAACACTCTGGAGTTGGTTTAGCGATTGCTAAGGCGCATCGTCGTCGTACGTTGTAGTCGGATTGTCAAAGTCAGTTCCACCAAATCGATAGTTATCGCTCTCATCGAAAGATCGGGACACAACCTCACATGAGGTGGTATCAGAACGCCAAGTTGCTCGGTGAGAGATTCAGTATCTTAGATTAGTTTTTGTTTTCTGTCCACAAAAATTCAACCTTTAGATTCAATCTGGTATTTTAGTGAGTTTTGTTAGGTTTTGATCCATTAAAGTCCTTGTTTTAGTTGCTCATCGTTTTTCCTTCGCGTAGCTTTTCTTTCAATCTGTCCAGTACTTTGTTGTGTTCATAACTTCCGCATACGAGCTCGGATTCTAGCGTTTTTGCACTTTCCTAAAACCTTGGAACGATCTCAACAAAAACCTAGTTGGGCATGGACTCTAATTCTTGAGCGAAATCTCTTCAATCTGGATATCAAAGTTGTTGAAGCAAGTTGTACTTCCAATCCAGATCGGTTTGGTATTTTAATCATAATTCTCACATCCGAACTCTGATTGGGAAGTTTTTATACTTTCCTGAATCCTTGAAGAGTCCTCTACAAAAACGTTTTTGGGTGTCCTTTGTGATTCGGAACCCTTAAAACCGAATTTGATTCGGATTTGGAATCGGTCCGCGGGGTGAAATTGGGGGTATTCTGTGGTGTTCGGTTTTTGAGCCATAACTTTCACACCCGATCTCCAAATTGCATGTTCTTGTACTCTTTTGAAAGCTGAGGACATAAGCTTCAATTCTTTCCATAGTGAACCTTCAAAATTCGGTCGTTTGGAAGCTTTAATCGAGGTGACAAATCTGCTGCCCTAGAAAAATTGAATTTGGGTATCTTACTTCAATTCGTGTTCTAGCTTTGTTCCTTTGAGTTGGTTGAGTCCAATTGCATCCACAATCCACAAAACCCATAAAATATCAGTACACGTACCCTTGGGAACCAATTCATCTTTTGTGAATACTTTGATCCCAATTGAGACTAGCTATTTGATATTGCTTAGGGCTGCTCTACTCGATACATTACATAATCTTAATTTATCATATCATACTATCTTGTGACATCAAGTTAGGGATTCCAAAACTTTGCTTATACTAGTGTTGGCCGAAAGTCACCAAAAGAAAGAAGAGAGAAAGAAAGAGCCAAAAGGCCAAAAAAAAGAAAAAAAAGAAAGAAAACATAATAGTGGCCGGCAGCACTACATTGAGCGAAACCCTAATTTGTGTTCATTATTTTTCAGATTGTGCAATTGTATTAATTAGTGAGCAATCTTTTGCCCTTTTACCTTTTTTTGAACCAATTAGCTAGTGTCTCTCTGATGAGGACATCACTATCTTTGATATAGCCACACCGACAACTCAACGACAAGATGGAATGATGAAAGGACCAGTTACGCGAGCTCGTGTATGTCAGCAAATGGTCAACATGGTGCTATGGAATTATGGAGAAGCACCATCTCGTGAAGCAGACAGAATACGCCAGCATGTAAAGAAGATGAAGACTCCTCATACAGATGGGCCGGCCCATAAGGAGGCGCCATGCATCATAGAGGAGGCGCCATGGCCAAGTTGGACCTAGCTCACGGCTGGCCCAAGGTGGCTAGGCGCCCCCCCTCCTAGCCCACACGGCCCAACTGCACAGATTAGTACCATATGGCTTAGTGCTTAATCTCTGGCGGCCCTTACATTACTATAAAGCATGAAATAGGAGCCACAACAGATTTGGGTTTTGTTTAAGAATCAGTTTAGCTTCTTTGCTACTGTCCGTGCAAGCACGTGTCGATTAGACCATCTGCGCACGTGTAAACAAGACTCCAAATTTCGGATTGGTTTGACTAAATTCAAATAATCATATTTGCAATTTCAGATTGCTTGTTATCTTTTTTCTTGCTCGTTCTCGATTGCGTGCAGGATCGTTGTTTGTGCTCCGGCAGGAACAACCAAACAGGAGATTGGTGTACCGGTTGCTAAGGCGCAAGCGTCGTGGACGGTTGTAGTCGGGCCGCTAACGTCGAACTCCGAATCAGATCGAGAGTTCCCTCGTCTCTCATCGAAAGATCGGGCCACTTATTCTATCAGTTGGTATCAGATTCTCCGGGTTGCTCGGTGAGAGATTCCACCCTCGCTTAACTAGTAGATTGATTTTTCTTACCTATTGTCCAGCAATTGCCAGATTATCAATTTTCGATTGCAAGCCAGTTTGAGCCTACGCTATGTTTTTTTAGTTACATAGATTTAATTTGCATTACGTGTTGATTCGTTGCTGGTCGTAGTGTCTAGTTTGATTAGAGTTTCGAATTCGTAGTCACCCAGGCGTCACGCTATTTCTTTTCTGCCGCCTCTCAACACTCCTCGTCGCTGCATTGTCTCCCATCAAACCACACGCCCCTAGTTATATTTGAGTCCTCCCTCCACTCGGTTTGGAGATCCATCGTTGTCAACAACAACACTTCTTTTCCTTGGCCGAAGTTCTTTCAAGCACGCCGCTTTGCATTCGCGTTTTGGTATCTATCTACTTTAATTGCCGTGCTGCCTATATATATATATATATATATATAAAAGAAATCTGAGCTGAACCACCTCTCTACTCTCTCTGCACCTTTTTGCTGCATTTGCCAATCCGTCAAATTTTGGTGCACAAATCAAAGTGTAGAGAGAGAGAGAGAGTGCACAAATCTTTTAATTACCTTTATACCCCTAGTAAAAAAAAAGGGTGTGTCTGGTGAGTGTTGTTTAGAGCCCTTTTGAATCTGTTATTCAGTTTTAGGGCTCCCACAAAAAAAAAGATAGCAAGGTACAAAGAGGGAGAAAGATCGAAATAAAAAAGAAATTGCTTGCTGTTTTTGCTTTGTGCTGTGTTCGTTTTGCCTAGCGGTGACATACATCTGTGATTTGATTCGTGTCTCTATTTCAGTCTAGGCCTAGGACCAGCATATATCGACTTGAATTCTTATTCAATTTGTGCGACTATTTTGGCATTAGCGTTTTCATTTGCTACCATATTAGCCGCCTATAGCTACACAAATACTCCAACTGTTAGATAATTGCTACTTGCACGGTACATTATATCTTTTGACGTTTGACTTGCGGTTGCCGACAACTCCTGTTTCGTTTGGTCAGAATTGGTAAGCCTTTGATTAACAAGTAGAGAGTTGAGTTCCTTTGTTAGCCACATCCTAGTAGTTGACAGGGCAACTTAACTCTTGTGTTTGCTTGTTTTCCTCTCTTGTTTTTCATCTAACCATGTCAGGAACAGAAGATAATGTGCCCTCTCACTCACCCGTACCACGACTCATCATACAACACTTTGATCGACAAATGCAGTGCGTCTTCAAAATCGGAAGAGGATGTACGAGTGACCAATGAGCGCCTTGGTTAGCTTGAAGCTGCACAAATTGAGACTAATTTGTCTCTCACGGCTGTCAATGCTTCACTTAACCAAATTCTCACTCGCCTTGATGGATTGGGTAGTACCAATACAGTTCACGAGGTGAATGACCGACCACAATGGGATGACACTCAGGGATCATTGGGCAGTGACGTGGCCAACAATAATGATGATGAATATGTTGCTGACACTGAGGTTGGGGAGGTAGATGCAAGTCTACGTCGTCGACGTCAACGCAACCGCACTAGTATGGTTCCTTTGCAACATAACGTACGTGCAATTGACGCCTCACTTGGTAAGATCAAATTCACAATCCCACCTTTTGATGGCAAATATGATCCTGGTGCTTATCTTCAATGGGTATTAGAAATTGAACAAAAATTTGATTGCCATGATTATCCAGATGACAAACGAGTTAAAGCTGCCATTAGTGAATTTACTGCCTTTGTTTCTGTTTGGTGGAGTGAATATAAACGCAAAAATCCAAATGCTGCACGTACTTGGGAAGACTTAAAAAGAATCATGCGCTCTAGATTTGTTCCTTCATATTATGCGCGTGATCTTTTAAATAATTTGCAACAATTGAGGCAAGGTAGTAACTCTGTAGAAGAATATTATCAAGAATTGCAAATGGGTATGCTTAGATGTGAGCTAGTTGAGAATGAAGAAGCTGCCATGGCTAGGTTTCTGGGTGGGTTAAATTGTGAAATTCAAGATATTCTCGAATATAAAGAGTACAATTCCATCACCCGTTTGTTTCATCTTGCTTGCAAAGCTGAACGAGAAGTGCAGGGTCGACGTGCAAGCACAAGAGCTACCTTTTCTGCAGGTCGTGCTAACAATTGGACGCCTTGTACACCCAATACTACTGCTGCTCGTGCTACTCCTTCTGCTCCTACTTCAACAACTGACGAGCCTCGGGTTTCTTCCGTTGGTGCTTCCAAAGCATCCGCGGTAAGGAAAACAATTGCACCGGACCTTCCTACGAGCTCATCATCTGTAGCATCAACTGGCAGGACTTGAGATGTGCAATGTCATCAATGCAAAGGCTATGGACATATCAGGAGCCAATGTCCAAACAAGCGTGTTTTAATCATACGTGATAACGGTGAGTATTCTTCTGCTAGTGATATTGATGAAGATACACATGCTTTGCTAGCTGATCCTGCAGAAGACGAGGATGAGCATATTGCGGCTGACCATGCCGATTGCTACAAAAGCCTCATCGTACAACGGGTCCTGAGTGTTCAAATGGAACAAGCGGAACACAATCAATGACACAATTTATTCCAAACTAAGTGTGTGGTGAAGGAGCGTTTGTGCCGAGTGATCATTGATGGTGGCAGTTGCAACAACTTGGCTAGCTCCGACATGGTGGACAAGCTCTCTTTGAACAGTCGACCTCATCCTCATCCATACTATGTTCAATGGTTTAACAACTCGGTAAGATCAAGGTAACACGCTTCTGATTCCTTTGTCTATTGGTTTATACCATGATTCTGTTGATTGCGATGTTGTGCCGATGCAAGCATGTTCTATCTTGTTAGGAAGACCATGGCAATATGATAACAATTCTACTCATCATGGTCGATCCAATCAATATTCCTTTGTGCATAATGGAAAGAAAATTGTTTTGCATCCAATGTTGCCAACTGCTATTCTGAAAGATGAGCTTGCTAGAGCTAACAAATTGCGAGAAACTGAACATGCAAGTCAAATTGTGGCTAAATCTAAAAATGAGATCAAACTGAAAGGTGCTTGTTTCTTCACTACGAAGTCAGATTTGCCTGAGCTTATCCATGACAATTCTACCTGCTATGCTTTGGTTTGCACAGATGCTTTGTTTTCTCTAGAAGATCTGCTTGTTACTTTGCCTCCTACTATCACTCACCTTTTGCAGGAGTATAATGATGTATTTCCAAAGGAGATGCCTCCAGGTTTACAACCAGTCCGAGGGATTGAGCATCAAATTGACCTCATTCCTGGAGCATCTTTACCAAACCGTGCACCATACCGAACAAACCCTGAAGAAACAAAGGAGATACAACGCCAAGTTCAAGAATTGCTCGACAAAGGGTATGTACGTGAATCACTTAGCCCTTGTGCTGTCCCTGTCATCCTAGTACCCAAAAAGAATGGATCATGGCATATGTGTGTTGACTGTAGAGCAATCAATAATATCACTGTTCGATATCGTCATCCTATTCCTAGGTTAGATGATATGCTAGATGAATTAAGTGGCTCTACTGTGTTTTCGAAAGTAGATTTGCAAAGTGGGTACCATCAGATTAGAGTGAAATTGGGCGATGAATGGAAAACTGCTTTTAAAACCAATTTTGGATTATATGAATGGTTAGTTATGCCTTTTGGGTTAACTAATGCACCTAGCACTTTCATGAGACTAATGAACGAGGTTTTACGCAAATTCATTGGTAAATTTGTGGTGGTCTACTTTGATGATATTTTGATCTATAGCAAATCACTTGAGGAACACTTAGATCATTTGCGTGCTGTTTTTGCTGCTTTACGTCATGCACGCTTGTTTGGTAACATCGAGAAGTGCACTTTTTGCACCGATTGAGTCTCTTTTCTTGGTTATGTTGTCACTCCACAGGGCATTGAAGTTGACCAATCAAAAGTTGAAGCCATACAAGGATGGCCAGTACCTAAGACGGTGACACAGGTGAGAAGTTTTCTTGGTCTTGCAGGCTTCTACCGGCGCTTTGTGAAGGATTTTAGCACTATTGCCGCGCCGATGAATCACCTAACAAAAAAGGGAGTTCCATTTGTTTGGACTGATGATCACGAGGCTGCCTTCAACATCTTGAAAGATAAGTTGACACATGCACCCTTACTACAACTTCCAGATTTCTCTAAAACATTTGAGCTAGAATGTGATGCCAGTGGAGTAGGCTTGGGAGGTGTTCTTTTGCAAGAAGGCAAACCTGTGGCATACTTTAGTGAAAAATTGAGTGGACCTCGTTTGAACTATTCTACTTATGATAAGGAACTTTATGCTTTAGTTCGAACTTTGGAAACTTGGCAACATTATTTATGGCCCAAAGAATTTGTGATTCATTCTGATCATGAGTCTCTCAAACACATTCGAAGTTAAAACAAACTGAATCGTAGACATGCTAAATGGGTTGAATTCATAGAATCTTTTCCCTATGTTATCAAACATAAGCAGGGAAAAGACAATGTGATTGCTGATGCTTTGTCTCGACGTTATGCATTGCTTAATAAACTTGACTTCCAAATCTTTGGATTAGCAACCATTAAACAACAATATGCTACCGATGTTTGGCTGCATTGTAAACACGAAAAAACATGGAACAAATTTGTCCTCACCAAGGATGGATTTGTATTTCGCGCTAACAAGTTGTGCATTCCAGTTGGGTCCGTTCGTTTGTTACTTTTGCAGGAGGCACATGGAGGCGCCTTGATGGGACACTTTGGTGTCAAAAAGATGGAGGATTTACTTGCTAGCCATTTCTATTGGCCCAAGATGCGCCGAGACGTTGAAAGGTATGTAGCTCGCTGCATAACTTGTCAGAAGGCAAAATCTCGTCTTCAACCCCACGGTTTGTATATGCCTCTTCCTGTCCCCTCTTTACCTTGGGAAGACATTTCCATGGACTTTGTTTTAGGATTGCCTCGAACTAAGAAGGGGAGGGATAGTATATTTGTGGTGGTTGATAGATTCTCTAAGATGGCTCATTTCATACCATGCCATAAAACTGATGATGCTACTCACATTGCTGATCTTTCGTGAAATTGTTCGCTTGCATGGTGTACCAAATACAATTGTTTCAGATAGAGATGCTAAATTTCTTAGTCATTTTTGGAGAATTCTATGGGCTAAATTGGGGACTAAATTATTATTCTCAACTTGTCACCCCCAAACTGATGGACAAACTGAGGTTGTTAATAGAACACTTTCTACCATGCAAAGGGATGTGTTAAAAAAGAACATTAAACTGTGGGAAGAATGCTTGCCTCATGTTGAGTTTGCTTACAATAGATCCATGCATTCTACTACCAAGATGTGCCCTTTTTAGATTGTATATGGTTTTGTACCTCATGCATTCTGAAAGGATTAATTTTGATGCTAAGCAACGTGCTGATTTGATGCTAAAATTACATGAGTCAACAAAAGAGAATATTGAAAGAATGAATGTTAAATATAAACTTGCTGGTAGTGAAGGAAGAAAGCACTTAAAATTTGAACCTGGAGATCTTGTTTGGTTACATTTGCGCAAAGATCGTTTTCCTAAGTTACGGAAATCTAAGATAATGCTGCGAGCTGATGGTCCATTTAAAGTACTTGAACGGATTAATGATATAATGCATATAAGCTTGAGTTGCCTGCAGATTTTGGGGTTAGTCCCACATTTAACATTGCAGATTTGAAGCCATACTTGGGTTCCGAGGAGGAGCTTGAGTCGAGGACGACTCCGATGCAAGAAGGGGAGGATGATGAGGACATCACTATCTTTGATATAGCCACACCGACAACTCAACGACAAGATGGAATGATGAAAGGACCAGTTACGCGACCTCGTGCACGTCAGCAAATGGTCAACATGGTGCTATAGAATTATGGAGAAGCACCATCTCGTGAAGCAAATAGAATACGCCAGCATGTAAAGAAGATGAAGACTCCTCATACAGATGGGCCGGCCCATAAGGAGGCGCCATGCATCATAGAGGAGGTGCCATGGCCAAGTTGGACATAGCTCACAGCTGGCCCAAGGTGGCTAGGCGCCCCCCCTCCTAGCCCACAAGGCCCAACTGCACAGATTAGTACCATATGGCTTAGTGCTTAATCTTTGGCGGCCCTTACATTAATATAAAGCATGTAATAGGAGCCACAACAGATTTGGGTTTTGTTTAAGAATCAGTTTAGCTTCTTTGCTACTGTCCGTGCAAGCACGTGTCGATTAGACCGTCTACGCACGTGTAAACAAGACTGCAAATTTCAGATTGGTTTGCCTAAATTCAAATAATCATATTTGCAATTTCAGATTGCTTGTTATCTTTGTTCTTGCTCGTTCTCGATTGCGTGCAGGATTGTTTTTCGTGCTACGGCACGAACAACCAAACAGGAGATTGGTGTACCGGTTGCTAAGGCGCAAGCGTCGTGGACGGTTGTAGTCAGGCTTCTAACGTCGAACTCCGAATTAGATCGAGAGTTCCCTCGTCTCTCATCGAAAGATCGGGCCACTTATTCTATCAGACACCATTTGTGCGAAAAAAGTCACAGAGTAAAACTGAGTGACAAACACCCCGAATGGACTTCATATGCGCCCTAACTCATATGGCTATGCGTTTCGAATCAGTTCGAGTCGGTGTTAAAAATTCTTCACAACGTGTCCCAACTTGCACTACAAACTCCATTTGTGCGAAAAAAAGTCACCGAGTAAAACTGAGTGGAAAATACCCCGAATGGACTTCATATGCGCCCTAACTAATATCCGTTTGCGTTTCGAATCCATCAGAGTCGGTGTTAAAAATTCTTCACAACGTTTCCCAACTACCATTTGTGCGAAAAAAGTCACAGAGTCAGACTGAGTGACAAACACACCGAATGGACTTCATATGCGCCCTAACTAATATCCGTATGCGTTTCGGATCCGTCTGAGTCGTTATTAAAAATTCTTCACAACGTGTTCCAACTAGCACTGTAGACACCATTTGTGCGAAAAAAGTCACAGAGTCAAACTGAGTGACAAAACACCGAATGGACTTCATATGCTCCTAAACTAATATCCGTATGCGTTTCGAATCCGTCCCGTTCGGTGTTAAAAATTCTTCAAAACATGTCCCAACTAGCTCTGCAGACACCATCTTTGTGATTTTAGTCACAGAGTGAAACTAAGTGAGAAACACAACGAATGGACTTCATATGCGCCCTAACTAATATCCGTATGCATTTCGAATCCGTCCGGTTCGGTTTTAGAATTCTTCACAACGTGTCCCTACTAGCACTGCACACACCATTTGTGCAAAAAAGACACAGAGTGAAACTGTGTGACAAACTCCCCGAATGGACTTCATATGCACCCTAACTCATATGGGTATGCGTTCGAATCCGTCCGAGTCGGTGTTAAAAATTCTTCTCAACGTATCCCAACTTGCACTTTAGACACCATTCGTGCGAAAAGAGTCACAGAGTGAAACTGAGTGGCAAATAGCCCGAATGGACTTCATACGCGCCCTAAATAATATCCCTATGAATTTCGAATCTGTCCAAGTTGGAGTTAAAAATTCTTCACAACGTGTCCCAACTAGTACTGCAGACACCATTTGTGCGAAAAAAGTCACAGAGTGACAAACACCCCGAATGGACTTCATATGCACCCTAACTCACATGGGTATGCGTTTCAAATCCGTTCAAGTCGGTGTTAAAAATTCTTCACAACGTGTTCCAACTAGCACTCCAGACACCATTTGTGTCAAAAAAGTCACAGAGTGAAACTGAGTGGCAAACACACCGAATTGACTTCATATGCGCCCCAACTAATATCCGTATGCATTTTGAATCCTTCCGGTTCGGTGTTAAAAATTCTTCACAACGTGTCTCAACTAGCACTACAGACACCATTTGTGCGAAAAAAGTCACGGAGTGAAACTGAGTGATAAACACCCCGAATGGACTTCATATGCGCCCTAACTAATATCCGTATGCGTTTCGAATCCTTCCGGTTCGGTGTTAAAAATTCTTCACAACGTGTCTCAACTAGCACTGTAGACAATATTTGTGCGAAAAAAGTCACAGAGTGAAACTGAGTGACAAACACCCCGAATGGACTTCACATGCGCCCTAACTCATATGGGCATGCATTTCGAATCCGTCCGAGTCGGCGTTAAAAATTCTTCACAACGTGTGCCAACTTGCACTGCAGACTCCATTCATGCGAAAAAAAGTCACAGAGTGAAACTGAGTGGCCAATACCCCGAATGGACTTCATATGCACCCTAACTAATATCCGTATGCGTTTCGAATCCGTCCGATTCGTTGTTAAAAATTCTACACAACGTGTCCCAACTAGCACTATAGACAACATTTGTGCGAAAAAAGTCACAGAGTCAAACTGAGGTCAAAACACACCGAATGGACTTCATATGCGCCCAAACTAATATCCGTATGCGTCTCGAATCCATCCGGTTCGGTGTTAAAAATTCTTCACAACATGTGCCAACTAGCACAGACACCATTTGTGTGAAAAAAGTCACAGAATGAAATTGAGTGACAAACACACCGAATGGACTTCATATGCGCCCTAACTAATATCCGTATGCATTTCAAATCCGTCTGGTTCGGTGTTAGAAATTATTCAGAACGTGTCCCTACTAGCACTGCACACACCATTTGTGCGAAAAAGACACAGAGTGAAACTGAGTGACAAACACACCGAATGGATTTCATATGCGCCATAACATATTCCGTATGCGTTTCAAATCCGTTCGGTTCGGTGTTAAAATTTCTTCACAACGTCTCAACTAGCACTGGAGACACCATTTCTACGAAAAAAGTCACAGGGTGAAACCGAGTGACAAACACCCCGAATGGACTTCATATGCGCCGTAACTCATATGGGTATGCGTTTCGAATCCGTCCGAGTCGGTGTTAAAAATTCTTCACAACGTGTCCCAACTTGCACTGTAGACTCAATTCGTGCGAAAAAAATTCACAGAGTGAAACTTAGTGGCAAATTCCCCGAATGGACTTCATATGCGCCCTAACTAATATATGTATGAGTTTCGAATCCGTCTCAGTCGGTGTTAAAAAAAATTAACAACGTGTCCCAACTAGCACTTCAGACACCATTTGTGCCAAAAAAGTCACAGTCATCAGTGAGCTAGAGGAGGCCTTGCAGGTAGCCGAGGAGCTAGCGGACCAGTCATTCAGTAGCCGGACGAGGTCGCTGAAGAAGTAGAAGAAGACCCGGAGGAGCGTGAGTGGGAGCCTAAGGAGCCAGCAGAGGGTCACCAGGATAGGTTCGCTCCTATGCCAGCCCACCCGCCGGTGTATGCGCCGGATCAGTCTCAGCCAGGGTGGCTGGATGAGTGAGAGTCAGTCTTAGAGTTGTGTTGAGACTCAAGTGTTGAGTCGCGTCTTTAAGTTAGTCTTTACCTTTTAGTAGACATTAAGGTTTCGTGTTAGTTTGGTTCTTAATTATCTGCTGAGTGTGCAGTATGTGTTGCAAAGCCCTTAGGCAATGTAAGCAACCATACCAAGTATTATTAAAGATTGTCTAAGTTGGGTTTAACCTGTTCCCCCGCCTTAGAAACTCTTGCATCTTATCTATGCTACATCTATCTTACCTAACTCAAGAAGCAATCAAGCAGATGGTGAACACCCGCCGCAACAACGGAGCTTCAGGAAGTGGTCTGCGCTCAGGCAACAATCCCAACGAAGAAGCACCACCGCAACAAGCACCGCCAGTGGATATGCAGAACTTGGGATCTTTTCTTGCCGCACAGACTCAATTGATGCAGACCATGATGCAACAGATGACTAACATGGATGCAAATAATAACAATCATGTGAACCAGCACAACAATGGTGGGCCGCGGCCGTACTCCAAGCTGTCAGATTTTATGAGGACTCGGCCACCAACCGTTTTAGGAAATGCTAATCCCTTGGAAGCCGATGACTGGCTTAGGACCGTCCGGAGGAAGCTTCATATCACTCAATGTGAGGGCAATGAGAGGGTGCTCTACGCCTCTCATCAATTGGAAGGAACAGCCGCAGAGTGGTGGGAAAACTTTTGTGCCGCGCACGAAGCCCCGTAGGAGAGCACATGGGATGAGTTTACCACTTCTTTCCGCCAATACCATGTTCCAGAAGGAATGATGGATCTCAAGAAAGAAGAGTTCAGGGCAGTATTGCACCAGGAGGGAGTCAGCAGTCTGTAATCAAGAGATGCTATACATGCAATGAGCCAGGGCACTTCTCTAATAGGTGTCCACAGAGAGGAGGCATCACGCCAGTTCGCTTTAACCTGGGAACAACACCTGCCAAGGCACCAGCTTCCAGAGGAACTCGTGCGCCAGGTCAAGCTGGAGCAACCCCTCAATCAACAGCGCATGGTAGGATCAACCACATCACCGCAGATGGAGCTCAGGATGCTACGGACGTCGTGCTGGGTAAGTTTCTGGTTAACTCAGTACCTGCTACAGTTTTATTTGATTCTGGAGCTTCGCATTCGTTCGTCTCTCAAAGTTTTGCAACCAAGAATGGATTTAAAGTGGTGAGTCTTAAGAGTGTGCTGTTAGTCCAAGCCCCAGGATCTGAGCTTAGATCTAACCTTGGGTGCTTGGGAGTTAAGTTGCTCATGGATGGGATAGAATTTCTAGCGAATCTTATCTTGTTAGATGCCCAATCCCTAGATGTTATCCTTGGAATGGATTGGCTGTCCAAACATAAGGCTATTTTGGATTGTGGTCGAAGGATCGTAGCACTGGAAGGCCCTAGTGGCAAGAAGGTAGAATTTCATGCGACTGCAGTTCGTGATAGGCAGTTAGTGGTCAACAGCGTGCAAGCCATCAGCGTAGAGCAGGTGCCAGTAGTCAGAGAATACCCGGATGTGTTTCCAGAAGATTTATCAGGGATGCCGCCAAACCGGGATATCGAGTTTGTTATCGAGTTAGCACCAAGGACAGCACCGATATCAAACAGACCATATCGGATGCCTACCGATGAGTTAGTGGAAATGAAGAAGCAGATTGAGGAACTGCAAGAGAAAGGTTTCATTAGACCAAGTTCATCACCGTGGGGAGCACCGGTTTTGTTTGTTCGTAAGAAGGATGGGGGTCTTAGGATGTGTATCGACTACCGAGCACTCAATGAGGTAACGATCAAGAATAAGTATCCATTGCCCAGGATCGACGATTTATTTGATCAGTTAAGAGGAGCCGGAGTGTTCTCCAAAATAGATCTTCGTTCAGGATACCATCAGTTGAAGATTCGAGCGGAGGATGTGCCTAAGACTGCGTTTTCTACGCGATATGGACACTATGAGTTCACAGTAATGTCATTTGGATTGACTAATGCCCCCGCATATTTCATGAACTTGATGAATAAGGTTTTCATGGAGTATTTGGATAAGTTTGTGGTAGTCTTTATAGACGATATCCTAGTTTTCTCGAAGACAGAGGCAGAGCATGCGGAACATTTAAGGATGGTTTTAGAGAGGCTGCGAGAACACCAGCTGTATGCTAAGTTTAGCAAGTGTGATTTTTGGAAGGAGAAGGTTGAATTCCTTGGTCATGTAATGACTGCTAAAGGAGTTGCGGTTGATCCAAGCAAAGTGGACGCTGTGCTGCATTGGGAGCAACCGAAGTCTGTTACTCAGATTCGTAGTTTTTTGGGAATGGCGGGATACTACCGTCGGTTCATAGAAGGATTCTCGATGATTGCCAAACCCCTGACGCAGTTGTTGAAGAAAGAGAAGAAGTTTGCATGGACGCCTGAGTGCGAGAAAGGTTTCATGCAGCTAAAGAAGCGTTTGACAACAGCCCTCGTATTAGTACTGCCGGATGTGCAGAATGGATTTGATATTTATTGCGATGCCTCAAAGCAAGGACTGGGGTGCGTATTGATGCAGAGTAGTAAAGGTATTGCTTATGCGTCAAGGCAGTTAAGGCCGCATGAGGCGAATTACCCGACGCATGATTTGGAATTAGCTGTCGTAGTGTATGCTTTGAAGATATGGCGTCATTATCTCATAGGAAATAGATGTGAGATATATACTGACCATAAGAGCCTGAAATACATATTCACTCAAGCAGATCTTAATATGAGACAACGAAGGTGGCTAGAGTTAATTAAGGAATATATTGTGGGAATTCATTACCACCCTGGAAAAAATAATGTGGTAGCCGATGCTCTAAGTCGAAAGAGCCATAGTGCAAATGCGCTGTCAATGGATGATCAACCAGAGCTATGTAAGGAATTTTAGAAGTTAAAGTTGGAAGTTGTTCCGCAAGGAAGTGTAGCTGCACTGGAAGTAAAGCCAACACTGGAGGATCAGATCAGAGAAGGCTAGAAAGATGATGAGAAAGTCACTAAGATCAAGTCCAAGAAAGACGAAGGCCTAGCACTGGATTTCACTCTAGATGAGCAGGGAACCATGTTCTTCAAAGGCCGAATTTGTGTACCGAATAAAAAGGAGCTGAAGCAACTGATTCTTGAAGAAGCTCACGATTCTAAGTACTCGATTCATCCAGGAAGTGCAAAAATGTATCAAGATTTGAGGGAGAGATTTTGGTGGCCTAATATGAAGCGTGAGGTGGCTGAGCATGTTGCTCTATGCGATGTATGTCAAAGGGTAAAAGCCATGCACCAAAGACCTGCTGGTTTGCTGCAATCGTTGAAAATTCCTGAATGGAAGTGGGAGGAAATTGGTATGGACTTTATCACCGGTTTACCTAAGACTCAGAGAGGTTATGATTCAATTTGGGTTATTGTGGATCGATTGACCAAGGTCGCTCATTTTATCCCGGTGAAGACCACCTACTCAGGAGATCGTTTAGCATTGTTGTATATGTCAAGGATTATATGTTTGCACGGAGTGCCCAAAAAGATCGTGTCAGACAGAGGTACCCAATTTACCTCAAGATTCTGGAACAAGTTGCATGAAGCAATGGGAACTACTTTGAATTTGATCTGACATATCACCCGCACAAGCGGCGGTGAAAGAGTAAATCAGATTTTATAAGATATGTTGAGAGCTTGTGCTTTAGCTTATGCTACATCTTGGGATAAATGTCTACCATATGCATAATTCAGTTACAATAATAGTTATCAAGCTAGCTTACAGATGTCACCATTTGAGGCATTGTATGGACGTGCTTGTCGTACTCCGTTAAATTGGAATGAGACAGGAGAGCGTTTGGTGTTTGGGCCAGATATTCTCGAGGAAGCAGAAAATCAAGTTACGATGATCAGAGAGAGGTTGAAGATAGCGCAGTCAAGGCAAAAGAGCTACGCCGATAACCGACGCCTTGAGATTTGAGTTTGAGCCGAGGATTATGTGTATCTCGTGGTTACCCCTCTTAAGGGTGTTAAAAGGTTTCACGTGAAAGGAAGCTTGCACCAAGATATGTTGGTCCGTTCAAAATTTTAAGCCGTCGAGGAGAGGTAGCTTATCGCTTGAATTGCCTCGCCTTTGGCGGGGTGCACGACGTGTTTCATGTGTCACAACTTAAGAAATGTCTCAGAGTGCTAGCGAACAAGCCCCTTGGATGCAATAGAAGCTGCAGGAAGATTTGACTTACAAGGAGCAACCAATCGTAATTTTAGATGTTATGGAGCGCAAGACCAGAAGCAAGTCTATTCGCTTTGCGAGTTCAATGGAGCAATCATTCGAAAGTGAAGCAACACGGGAGCGTGAAGAAGATTTGAAGTCGAATTTCCAAACCTATTCTCTAGTCACTAATCTCTGGTCGAGATTCTTATTAAAGAGGTCTGTAACATCCCAAAATTCGCCTAAATATTATTTTATTGTCATTTGTGCATTTTATGATTTTTCTGCAATTTATTTGGATTTTTCTGGATCTATTTGAATTAATTTTAAATTAAGTATATTGGTTCTTTGTCCAAAATTATTTAAATTTATTCAAAGCTAAAATAAAGTTTTGCAAAAAATATTTTATTTGAGTCCAGAATATCTCAAAGTATTTTTGAGAATTTTCTTGGAATTTTCCTGATTATTTTATTGCTCGAAACAAATAAAATGAATTTCAGTAATTATTTTAAATGAGAAATCCTTTTGAAAAGATAATGGGCGATGTCGCCGGCCGAACCTGTGCGGCCTAAGTCGACCGCGCCCGTTAGTCGCGAAACCTAACCTAATCGATGATCGTTGGATTGAGATCCAACGGCCCCGCTTCCGCCGCGTCGCCTGTCGCCTGCAGCCGTCGGATGGAGGCCGCGTGGACGCAGGTGATGAAGCCGCGTCGCCTCTCCGTATCACCGTCGGAGTCCGTCGCCGCCACGGAATCGCCTCCGAAATCCGCGCTGCGCACGCCTCCCTGTGCGCCTATTTAAGGCGCCCGGGCGCCAAACCCTCACCCAGCGCCGCACCGTCCGCTCGCGTTCGCCGCGCCGAGACGCCCTCGCCTGCACGTGCGAGCTCGCCGGAGTTGCCGAAGCCCCCGCCGTGGTTCCCGTCCGTTTTTCGCCGTCGTCACGCCGTCCCGAGCCGTGCCGGTTCCAGATCCGTGACCCTTCGACCGAGACGCACCTACCTCGCCGTTCCCTGCCGCCGGATCATCGCAGAAACGCCATCGCCGACGTCGTCTTCTCCACTAACGGTGAAGCTGCGCCGCCGCATCGCCATTGCCGGGTTCGAGCTCTTCCAGCCGTTCGATCTTCGTTTGACGCTCCGGATCGTGCCACGTGGGTAAGCGTCTTGGGTACCAGTAGCCGTCGGATCCGAATCGGGCGATCGAGCCGTAGCCGCATGTCCCTTTGCCCAACGCCGTCCGATTGAACCTATGTGTGCCAGATCGCACCGGCGCCGCGGCCAACCGCGTGTCGCCGCGTGTCGAGCGCAGAGCCGTAGCGCCGTAAGCCGCGTCCACCGTGAACCGGTGCGGGTGGGTGGATTGGGTCCATACGCCCGAGACGCGCGGTGGCGCGTCGATTGGTGACATCGGGGTGACATCATCTTGTATGATGTCATTTTCAATTTAAAAATAATTCGGTTAATTCTGATTTTCTAATTTCTGTAATTTCAGGATTTATTCAAAGTTCAAAAGGCTATTACTTTTGCATCTTAACTCGGATTTGAGTGATTCAAATTTCTAAAAATTTGTAAAATTTTAGATCTATTTAATGGTGAATTTTAATTGATTTTTGGAGTTCAATTGGTCTCTGTTTTGGTATTTATTTGCTTTTCTCCTTCGGTACGCGTAGACGTTGAATTGTGCGACGCTTCGGAGGAAGATCCAGCAACTCAAGAGCAAGCTCCAGATCAAGATCAGGACCTATTCCAAGGCAGGTTGTACTTTGATCATGTTGAACCCATGTTTGTAAAATTGCTTTAATTGTTTTACCCTATTGCGTATTATTTCAAGTATATAGTTGTTTCAAATTAAATTGGGCTTAGCTATTATACCAAATTGATCTATACCCTACCTTGTCATCATATGCCATGATCTACTGTCACCCTAGTTTGGTTCAATATAGTTGGTTACTAATGATAATCAACATGGGATGGTTAGACCGTATTAGTTGCTTAGCCATGCCACGTCATCACATGTGTTGGAATCATTCATAATTAATCTTGATTAATGGAATATGGAACAATGTTATGAACTTGTGTGTCATGTGGGATCACATGATGAGATTGAGTTGTTTGTGGCGAGTCATGTCACGCAACGATGTTGAATTGTTGATGGCACGTGGTGCTTGGTAATCAACTTGGGTGATATTCACTTAGATTGGGGCAAGTGACAAGGGGTGGGTATGCCAAGGTGGGCTCGATGGGCAAAGGGTATGTGGATGTCTTGCCCTGACCACTCTAAGGACTTAACCTTGCAAGCCTTTGACCTGAGTCAATCATGCAACCACATGTGTGGTATGGGCAAGCCTAGCTGATAAATTTGCAATGTCTTAGCTTTGGTACTATCTTGGTCGGTGTGAGTTCCCGAGTTATGGAGTAATTCACATGGCGCAAGAGGGGGGCCCTGGATGTGGTAACCAGTCCCACCAGTGTTGAAACCTTAGCGGGTGGTACCGGGTTAAGCCAGCGCATTGTAAAGGCTTTGTTATAATCACTCGCCTTGGTGATATTTGGTTGTATCGCGTGGGTAAAGTGCATAACCTCTGCAGAGTGTGAAACTATTCGGATAGCCGTGCTCACGGTATTGACCAATGCTCGGGAATTACAGTTAAGGGTTAGCTTAATTAAATGGACAACTTGGTTGGGATGGCAGAATGCCATGTGGAAGATGGAATTTGACTTAGGATTGGAAACTTGGTTTACTTCAGAAATGCAGAATCTATCTATTATTGTTATTTGTTTTACAGCCTTTACAATCTATTTATTGTATTTGTTCATAAATGCTGCTTATTGCAAAATAGCCATGATAGCCTATCCATTGGAATAAGCCTTGCATATAGTTACATAGAACTGCATTCTGTGCACAACTTGTTGAGTGCTTTAAGTACTCACCCTTGCCAACACCAATAATCAACAGTCGAAGAATCTACACCTGTGTTGGAGGAGTTCCAAGAGGACGCGAGTCATTAGGGTCCGAGCCTTGTTGGTTGCCTGTGGTGAACCGATGAGCTATCTATGTTTTCTACTTTCCGCTGCTTAATTCTTAGCTTATATTTCTATTCTTGCCCTACGTGGCTTAATAATGTAAGTTGGTCATAAGATCACACATTTAGCTATATCAATAAATGAATTACTATTTCTATTATCGTTGAGTATGATATCATTGTACCAATGTTGAGCTGTGTGCACTAGCGTTTATCCTGGGACTATTGCGGTAAACACAGTGGGTTCGAATCAGTGGATTCGGGTCCTTACACTAATATCCGTATGCGTTTCGAATCCGTCCCGTTCGGTATTAAAAATTCTTCACAACGTGTCCCAACTAGCACTGCACACACCATTTGTGTGAAAAAAGTCACAGAGTGAAACTGAGTGACAAACAACCGAATGGACTTCATATGCGCCCTAACTAATACCGTATGCATTTCGAATCCGGCCGGTTCGGTGTTAAAAATTCTTCACAACGTGTCTCAACTAGCACTGCACACACCATTTGTGCGAAAAAGTCACAGAGTGAAACTGAGTGACAAACACCCCGAATGGACTTCATATGCGCCCTAACTCATATAGGTATGCGTTTCGAATACGTCCGAGTCGGTGTTAAAAATTCTTCACAACGTGTCCCAACTTGCACTGCAGACTCCATTCGTGCGAAAAAAGTCACAGAGTGAAACTTAGTGGCAAATACCCTGAATGGACTTCATATGCGCCCTAACTAATTTCCGTATGCGTTTCGAATCCGTCCGAGTCGGTGTTAAATTTTTTTCACAACGTGTCCCAACTAGCACTGCAGACACCATTTGTGCCAAAAAAGTCACAGAGTGAAACTGAGTGACAAACACCCCGAATGGACTTCATATGCGCTCCAACTAATATCTGTATGTGTTTCGAATCTGTCCGGTTCGTGTTAAAAATTCTTCACAACGTGTCCCAACTTGCACTACTAACACCATTTGTGTGAAAAAAGTCACAGAGTGAAACTGATTGACAAACACACCGAATGGAATTCATATGTGCCCTATCTAATATCCGTATGTGTTTCGAATCTGTCCTGTTCGGTGTTAAAAATTCTTCACAACTTGTCCCAACTAGCACTGCAGACACCATTTGTGCGAAAAAAGTCACAGAGTGAAACTGAGTGATAAACACCCCGAATGGACTTCATATGTGTCGACAATCGGGACCGCCAACCGCAAAGAGGGAGGAAGGATCGTGTAAATTGGTGAGGCCCCAAGTCGTGCTCGTCGGGAAGAATGGAGCGTTGGAAAGCACACAGCTCGAGGAAGAAGGGCAAACGAACAGGGGAGACACGGGGTTTATACTGGTTCGAGCCCCCTGTGATGGGTAATGGCTCTACTCTAGTCTTGCCGTAGGCGAAAGATGACTAATAGGCTCCTCGGGGGAGGATGAACAAGGAGCTCGACCTCGGGGCCACTCGGAAGTGGTGGCCGAGGGGGAGCTCGGTGAGGTGGTCTGGCGTATGAGCGTGTCTTGAGGTTCTTATTGTTGTTATGTGTTGGCGTTGTCTTTGTGCTCTCTTTTCGGTCTATCTCCCTCTGAAAGAGGTAGTCCTGGCGCTTTATAGACCCTTGGCGTTGATCTCGAGTGCTGACATCGAGCGATGTCTGTGAGTTGACAGAGCAGTTAACTCTAGTTCCCACGCAGGAGACTTGACAGGGGTTGTTAGGCCCTAGTTCCCACGCAGGAGATCTGACAAGAATGGTTGACCATAGCTCCCACGTAGGGGATCTGACAGGAGTTGGTGGCCACAATTCCCACGCAAGGGAGACAGGTCACGCAAGGAAAGTGAATACTATGCTAGAGGCCGGGTTGAAGGTGCCGAGGTCGAGGGAGTTCACAGGGCCCAGCACGAGCTCGAGGATACTCTTGCCCGAGCTCGGGAACCGTTCCCCGAGCTCGGGGGTACCTCCGCCGAGCTTGGGAACAGTCCTCCGAGCTCGGGGAAAACGTGCTAAAGCCCCTGGGAGGGCTGGACACGTGTCAGGATGACCGATCCCCAACAACCAGGCCCCGAGGTTCAAGAAACGGTCTGAAACTCTATGCGTTCTTGAGTCTGAAGTCTTTTAAGGAGGGATCGTCACCTTGGTCGAGCTCGGGGATTCCCGAGCTCCTTTCGATGTCCGGGGGAAGCCCCTTCTGCAAGTTTTTCGTCGTGGTCATCCTTGGAGATGGTCAAGCCTCAATGTTTCATCCTTGAGCGGTCTTGATGGCGTCTGGGACATTCGGGTTCCTTTGTCGCGAGGGGACAAAGGGGGCCTGAGGCCGCTCAGGCCGCGCCGTTCTAGCGGGAATTGAAGAGGCGTGTTCGTACAGGGGTTTCGAAAGGCCATGATGCCTCGGTTACTGCCCGCTGGCTGCGGGCACGCCTTTTTAGGCGGCAGTATTGTCGGCAGCCGAGGCGTCTTTAAAACCGGGATACTTCACCCCTCTAAAGGGTTTCTTCCCTATTGCTCACATTCTCTGCTTCTTTGCTTCTCACTCCTTTGCATCGTCGCGTCTGTCTTCTTCCTCTGATTCTCTCCCTTTGATTCCATGGTGAAGTTCGGGAAGAGCACCCTCACCGCGGATCGGATGAAGGACATGGAGACCTTGTTGCTGGTGGACCCATTCACCTGGTGACTCCCAGCTGGGGAGAACGTGCCGCAGCCTCGAGATGATGAGGTCGTGAGCACGAAGCAGTACATGCTCTTCGGGCTGCGAACCCCGGAGAGCGACTTCTTGGCTGCGATCGTTGCGCAGTGCGAGATCGAGCTCGTGAACTTGGTACCTAATTCTCTTCTCCACCTCTCCATCTTTGCTCATCTTTGCGAGGGGTTTTTGGGCATCCTTCCCACCCCTTCTTTGTTTTTTCGTTTCTACTCCTTGTCCGCACCGCAAAGGACCCCGTCGTCGGGTGCCATTATTTCCAGCTACGGGTGGCACTCCCTAGCTCCTTTCTCTAGATCCTGACCCGGGACTCACTCGGGCCGTGGTAGGAGAAATGGTTCTACTTGAAGGGCGAGGGTAGCGACCTCGCCTACCATGGCGCCGCGGTCGACGGCAAGCAGAAGACCCCGGAGCCCAAGGATTCGGCGACTAACCAGGCAGCGGTCGTCCTCATCCACATCTGCACGACGCGCGGGCTGAAGGGGCAGGCAATCGTTTACAACTACCTGCGCAACTGGGTGTTCCCTCTTCGGAAGAGGCTGCACCCCTTTTTCGAGATCACTGGGAAGCACGACGCCACCCGGTAAGGTCCCGAAGGTAAGCATTGCGCAGCCTCGAGCTTCTCCGGGCCCGATTGAAGCTTTCTTGTTCTCAACAGTTTCTATTGGCCTCTCGCAGCACCGCCTACGACCTCGATGGCGACGTCCCCAAGAACATCTTGGGACGGAGCAGCGAGGTAACGTCTCTTGCTTTGACTTTTGGCCCTGAGAGCTCAGCCTCACGCGCTAATCGTGATGAGCTCGTGCAGGAGACTAAGGAGCTCTGGGACACGGCCAAGTAGACGCTGCCGCTCCCCAGGCTGAGCAAGGGCAAGAAGGGGAGCATGAGGCCGGCTCCAGATGCCCCGAAGCCGGTCGCCAAGAAGCCCCACATCGAGTGGGGAGATCGGGCCGTGGTAAGCTGAATGCCCCGAGCACAGGAACACTCGAAGCCTGAGGTCGCTTCTTTGATGTTTACCTTTCTTTTACTGATTTTTGCTTTTCTGCCAGCAGCAAGAGGCGGTAGCAGCCGCGCGAGCCTCGGATGCGCAGCCGGAGCAACGGATGCGCAGCCGAAGCAACGAACTCTGGCTCTAAGCACCAGGGGAAGGAGTCTTCCCGCAGCCACCGCAGAGACGCCGCGCCAAGTGCGGTCCTCTTTTGTTTTCCGTCGTTCCGCTTCGCCGTGGCGTCCAAGTGAACGAGGGGCACCGACCTTTCGTGTGGTCCAGGGTGAGGCCGAGGAGGAGGACGACGAGGATGACTTCCGCCTTGTGCCGCAGTCCAGGGCGGCGAGTCCTACTCGCCACGGCGTCCGAGGAGGACGATGCGGCCGAGGGGGCGCGGCCGTGGGCGACGCGGCCGAAGGCGACGAAGGAGCCCCCGATCTAGACACCAGCCTTGGGGGTTCTACTGCGGTGGTCGAGGGCGAGCACGGTCGAGTCGTCATCGCGGGACAGGCGATCCCGACCGCCACCGTACCAGCCGACACGAACCAGGCCGGGACGTTTGAGGACGCCGGTGCCGCTGCGGCGACGGGGTTCACCGAGGAGGAGGCTGCGACGGATCTGCCCCGAGGGTCCGACGGCGCCATCGACCTGCAGGTGCTAGAGGACCGTCTGGCGGCGGTAAGTGTGCTTGCCCTGAACTCTTCTCTCTTTCTTCTCCTTTTCTCTTCTCTTGTAACTGTGGTGACATTTCCCTTGTTTTCGCAGGGCCTGCGCCTGATCTCCCGAGGGTACGGGGTTGTGCGCGGGCACGTGTTCAGCTTTCGGGCCCTCTGGGATGTGATTGAGGCCAACTAGAGGGACACCGCCCAAGTCGAGGCTGGCGCGTTGCGCGGGTGAGAGGAAGTCAAGCGCCTGAAGGAGGCCCAGGCTCTTGAGCTCGCGCGGGCTGTCGAGGCCGAGCGGGAGCACGGGGCCCGAGAGGTCGAGCGGGAGCTGAATATCGAGAGGGACCTCCACGCCGCAACCCTCTCAAAAGCCCGTGAGGAGGAGCGAAAGAAGACGGAGGAGACCCTCGCTCGCGTTCAGCAAAAGGCGCAAAGGCCCTCGACGAGAATCGCGAGAGCGCGTCGGCAACGGTCCAGCGCCTCGAGCTTGAGCTCTCCGGCGCTCGCTCTAGGGCGGAGGCTGCGCGGCAAGAGGCACAGGAGCTCCGGGAGCGCCTCGAGGTCTCGTTCATGGCCTACGAGGAGAGCTACGGGATCACGACGTCCGCGCTCGAGGACTTTGCGGCTGTGCAGAAGGAGGCAGAAGGGCTTCTGGTGCGAGCGACGGACCTGCCGAGCGCGCGTAGAGGCAGAGGCCGCGTGCGAGAATGCGGCCAGCCTTCAGGCGCGGCTTGACGAGCTTTCTACCGCCCCGGGGAAGGCCTCCGCCGAGCTCGAGGCCGAGGTGGCCGAGCTCAAGGCCAAGGCGACCGACGCCGAGGCGAAGGCGGCCGTGCTCGAAGAGACGGCGGCCGAGCTGGAGAGGAGGATCACCGAGGCCGAGGTGAAGGCGACTGAAATCGGACCGAGGGCCGCTGAAGCCGAGGCGCGGGCGACCGAGGCGAGTGCGAAGGCTGCGGCATTCAAGGCGAAGGTCTCCGGGCTCGAGGAGAAGCTGGCCCGGGTGACCCAGGTGGGGAAGAGCGCCTTGGCCCAACTTCAGAGCAATCGTGACCGGGTCGGTCAAGCCGAGGCCGAGGTGCTGGTGCTACGGACAATGGTCTCCGACCTCAAGAAGGAAAAACTTGCTTGGGATATGGCTGTAGAGTAGAAAATTAAGTTAATGGATAGGTAGGGGGCGAAATATTCGCACCCCTTGTAAAGACAATGTATTGTTTTGCCGTGATCTATAAAGTTGCATTCGTAGAAGACTTAGCTTGTTTTTGTTTTGCTCTTTGCCGTCTTGGAAAGCTTGCTCAGTCTGCTTCGTAGAAGAGTCCGAGCAACGTCGGATTGCGACGCGTAGAGCAAAATAGCCGGAGGTGTTTGCCGGGTGAGTTATTAATTTCAACTCGAACCATCCGAATTAGGTTGACCGAGTTTGGGGACACTCGAGGTCAGATTCAACCGAGGCTGAGCCTGAAACATTCAGACTTTGGGCACAACCCGGACTGGACGGCCTGGAAATACACCAGACTCGGACTAGGTTTAGGCCTCGGGTCCAGCCCAGCGAGCTCGAGAATGCTTCGAGCTCGGGGGCCCCTCAGAGGGCGGTTTGGAAATTCGAACCGGCCATTAGCCGCAGCGAACGGTTGGCTTATTGCATCGCCGCTTATCGCGACCGAAGTCATCCCCGGCGGTGAATTTAGAAACTGCGGCCTCCGAGCCTGGGAATGTGATGGGGGCAGCGATCCCGATCTTTCGGTGGGATGATGATACGTCGATGGAGGTGTTGATGGCACCGAATTTAGGGCTTCCTACCAAACAGGTTGGGAGCTTCACAATCACAATGCCAAATCCACACAGATACAAGATCCAATGATCAGTAGTTCTTGCAAGAAATCGAGAACCCGCAAGAACAAAGTATGAAGCAAACCGAAAAGGTAGTATTGAAATCAAACAAAGAAAACAAGTTGAGGTTCTGTTTCTCGGCTCGGGCGGTCTAGTCGACACACGCAAACACGAGGAGGGACGCACACGGGGTCTACCAAAATACAACAAAACCTCAAAAATGAAGAATATGGGTGAGAACCCAATATAAAGTGGTACCCACATAAAGGGGGGCACCCAAGAGGGGTGCGGCAGCCAAGAGAGGGGCGTCGGCCAAAGGAGGGGTGGAACCCGAAGAGTACATGGGCCTTGGGCCCAAATGAAAGGTGGCGCAGCACCTGGAATTTCTATCCCGTGAGATTGTTTTGTGATTTCCCTTCGCTTCAAGAAGAATTTGGCCTTAGAGTTAGATCCATTGGAAATGTTATCTCAATACCTTTCAAACGAGTTGTCGAACGCCGAAAACGGAGTTCGGATGTGACCGTGGCGTCCGTTTGAAGTACTGCTGCTCCTGGATGGCCGAACCAGACTCGGTGACGAATTCGGCTTTATCTTGGGCCTTCCTTGGCGCGTGGGCTGTCCTCGGTGGATGTACTTGACGTGCTGGTCCAGCAAATGTGGATGGAAAGGACTTGCTTCCGGATTAAGCCCTCCAGACGTCGTAGACGAAGTAGCGGGCGAAACAGCGACGGTCGGGGACGAAGTAGCGGTCGTAGAGGAAGAAGGGGCAGCGGTTATATCCTTGGTTGGGATATCCTCATCAGAATGCATCGGGCTCGGGGTGTCCGAGGCGAACCTAGAGAACACGACCTCCGGCGCTGCACAACAAACACACAGAATGCATACACAGGCGCCCCGAGGTCCAAGAGCTACTCTGCGTGACCTCTGGTCCGGACCTACGAGGGGAGAGAACTCTGTGGCGGTGAAAATTGGCATACATCAGTAGCGTCGACCTCCCGGAGGCGGTCCTTATGGTCACGTCGCGAGATGATATTGCTCGAGGCGCAAGTATCAATGGACAAGGGGACAGACCTCACCTGTGCTTTTTGGGCCAAGTTGGCTGCCCTCGGGAATGCTTCGAGATTAGATTAACCGAGGCCGAGCCTGGAAGTGCATCAGGCTTTGGGCACAACTCGGACTGGCCGGCCTGGAAGTGCATCAGGCTTTGGGCACAACTCGGACTGGCCGTCCTGGAAGTGCATCAGCCTCGGACCAGGTTTGGGTCAGATTAACCAAGGCCGAGCCTGGAAGTGCGTCAGGCTTTGGGCACAACTCGGACTAGCCGGCCTGGAAGTGCATCAGGCTCGGACCAGGTTTAGGCCTCAGGTCCAGCGCGCCAAGCTCGGAAATGCTCAAGCTTAGGACGGGCTCCCCGAGGGGGCGGTTTAGAAATTCAAACCTGGCCACTTGGCCACGGGGGAATCGTCGGCTTATTGCGACTGCCGGCTTATCGCGACCGGAGTCATCCCCGACGGTTAATTTAGAAACTGCGCCCTCCGAGCCCGGGAATGCATCAAGCTTGGGGTGCCCCCTGAGAACGTTCAATGGTTGGCACACGGGGGAAGGGCCGTCTTATCCCGATAACGATCGCCTTATTGCGACCTCCGAGCCCAAACCTGCATCAGGCTCGGTCACCCTCGGTGCTGCAAAACAAAACACGCATGGACACCTTGAGGGGGAGCTCGCCACGTGATCTTATGGTTGCCCTTATGGTCACGCCGCGAGGTCACGCCGCTCAAGACGTTCTATATGAAAAAAGACTTGCGACCGAAAGAAAAGCAGAAGGAGCCCCGGGCCCGAGGTCTTAAAACGGCTCGATCTTCGGCGGACGAACCTGCAACCTGGGGTCGTGACCTGACGTCACATCCCTCGAGAGGCAAAAAGAGGTTAGTATCGAAAATGAAGGAGAATTTTTATCATAGGCCTAGACCTGGGCTGGTTAGGAGCATGGCGACATAAGATTTGAAGACCTGGGCGCCCCTGTGGCGAGGACAATCTCAGGCTCATCCCCTACGACGGGGAGAATGGTCGGCTTACTGCGATGAGAATTGGTTACTTTGCTTTTTGTCCCCCGGAGGCGAGTTACGAGGCCGAGATCCCAGCTTGAGCGAGGGGTGCGCGGGACGAGACTCCTGCATCTCGAGGTCGAGGAAGCGCTCGCTCGTGAATGCCAGGATGGACTTTGCTGTAGGGGGAGATCGGCTTACTACGATGAGAATCGGCTTACTGTGCGTCTGACCCCCTGATGTCGATCCCTCACATAACAACCTTCAGACACATTCGCTCGAGACAGGGAAAAGCATAAGAGGAAAAAGGAGACGATAAAGCAGCACGATTTAGCGTGAGGAAAAAACTAGACCGAGGCCCTTAGCTCGAAGCCCTTACCAACGATGGTCCCGGCCACGGGCCCTGCTACGGGGGGATGGTCGGCTTACTACGATGAGGATCGGCTTACCGCGTATTCGACCCCCGGAGGTGGACCACGGGACAATCGTGCTAGCTTGAGTAAGGGGCCTAAGGGCTGAAACTCGAGTATCGCGAGGTCGGCGGGCCCACGGGCGTGATTGCCGGGACAGAACCGGCGACGGGGGGAAAGTTGGCTTACTGCGATGAGGATCAGCTTACCGCGCAATCAACCCCCAGAGGTAGGTGTCTGGGCCATGGCCCGGGTCACGATTGCTCGAGATACGAGAGACAAGCATGATGATAAGGGAAAACATCTTATCTTCAAACAGAAGGAGGGGGAGCATTAGGCATAAAACCTCCGGTGCTGGCCTACATTCCACGAGTTAGTGAGCTCCCTGCCATCGGGGGTATCTAGACGGTAAGCTCCCACGCGACTTGCTGAGACGATCCTATAGGGACCTTCCCATAGCAGGGACAGCTTGTTTGTGTTGGACTGGTCCTGGATTCGTCTTAAGACCAGGTCCCCAATGTGGAAGCCCCTTGGTCGTATTGCTCGGGCGGCGTGCCTGCGGAGATCTTGCAGGTAGCGCGCCGAGCGCAGCAGTGCGCGGCACCTTACTTCCTCTGCCAAGGCGAGGTAGAGGGATCGCTCCTGCTCGAGATCGACCTGGTCGACCGAGCTTGCCCTGACGGAGCCGAGCGCGACCTCCGGTGGCAGGACGGCCTCGGTCCCGAAGACGAGTTGGAAAGGGCTCACCCCCGTTGCCCGGCTTGGAGAGGTGCGGACGGACCAAAGGACAGTGGGAAGCTCATCCACCCAGGCCCGACCTGAAGGATCTAGTTGGCCTAGAGGGGGGTGAATAGGCAACTTCTGCAAGTTTTAACTTTTTAACAGCAATTCACTATATTATCTAAGAGAATAACTCACAACAGAGTCTAATACAGAAGTAGAACAAATAATGATAACAGCGAAAGCAATAATGAGAAATAAACACAAGAAAGAGAGAGATTTATCCTGTGGTTCAGAGCCTCACTCCTAATCCACGTTGAAGCACTTCTTCCGAAGTATAGCTTCTCCAAAGCTAGTCGCAGTAGCTCTTTCACTACTCCAGAGAGGTGAGTTCCAAACCTCTCACAACCACAGTGGCCTTCCACAATCACTTTTGGACAGGTCGCACTGTACACTTCCTCCAAGCTGTCTAGGATCAATAAGATGCAAGAGTAATAAACTTTGCACAAGTTCTGTCTCTTGGTTCACTCGCAAATCACACAGCTAGACTTTGGCTTGGAGCTAAAACACTTAGAGGTGTTTGAGAATTTTTGGTTTGAAAGTGAAGCACAAACTCGTTTTTGAGAATGAGAGCTATTTTCAATGCTAAAATGTAAAGGAGTTCGTTCCACATATTGGTAGATGGCTCAAGAAATACTTATATAGCCATTTGGAA
Organism: Otatea glauca; assembly: GCA_036346275.1. Lineage (NCBI taxonomy): Eukaryota > Viridiplantae > Streptophyta > Magnoliopsida > Poales > Poaceae > Otatea > Otatea glauca. The sequence continues at coordinate 35,104,789 of CM070723.1, read as the reverse complement.
TGAATATAGCCGTTACACCTGCTACTGTATCCGTTAGACGTGTCAGATGTCAGAAATATACACGTACAATGGACTAAGCAACAGTGCCTAGAGATACTGGACATGTGTATGACGGACCAAAATTGAGCATTCACGACGGACCAAAAAATTTGGTCTGTTGTACATGGGTTTTTCATAGAATTTGGTCCGTTGTACATGGGTTTTTCATAGAAATTGGTCCGGCATACGACTGAGAGAAATACATGAGCGTCGGACCAAAAATTTGGTCCGTCATACATGGACTTTTCAAGAAGTTTTGGTCTGGCATAGAAACACATGTACGTCGGACCAAATATTTTGGTCTGTCATACATGGAGACTTAAAGATTAGCAGCCAAAAACCCTTTTTCAATAGAGATAAGTTTTATCCAAGCGATTTACTTTAGCAACGGACTAAAATTTTAAGCAAGAATGTTTGGTCCGTTGTTAAAGTAAAACCCTTTTGAATGATAAAGAATATCCATTTAAGGTTTCAATAAAAAGGACTTCAAGGTTTGGTCCGACCAAAAACTTATGAACTGAAAGAGTGCCAGACAAAAATATTTGGTCCGCTGTAAATGGAAAATGGAGAACATTTTGGTCCGTCACAGAGAAGTGACTATAACATGTATGTCGGACCAAATTATTTGGTCCGTCATACATAGGCAATCCCTTGGCTATCAGATGATTTTCAGGAAGGTTTTTACCAAGGACGAAGGAATATGAAAACAAGAGATTTGATCCGATGATTAGATATTTGATGGAAGTTTTGACACAGAAGAGTTTCAAAGTTTGATCAAAAAATCTATTTTACTCCGAAGGATATACTGGGAGTGCAACGGACTGAAGAGGTGGATAGCTGAAATTTTGGTCCGTTGTACACTAAGGAATATGATCTAAAGGTCAAAGACTAAGTGTCTTTTGCTCCGAGAAATCTAGTTTTTGTGTTTGCCTTATGATCCAATTTACTAGCTTGTGCAAAGTCCCTCTTTAGACTACCAAAAAAGAAAAACAAACCTAGCTATTTGACTTGAACCATCTCCCAAGTCACAAACTAAAAACTAAGCACCTTAATCTTGTTCGTCCAACTTGCTCCATCATTGATTTCAGCATATGTTCTTCAAAGCTTTTTAGTATTATTAACTTAGTCATCAATACCAAAACTATAATAAAACACAATAATAAAATTGAGGGGGCCTAGATGCTATCAATCTCCCCCTTTTTGGTAATTGATGACAACTTACATTTTTAGCTAAATAGAATAACTCCATAAATTATGAATGTATGTGCTCCCCCTCAATGAATGCATGATCTGAATTCTGACAAATTGATATATTAGGAGTGTATTAGATCCAAAAAAAATACTCATAATTTTTGTCAAAGTACGAAGTGAATATCAGAGCATTATGAAGCTATTAGAGCACAAAACAAGATAAGATATCAAAGTATTAAATTATCAGAGCAAGATATCAGAGCATAAAGACAAAAGGGTTATTATAATACTTTGTCCAGCCTACAGAACAGAACCTAGGAGATTATGGTTATAGAGATATTGATACTATTCTCCCCCTTTGACATCAATAGCCAAAAAAGGTTCCTATTTGCGCCTGGAAAAGGTTCTTTTGAACTGGCCCAGAACTGAGCTCTTCCTTGGAGGAGAAACCTTTGGATCATCAGAAGCTTCTTGAGTTTGAATACTTGGCCCTTGAGACATTGCTTGATCATGCCAGCTAGGATAGCCTGGTTCATCCAGTTGAATGGTCAAATTATGGAGATCTGACTGCATCTTGTCCAAGGACTCATTCAGGGTATGTGTTTCAGCAAGGACCTCACCCACATCATACATGCAATCATGTGCTAATCGAGTATAGTCAAGCAGGGCATCCTCAGGGAATTCTGAGAGATGGTCCAACTGATGTCTTATCCATAACTGATTACTCATATGTGATGTGCTTGTAGCCTCAACTTGATTTCTCAGTCTTTTGTAATGATCATCCATTTTTTGATTCATGTCATATAGTCTGTCTTTTAGCAGATTTTGATTTGTACCAAGCTACTGGATGGACTGTCTTATGTTCCCTTGGTTGCTGTTGAGTTGGTCAAATCTAGACAACACTTCATTTTGAAATTTTGCTTGTTCTTCATATCTCAAAGCTGCTGTTGCTTGATCATCCAAGTATCTTGCTTGAAATCCTCTTTGATCAGCATAAGACTGTTGTTCAAAGGTGGAAAACCAAGCAGGTTGAGAGTCAAGAGTGTCTTCTTGTGCTTGCTTATTATATTTTGGAGGAGATGAGATGGGATACTGACAGTCAAAAAGACTCTGCCAACCAGGAAATGTATCCCTCTGATCATGCTCAGGATGAGCTGATGATGGGGGATAATATGACTCAAATTGTTGGGGCATCCCAGATTCTCCTGCCTCATGCTCATGTGCTCCTGGCCTGAAAGCTTGTGCATCCATGAACCTTGCTACAGTTGCTGACTCTTGAAGGTGATAGAACTGTTGCTCTTCATTAAAAGTTCTATCAACTGAGCGTGAGAGAACTTGAATGGCAGCATCATCCATATTGCCTAATTCACTTCCAGGAACCACTTCTGTTGGTTCTGGATGAGCAGATTCATGATGGCTTACAGTTTTACTTTTGTTGCCACTTTGAGCACTAGGCTCTCTGTCATTTCCACTTTTAGCAAACTCATGATGACTTTCATAAGCTTGATGATGACTGTCATAGGAGGGCATATGGCTTCCATAGGATTGATGCCAGAAATCACTGCCTTGAGTCTGTGAATACCCTCTGTGACTGTTTCTGTCAAACTCATTTTCAGCTTCTGCACTTGACTCATTTTCTATTTTCAGCTTCTGCACTTGACTCATTTTCTTCCTCAGCCAGCACTGGTTCTTCCTGCTGATTTTCTTGTAATCCTTGAAGAAAACCAGTGATCCTCAGGTTTTGTCTGGTGGATATATGCATATTGTATTTCTTTGGGAAGCACTAAAATTCCCTATTCAGGTCATTTTGAGATATTATGCCTTGTGCCAATAGGATTTGAGTGATTAGTTGGGCAAACGGTAAAGGACTGCCAAATTTTCTGTTGATTGCCTCTTCCATTTGCCAAAGAAGTAATCCACTAAATCTACAGGTTGTCTTGATAATATAAGATGCAACAACCATGCTTGAACTGAGGTCACACCTTCCTTGTATCCAGACTTGGGATATATTGTGTGCCTGAGTATTAGCAGCAGAACTTTTGCTTCTTCAGTTAGACAGGAAACTCTATTTGGATTAAAGTCTGCACTGGAGGTGTTCTTATAAATGTGCCCAGATATTTTTAAGTCCGGCATATCACCACTCAATCTGCATCTCTGGTGAGGGTACAACTTTTCAAATATTCTTGTTCGATTTGCCAAAGGACTTGAGGCTCTAATTGCTGACTCAAACTGAGATGATCTGATTTTTCTTATCTTTCGATTTATAGTGAACATGATATATTTCCTCTGTTTGTTCACTAATAAGGATGCATAGAATTCTAGTGTTCTTGAGACATCCATGGTATAGTCTTTTTTGACATTATATCACTCAGTCCAGGAGTTGAATTTATGCAGTCATACAAATCCACTTGAGCCAATTATAGTATTTACTTGATCCGAGTCTACATACTGATGAGTTGACAGAGCAGATACTGTCTTTCCTTTTCCATCTTTTCTGAGTAGATAAGCATTATATATGTTCTTGTGTAATAGAGATACAAAGTTTTCACCAAGAGCAGGTCTTGACTCAGGAAACCAGATTTTCTCATTTACCAATTGAACTGCTCTCAGTCTTTTGGCACTTAGGTCGGCCAATTCCTTACCGCTAAAGATGTCAATTTCAGAAACTAGCTCAGTATTTTCTGAAGATGATTCACTGTCAGGTTCATAGACACTATCCTTAGAGGATGATTCAGAATCAATCACTTGTTTTCCTTTTCTAGGGTGAAAAGTAACTATTTTTCTGTTTGCTCTGGTAGCATTGTGAACATCTTGAATTAATACAGGTTCTTGAGGTTGTTCAGGTAAATTTGTTCCAGGAGATGAACTAGGCACTTTCCGTTTCTTGCTTTTTACTTTATCAATAATCTTTCCAATCAATCCCCTCTTATTCGGATTCTTTGACCTCATCTTGACTGAAGAATTTAGACTCAAAAGCAAACCCTTTTCAAGCACAAGACCAGACCAAAAAAACATCTAAGAACTAGGTCTCGAGATTGAGATTTGAAGATAAACAGGAGAGGTTTCAAGGAACTTACTGATCTTGAGAGAGATTCTTGCGCAATAATGTCAGAAGAGCACCGTTGCCAAGATCCGATTAGGATTTGCTTCGGTGCAGAGATGGCTTTTCTGGCTTAGAGGGGTTTGCGCAAGCAAGGATGTTTTAAAAGGAAAATTTGATGGAAGAAGTTACTACATTGAATGCATATTGCGAGAGTAAATATGCCTTGGTAACTAACACCTTTAACCAGGGTGGTTGGAAGGGAACAGGCGTCCTGGTAAAAAGGTAGTGGGACCCCTTCATGGAATCGGTTTGAACAAAACAGAGAGCCCCAAAAGCAAGGTCCGGTTGGCAAAAGATAAGTCCTAAAGCAATAGGCAAGATTTTGAACAAATTTTGAATTTTGAGAAAAGGAGAAAAAGTTTTATTAAACAGATATAATTCATTTTGATTTGGATAAGAATTAGACTTAGAAACATTTGTTTATAAGGCAGACTTGATTCGGAAAAAAAATCAGACAGTTTACTAATTGCGCCAGACCAAATTGATTTAAACTCAGACTGGACCAGTTTTTGGTCCGCTGTGAAGGGTTTGGTCTTGAATGGAGTCGAGATCAAAACTTCCATTAGTGACGGACCAAAACTCTTAGTCCGTTGTGCATTTTTAGATTGGTCCAACCCAAAAAGGAACTTGCAATTTTTATTTCAATTGATCTCAGTCTGCAATATGTCTATGTTCCTGAAGTTTTAGAAAATAAGGAATGTAGCTAAGATTAGCAACCAAAATCAATGCAACACAAATAAACTGGAAGAATTGAGTTTTCAGGAATGTTTGAGTTTGATAACCAAATGAGCATAAGTATTTTCAATTTAAGCTCACTAGAGAAACTCAAATTGCTGAATAGAGACATTTTAGCTGAATACTTCTACCAGCACGAGAAGAGAGATTTTTACTTAGTTACTATATCTTGAATTGGATAAGAAGGAAGCATAGAAAGGTTAAGTCTTGTAGCAGTATTTTCATATGGCAGCATTTTTGAATTTATTTATTCACACCGCCAGCCGCACAAGATATTAACACAATGTGTTACGCGTCGAGCCTAAGCTACATATGCGACAGACGGATGTGAATATCATACAATCGAGAAGCCATGCGAGACAAGAAACATTCAAAGAAAGCATTTAAGAAAGACACCCTTTATTTATGTAAATTCCCCGGTCATTATGGCCAGAAAATGATTTTACAGGGGGGACGGCCTAAGTTTCACCCCGACGCACGCGCCCGAGTGCCTCTATGAGCGCCTCCCTAGCCCTGTAAAGGGCAGGGAAGATTGCAAGAAAGGCATCGATGGTGGCAGTGTCACTGGTGACCGCCCTTTCCTCTGCTAACTCTGCCAAGGCACGATCGAAGTCCCTCCAGAGCTCCGCGAGCTCAGGGTCGTCCCGGTCATCCTTGAAAATCCTTTTCGGCATGAAGAAGATAGAGGTTTTGAGTAGAAAGGAGTGGAACTAAGTGAAGGATTACATCCCCAGAGCCCTCGTACGCCTTTTATAGCCATTTCGGCGAGAAAGGAGTAAATACATCATAATCCGAAGCAGCTTGAAGTTAGGGAAGTTTCGGAAGTTTAGGGAGTTTCGGAAACCAAAGAGGTTTTTCGGAAATTGGGTATCAAATGATGCATAGAAGGCAAGCTTGCTCCCCCTAAGAGTGACATCATCAACCAATATTTGAATAGGCAATGATATTTAGTTCATTTCTTAATTTTGAAAATTTGTCCTCATCAAGCGGCTTAGTGAAAATATCAGCCAATTGGTCCTCAGTTCTTACATAACTAAGCACAATATTTCCTTTAGCAACATGATCACGAATAAAGTGATGTCGAATTTCAATATGCTTAGTTCTGGAATATTGGACCGGATTGTTTGCTATTTTCACTGCACTTTCAGTATCACACAGTAGAGGCACGTTGTCAAATTTTATCCCAAAATCTAGAAATGTTTGTTTGATGAATAAAATTTGAGCACAACAACTGGCTGCAACCACATATTCAGCTTCGGCAGTGGACAATGCTACTGAATTTTGCTTTTTAGAACACCAAGAAACTAAAGATCTTCCAAGCAAATGACAACCCCCTGAGGTGCTTTTACGATCAATCTTGCATCCGGCATAATCAGAATCTGAGTAGCCAAGAAGCTCGAATGGAGCACCTTTAGGGTACCATAAACCAATACTAGAAGTAAACTTAAGATATCTAAATATCCTTTTTACAGCACTTAAGTGAATTTCTTTAGGTGCAGCTTGAAATCTAGCACACATACACACAATAAACATGATGTCAGGCCTAGATGCTGTCAAGTATAGTAATGAACCTATCATGGATCTAAAAAGCTTTTGGTCAACAGACTTACCTCCCACATCTTGATCAAGATGAGTGTTGGTAGCCATGGGAGTCTTTATTGTCTTGCATTCTTCCATTTTATATCGCTTGAGGAGGTCCTTGGTGTACTTTTCTTGTGAAATAAAGGTTCCCTCCTTCAATTGCTTGATTTGGAATCCCAGAAAGAATGTTAGCTCTCCAATCATAGACATCTCAAATTCTTTGGCCATCATATCACCAAATTCTTTGCAAAGAGAATGATTAGTACAGCCAAAAATAATATCATCTACATATGTTTGACAAATCATTAATGTTCCATTGATGTCTTTCAGAAACAAGGTTGGATCAACCTTCCCAGTTTTGAAGTTCTTATTAAGTAGAAAATCTCTAAGATGCTCATACCATGCTCTAGGAGCTTGTTTTAGACCATAGAGTGCCTTAGATAATTTGAACACATAATTTGGCAAGTTTGGGTATTCAAAACCAGGTGGTTGCTCAACATAAATAGTTTCATCAATGAATCCATTAAGAAATGAACTTTTCACATCCATTTGAAGTAGAGTGATATTAAAATGAGTAGCAAAGGTAAGAAGAAACTGAATAGCTTCAAGACGTGCCACTAGGGCATAAGTCTCTCCATAGTCCAGCCCTTCTACTTGAGTAAATCGTTGAGCTACAAGTCTGGCTTTATTCCTTATTCCATTCTCATCTTGTTTGTTTCGGAATACCCATTTTGTACCAATGATATTTTGATCCTCTGGGCGTTTTGTTAAGCTCCAAACTTTGTTTCTTTCATAATTGTTGAGTTCCTCTTGCATAGCAATTATCCAATCAGCATCTTTTAGAGCTTCTTCCACTATTTTAGGTTCAATACAAGAGACAAAAGAGTAATGTTCACAAAAAGAAGCTTGTCTAGAGCGAGTTTGGACACCCTTACTGATTTCACCAATGATTTGGTTTGTGGGGTGATCCTTAGCAATGGCATGGTGACTTTTGATGAAGACTGGCCGATCTTGTTCTTTTTCTTCTTCTCCATCTTGGGTTCCATCATGGGGCACCATTGATTGAGTAGGAGGTTCATCCTTGTCTTCCTTTGGTTTAATATCACCTACTTCCATCTTTCTCATTGACTGAGCCAACCCATCATCACCTACATCATCTAAATTCTCATGCTCACCTTGTGAGCCATTAGATTCATCAAACTTTACATCATAAGTTTCTTCTACTAGTCCAATTGAATTATTAAATACCTTATAAGCTTTGGACTTAGAAGAATACCCTAGCATGATGCCTGTATCACATCTAGTTCTCTTTTTATAGATATATACTTTACAACCAAATACTCGAAAATATGATACATTGGGTCTTCTACCTACCAATAATTCATAAGGAGTTTTCTTAAGCAATCTATGAAGATAAAGTCTATTAATAGCATGACAAGCAGAATTGATGGCTTCAGCCCAAAAAGCATCAGAAGTGTCATATTCATCTATCATAGATCTAGCCATTTCAATTAAAGTTCTATTCTTTCTTTCCACCACACCATTTTGCTGAGGTGTATATATGTAGCAGAAAGTTCATGCTTAATTCCTAATTCATCACAGTATTCAATAATATTTGTATTAACAAACTCAGATCCATTGTCACTTCTTATTTTCTTGATGGGACAATCAAATTCATTTTGAGTCCTTTTTGCAAAAGTTTTGAAGATTTTTCCAACTTCACTTTTATTGGGCAAAAAGAATACTCAAGTGAATCTGGAGAAATCATCAATAATTACCAGACAATATGAGTTACCACCAATGCTAGCATATGAAGTGGGACCAAAAACATCCATATGTAGAAGCTCAAGTGGTCTAGTGGTGGACATGACACTTTTAATTGGGTGAGAATTAGCTACTTGTTTGCCTGCTTGACAAGCACTGCATAGCTTATTCTTTTCAAATTTAACATCTTTCAGACCCACCACTGCCTAATTTTTAAAAATCTTTTTCATATTAGACATAGCTACATGCCCAAGACGCTTGTGCGAGAACCATCCAAGAGAAACTTTGGCTAACAGGCAGGTCGAGATGCATGAGGAGTTAGATTTGAAATCTACTAAGTAGAGATTTTGAAACCTGAAACCTTTGAATATAAGCTTTTCATTTTTATCAAACACAGTTACTCCATCAGATAAGAAGATACAAAGGAATCCAAGATCACATAATTGAGCAACAGATAACAAATTGAAATTTAAGGAATCAACAAGATGAACGTTGTCAATAGAGTGATCATTTGATATAGCAATCTTACCAAGACCTTTTGATGAGGACATCCCAACCAAGGATACAACCGCTGCCCCTTCTTCCTCTACGACCGCTACTTCGTCTACGACATCTAGAGGGCTTAATCCGGAAGCAAGTCCTTTCCATCCACCTTTGCTGGACTAGCACGTCAAGAACATCCAGCGAGGATAGCCCACGCGCCAAGGAAGGCCCAAGATAAAGCCCAATTCGTCGCCGATTCCGGTTCGGCCATCCAGGAGCAGCAGTACTTCAAACGGACGCCACGGCCACATCCGAACTCCGTTTTCGAAGTTCGACAACTCGTTTGAAAGGTATCGAGATAACCTTTCCAATGGATCTGATCCAGAGGCCAAATTCCTCTTGGAGCGAAGGAAAATCACAGAACAATCTCACAGGACAGAAATTCTAGGTGCTGCGCCACTTTTTTTGGGCCCAAGGCCCATGTACTTTTATGGTTCCACCCCTCCTTTGGCCGACGCCCCTCTCCTGGCTGCCGCACCCCTCTTGGGCGCCCCCCTTGGGTGGGTACCCCTTTATATTGGGTGCTCAACCCTGTTCTTCATTTTTTAGGTTTTGTTGTGTTTTGGTAGACCCCGTGTGCGTCCCTCCTCATTCTTGCGTGTGTCGACTAGACCACCTGAGTTGAGAAACAGAACCTCAATCTTGTTTCCTTAAGATTATTGGATTGAAATTGCTATCATCTTGTTCTTGCATGTTCTTGGTCGCAGCAGGTACAAGGATCGATCGGGTCTTTGATTCGGTTGCTCGCCACGTGTGGTGACGTTGCGATTGTTTGGTTGCTGATCTTGTGGTTCATCATATCGTTCTCATCAGAAGATTGGGACAACCCTAGTGCACATCAGGTGGTATTAGAGCGACGGTTGCCTGGTGAGAACACCCTTATCCTTGTTTAGTTCATCTTGCTTGTCCTAGAGTCCAGAAAAATAGCCCAAAATATATATATATGTTCGTCGTGTTTTCGATCTAATCTGAGCCCCCTTTTAGCCTTTACTATTACTACCTAGTTTATTTCTTGTTGAATTTGTGTTGCATCGTTGTGTCGTTGCTGGTCTTAGCGTTTGATCTTTAGAGTTTCGAGTTCTATTCACGTTTTTGCCACAGCGTCGTGCTGCCATCTTCCTTCCGCAAAACCGAGAGCCTTCCACCAGAACGCCCAAATTCCATCTCCACAAGATTCCTTCCAATCCAACTTGGTTCCTTCCTTCCAATCCGTGTTCCAAACCGAGCAGCAGCACACGTCTTCCCCAACCAACTCGGTTCTTTCTTTCCAATCTGTGTTCCACCAAAACTCACCGAAGTTTTCCATATATAGCCAAACGCATCTAGTGTTATCCAAACAGAGAAGGAATTGATATCCTCCTCCTTGCCATATCTTCCTTTTCCCTCCAAATATAGCACGCATCCAGTGGTCATTGCCATATCTTTAGCGTTTGTTCTGTTGCCATCCATATCCATATCAAACCGTGCCAGCCTTTCCTTCCAAAAGAAAAGAAAAAAAGGAGAAGGAAATCCGAGCCAAACCATCTCTCTGCTCTCTCCACGCCATCTTGCTGCACTTGACAGTCCATCAAATTTTGGTGCACAGATCAAAGACTAGAGAGAGAGAGAGATGTTTCCAGTCTAGGGCTCCCGTGGTAAAAAAAAAATTTTGTGTTGTGAATACTTCTCTGGAGTCCTTTTTTGAGTCAAGATTCCAGTCTAGGGCTCCCACAAAAAAAATTGGAAAAAAAATTGAGAAACAAATCAAAAAAAAGAGAGGGAAGAAAGGAGCCCTAGCTGTTGCTTGTGCACTAAGAACGTCCTGGTTGCTGTTCTGTGACTTCTTTAGTGTCTAGGCTCGGGTCTCTAGCACGGTCTAGCCTTGATGAGACCATGCTCATCCTGGATATGACCAATGCTATATAAGTTTGGCGACACTTCATGGCATCCTCTGCATCGTCTACATCCACAAGGATGGTCGTATCTACATGGCTTTACCGATCCCCACCAGGGCCAAGACGATCACACAGGTCACTTCGGTCTCCACCTTGGCCGCTTCCCATGCTTGATGGTGTATTCAAGAATGGCGTATCTCCACCTCTTCATATTTGAAGCCATGTTTTGGAGAGAACGATGAGCTTGAGTCGAGGAAGACTCAAATGCATGAAGGGGAGGATGATGAGGACATCACTATGACGGATACACCCATGACCTTACCTCCACCACCTCCTATGCAAGGTCCTATCACAAGGGCACGCTCACGGCAGCTAAATCAACAGGTGAACTCATTTCTCGGGTGGCATAATTATATTTTAGAGGATAGACCATTGTATAATAATGTGCTTGTGCTTAGGAATCATGGCTTAGAGCTGCAAGGACGTCATTCCTCATCACTACAAGCTAGAGTACAAGGTATTCCCGAGAAGGAAGCCAAAACGTCTACCCAGGAGCAGTCCACCTTCAATTGGCCATAACTTTTGCATACGGAGTCTGTTCGGGATGAGTGAGTACTTGATTAAAAGATAAATTCGGGCTCTTTCCAACGGATCTGACCTCATCATCAAATTCCACTCGAGCTGGCCACAGCAGTAAAAACGGTGCGACGGTCTCAGTCTTTTAGGATGCTGTGCCACTATAATTTTGGGCTGAGTTCCCATGTAATTAAAGTGGCGTCAGACCAACTCCTAGCAGCCATCCTTGGCTATATATATTGGACAAGCCCCCTATCTATCTCCTTTGGTTTTGATTTGAGAATTGTTACCCATGTGTGGAACTTTATCCTTGTTCTCCTGACTCGGCTTGAGCAGCAGTAAACAAGTTTCGAAACCTCAACTTGAGTGTGTGCTTCATCCTTGTTCTTGCTAGTTCTTCGATTGCTTGCAAGAATAGACCTTCGTGGTCAGGTCATCCGTGTTCTTGGCACAGTTGATAACGACAAGGAGTGTGGTTTAGCAATTGCAGGCGCTTATCCTTGTGTGGTTCGTAGCCAGATAGTCAAAGTCATCCTCTGCCAAATCGAAGTTCTCCCCTCACCGGAAGATCGGGCCGTCTTGTGCGCATCATTTGGTATCAGAGCAACGGTTGACCGGTGAGTTCTTGTATCTTGTTTAGTTGTTTGATTGTGTTCTTCCTACAGTCCAGAAAATTTGCCCCACAAAAAGTTTGTTTGTCCGCTATCCAAACCCCGTTGTGACTTTCAATTGGCTAATTTTGTTTTTGCTAAATTGAGTTTGTGTTCGTTCTAGTATTGTTTTGTTGCTGTTCATCTTTTTGTTCATCTCCCCACGTCAAAATCAATCCCTAAAACCCAAAAACAAAAAACCCCATATCGGCCTGAAAGATCACCTTTCTGCAGCCGCCACGAAAAATGCCATAAAACTCAATTCCCTTATCATTTTTGGGTTTAACAAAAAGGAGTAGATCCGTGACTTAGTATTCTATGTTGATGCCAATTTTCACATCCATACTTGCAAGCACGAGAAATCTGTGAATGTTTCAATAAGACCTAATTGCTGTCCTGAAATCTGCATCTGTGTGCAATTGTAAAATTCGTGCAAAAGTTCTCGGTTGAATTTCAGAAAGTTTGTCCAAAAGAAAGGTTGTTGCAAAAGCCGTCAGGAAGAAAACCAAAAAAAGATCATTGAAAAAAAGGCACCTGACTAGAAGATACGGACAAAATACCGACCTGTCATGCGGTGGATGAAATCAAGAAAATACAAAGTTGGATCCATCTTGTGCTTCCAAGTTGCAAATTGCATATGCTTAAATTTTTTTGTGTTTACCACTTGTATCCATTGCCATATCTTTTGTTTTAGCCTAATATCCATCTTTGTTTGATCAGCAACATAGGCTAATTGCTAGTTTCGAACACTTATTCAATTCTATGCAAATTCTGAAATTGGCTGATTGTTTTCCTTTGCTACTCATTATAAAGCCTTTCCGAGCTCCACTTTCTACTAACCATACAGGTGATAAGCCTTGCAATCACTTTGTTCACATTTGAGTTTGGTTTAGCACGAACCAGCCACCAACCGGTTGCACCACTTGCTGCATTCGTAAGAATTTGTAAGAGTAAGAGCAAGAGAGAGTGACACCCAATCATTTCAGCAAGTAGTAGTGATAGGGAACTACATGTCTTTGTGTGTTTTCCTGTTTATTACTAACCATGGCAGATGATAATGGAAGCATTGAGGAAAACCAAGCTAAAATTCTCACATCTCGCTCGAGAGGAATCATGCAACACTTGACAAGATTGCTCAACACGCATGCTGAGAACTACGACAATGCTATGGCTGAGATCAACAACAACCTTGCGACACTTCGTGATCGTATTGATCGTCTTGATGGACGACAACCACCACATGCCAATCAAGCCAATCATGCACCAAGACAAAATGGAGCACCAGGACACCGTACCCCACTTGCTGCCCACTCTTGGACAAATGGGGTAGAAGAAGAGAACAATTGCATTGCTGATACAAAGGACGATGATGTTTTTAACTCCCACAATGATCATCGGCGCCTTCGACACAATCGACAAGGTATGGGTAGAAATCAGCGTGAACAACGGGAGGTACGTGATGATCCATTAGGAAAGATTAAATTTACAATGCCTCCATTTGCTGGAAAGTTCGATCCTAATGCATATATTAATTGGGAGATAGCGGTAGACAAAGAATTTGTAAAGTATGATTTATCTGAAAACCAAAAGATTAGTGCTGCAGTCAAAGTGTAAACGTCAGATGCAATATATTGGTGGAAGCATATATCTAGACATGATAAAGAACCTAAAACTTCGAATGCCATGAAAAAACTTATGAGAGATGATTATGTTCCTGAATATGTTGCTGAATATTTGCTTACTAAACTTCAACGCTTAAAACAGGGTTCTAAAACTATTATAGAATACTATCATGAATTGGAAAATTGTTTGTTGCGTTGTGGTTTACAAGAATGTGAACAAGCTACTGAACTTAGGTTCATACGTGGACTTAATCATGAAATTCAGGATGTTCTTGTTGATGAAACATTAAGTTTTCTTTTAGACTTGATTAAATGTGCTTGCAGAGCTGAAAACATGCTTGTTGAATCTTTAGAAGAGTCATTAGATTCATTTGAGGTGCCCAATGTTGCACCTTCTGTTGTAACTAATGTTTTGCAGGAGAATGTGATGGAGTCGAGGACAACTCCAATTCAACAAAGGAAGAATGATGAGACCATGCTCATGCTGGATATGACCAATGCTATATCAGTTTGGCGACACTTCATGGCATCCTCTGCATCGTCTACATCCACAAGGATGGTCGTATCTACATGGCTTTACCGATCCCCACCAGGGCCAAGACGATCACACAGATCACTTCGGCCTCCACCTTGGCCGCCTCCCATGCTTGATGGTGTATTCAAGAAAGGCGTATCTCCACCTCCTCACGATGAGCTTGAGTCGAGGACGACTCAAATGCAAAAAGGGGAGGATGATGAGGACATCACGATGACAGATACACCCATGACCTTACCTCCACCACCTCTTATACAAGGTCCTATCACAAGGGCACGCTCACGGTAGCTAAATCAACAGGTGAACTCATTTCTCGGGTGGCATAATTATATTTTAGAGGATAGACCACTGCATAATAATGTGCTTGTGCTTAGGAATCATGGCTTAGAGCTGCAAGGACGTCATTCCTCATCACTACAAGCTAGAGTACAAGGTATTCCCGAGAAGGAAGCCAAAACGTCCACCCAGGAGCAGTCCACCTTCAACTGGCCATAACTTTTGCATACGGAGTTCGTTCAGGATGAGTGAGTACTTGATTAAAAGATAAATTCGTTCTCTTTCCAATGGATCTGGCCTCATCATCAAATTCCACTCGACCTGGCCAGAGTAGTCAAAACGGTGCGACAGTCTCAGTCTTTTAGGGTGCTGTGCCACCATAATTTTGGGCTGAGTTCCCATGTAATTAAAGTGGCGTGAGACCAACTCCTAGCAGCCATCCTTGGCTATATATATTGGACAAGTCCCCTATCTATCTCCTTAGGTTTTGATTTGAGAATAGTTACCCATGTGTTGAACTTTATCCTTGTTCTCCTAACTCGGCTAGAGCAGCAGTAAACAAGTTTCGAAACCTCAACTTTAGTGTGTGCTTCACCCTTGTTCTTGCTAGTTCTTCGATTGCTTGCAAGAATAGACCTTCGTGGTCAGGTCATCCGTGTTCTTGGCACGGTTGATAACGACGAGGAGTGTTGTTTAGCGATTGCAGGCGCTTATCCTTGTGTATTTCGTAGCCGGATCGTCAAAGTCATTCTCTGCCAAATCGAAGTTATCCCCTCACCGGAAGATCGGGCCGTCTTGTGCGCATCAAGCCTAGGACCACCACGTACCGCCATTGAACATTCTTTCAACTTGTTTTGACTAGTGTGGTTCTAGTTTTTCCTCGCTTCAAATAATACCTGTCCAAAGTCCACTTAATATTAACCACAGGAAAAGTACCTTGCAATCGCTTTGTCACCTCTGAGTGCAGGTTACCGTCATTATCCGATCAGACCTTGACAAGCTGTAGGGTAAGAACTGGTAAGAACTTTGTGTTAGCTTGAGCGCGTGAGACCATCCACGGCCCATATATTAGTAGTCCATAGGAAATAACCCTCTTGTGAGTTCTCTGTTTTGTTGCTCCTAACCATGGCAGGTAGTCCAAGCAATCGTGGGAGTAACGTCGGCAGTGGGAGTGAACATGAGGACCACCTCACACCAAAGAACGGCGTTGGGTCACTCATTTCGAGAGGATGCACAATCAGCATGAGATGCGAACTCGTGACACTCTTGATGCGATTCAGGCGCAATTGGCACCACTCACTGAGCTTCAAGCACAGCTAGCACAACTTCTTCAAGGTGCTGCCCCCAACAATGGTGCCGCTGGTCATGCTGTGGGCCAACGCGGCGCTCCCCCGGTTGTCTCTGTAAATTTAAACGGGAAGGATCAAGAGGAGAACAACTACGCCGCCGATAGCGAGGACGACTACAGGGTAAATGTGAACAACGACCGACCTCATCGTCGACTCCGCAATAATAGGCAAGGTATGGCTAGAAATCAACATGATCAAAGGGAAGAACGTCATGACTCTATGGCAAAAATGAAATTTACTATGCTTCCTTTTGAAGGTACTTATAATCCTGATGTTTATCTAGATTGGGAGTTGGCGGTAGATCAAAAAATTTCTAGCTATGACTTCTCTGAGTGTAGAAGGGTTCACGCATCCACTAGTGAATTTACTGGTTTTGCATCTATTTGGTGGAAAGAACTTTGTAGAGCCAACCGTGATGTACCTACAACTTGGGACGGGTTGAAGCATGTCATGAGGGCTAGATTTGTTCCTACATACTATGCTCGTGATTTATTGAATAAAATGCAGCGCTTTAATCAAGGTGATAAAACGGTTGAGGAATATTATCAGGAATTGCAAATTGGCATGTTGCGCTGTGGGTTAGAAGAGAGTGAAGATGCAAAAATGGCTAGGTTCTTGGGTGGGCTTAACCGATAGATACAGGATATACTTGACTATAAAGAATACAATTCTATCACTCGTTTGTACCATCTTGCTTTGAAAGCAGAAAGGGAAGTGCAGGGTCGACGATCGACAACGCGAGGTAATATTGGAGGCTCTTCCACGTCCAAGTCGGTCCAGATCCATACCAAGGCATCATCTTCCATACCTGGACGTGTACCTACACCCGTTGTTCCAACTACTTCGACGTCATCACGCATTCCGGAGGCAAACAAGTCAGTCACACTACAAGCACCCGCCAAGAGTGCTTCCTCAGTTGCCTCCACCGGTCGAACGCGGGAAACACAATGCTTTCGATTCAAAGGAATGGGGCACGTGATGTGAGACTGTCCTAATCAACGTGCTCTAATAATCAGAGAAAATGGTGAGTACACTAGTGATAGTGACATTGATGAAACTGAATATGCTCTTGTAGCCACTAACACTGCAGAGCCAGCAGAAGAGATTATCACTTCTGCAGCATCCGAGAAATATCCGGCTCTTGTTGTCGCACGTGTACTTAGCGCACAGCCTGCACGCGATGAACAAAATCAACGCCATATATCTTTCAGACAAGGTGTGTGGTGAATGAGCGCGCTGTGCATGTCGTTGTTGATGGAGGTAGCTACAACAATTTTGCGAGTGTAGACATGGTCGAGAAGCTTGGCTTGACAACAAATCCACTTCCTCAACAGTATAAAATTGAATGGCTCAATTCCACTGGTAAGGTTCAGGTAACAAAAACCGTTCGAGTACCTATCTCAATTTGTTCTTATCATGATAATGTTGTTTGCGATGTTGTACCCATGGATGCTTGCTCTCTTTTATTGGGTAGACCATGGATCTATGATATGGATGCTACACATCATGGTAGGACCAATGAGTATAGTTTCTTGTATAAGGAAAAGAAAATTACTTTGAAACCCATGAGCCCTACAAAACTAAGAAACATTGATGTTAAAAGAGCTCAAAGAGAAAAAGAAGAGAGTGAAATTAAAAGTGTAGCTAGTAAATCAACCCATTCAACTACACTAGTTGCTCAAAAACCTGATCTTAAGTTGAAGGGTAAAGTATTGTTGGCTGCAAAAGTTCTCTCACAAGATAACATGGATAGTATAAAACCATTGCCATTCTCTGTTTCTTTGCCTTCTGTTATTACAAATACTTTAAAGGATAATGAGATGGAGTCGAGGATGACTCCAATTCAAGAAGGGAGGATGGTGAGGACATCCCAACCAAGGATACAACTGCTGCCCCTTGTTCCTCTACGACCACTACTTCGTCTACGACGTCTAGAGGGCTTAGTCCGGAAGCAAGTCCTTTCCATCCACCTTTGCTGGACCAGCACATCAAGAACATCCACCGAGGACAGCCCACGCGCCAAGGAAGGCCCAAGATAAAGCCCAATTCGTCGCCGATTCCGGTTCGGCCATCTAGGAGCAGCAGTAATTCAAACGGACGCCACGGCCACATCCGAACTCTGTTTTCGATTTTCGACAACTCGTTGGAAAGGTATCGAGATAACCTTTCCAATGGATCTGATCCAGAGGCCAAATTCCTCCTGGAGCGAAGGGAAATCATAGAACAATCTCACAAGACAGAAATTCCAGGTGCCGCGCCACCTTTCTTTTGGGCCCAAGGCCCATGTACTTTTAGGGTTCCACCCCTCCTTTGGCCGGCGCCCCTCTCCTAGCTGCCCCACCCCTCTTGGGCGCCCCCCTTGGGTGGGTACCCCTTTATATTGGGTTCTCACCCCTGTTCTTCATTTTTTAGGTTTTGTTGTGTTTTGGTAGACCCCGTGTGTGTTCCTCCTCATTCTTGCGTGTGTCGACTATACCACCCGAGTTGAGAAATAGATCCTCAGTCTTGTTTCCTTGAGATTATTGGATTGAAATTGCTATCATCTTGTTCTTGCATGTTCTTGGTCGCAACAGGTACAAGGATCTATCGGGTCTTTGATTCGGTTGCTCGCCTCGTGTGGTGACGTTGCGATTGTTTGGTTGCTGATCTTGTGGTTCATCATATCGTTCTCATCAGAAGATCGGGACAACCCTAGTGCCCATCACCTTTTACCTTTCTTTTGTTGTTGTCTCCAAAGGTGATTTTATGACTTGGATCACTTTCCCCTTCAATTGAAGTGAACATTCTTGAGGTTCTAGTCATGTGCTGAGTGCAGCCACTGTCAATTACCCAATTTTTGCCTCCACTTTTGTAGTTCACCTACAAGTTCATTTCTTAACTTTAGGTACCCAAATACTTTTG
This sequence comes from Otatea glauca, assembly GCA_036346275.1. Lineage (NCBI taxonomy): Eukaryota > Viridiplantae > Streptophyta > Magnoliopsida > Poales > Poaceae > Otatea > Otatea glauca. The sequence continues at coordinate 35,086,050 of CM070723.1, read as the reverse complement.
GGTCCTTTGATGTTAGTTAAAGCCAGTTTAGGTTTAAAGGGATTTAACAACATGGCCTTAGGTACCCAGACAGCTTTAAGTTTCTTATTAATATTTGAGGGACCTACATATTTTACATTTGTTTTGCCCCTAAAATCTTTAAAAAGCATGTAATGAGCATCTACCATACAACCCCTTTTGGCCTGAGAAACATTTGCAAGATAGCAATTTTTTGATTCATGGTTTGATTTCTGACAGTAATAGCATTGAGTGCTTTTCTTGACAAAAATCTGTTCGAGTTGACTCGATACACTTTTCTTAGGCAAACTGTTGGGTTTATACCCTAAGCCCTTTTTGCCCAAGTTGGGTTTCTGTTCAACAAGAATTTTGTCAAGAGTAGCACTACCCAGAAAGCATTTTTCTAAACCTTTATCAAAGGTAGCTATCTTAACTTTTAGTTCTTCATTCTTAGTTTCAAGCTCCTTAGCATATGAAGCATATTGGCAATTACTATTACAAGCATCAAAAGAACTGAAGGTCATGATTTCCTTTTTATATAAGTCACATGAGACTGAAGCATCACATAAAGAAACATGACTGGATTTGTTGGCTAGCATTTCATTTTCAATTTCTAGCTCACAACAGTTAGTTTGCAAGTCTTCATGATTCTTAGCAAGCAAAGCATGATTTGTTACTAGATCATTATAAGTTTGTACAGACTTTTCATGTTCATGCATAAGCTTTTCATACTTGTTTGTTAGTAACTTTTGATCATTAAACAAGCTAGTAATAGTCTTCTTCAGAGTTCTAGTTGAATTTGTTTTATCATGTAAAGCATTATTCAGCTCATCAACTAGTTCTACTAGCTCATCATAGGAAGGTGAGTCACTAACCATTTCTTCGTCTGATCTTGCCATCAGACAGAGAGGAAATGAGGGTGGTGGTGGAGTTGACTCATCTAAGGCAAGCCCAGCTAGTCCTTTTGACTTAGAATTTTCATCATCCGAGGATGAGTCTTCACTTGCACTTTCTTCATCAGTGATCCATTCTCCTATGTGAGCATCTCCTTTTCCTTTCTTCACAAATTTCCTGGAGTAGCTTTTCTTGAAAAACTTCTTCTTGGGTTTTTCATGAATCTTCTCCTCATCCTCATCATCCTTATTCCTGTACTTGCTCTTCTTCTTGATTTTGTTGGGACACCGAGTAGCTATGTGCCCCTTTTCATTGCATTCAAAGCATACAACATTAGAAAATGGATTTTTCTTTGAGTAAGAGTTTGACCTTTCTTTGTCTTTGAAATTGACTCTTCTCATGAGTTTGTTAGCTCTTCTCATGAGTAGAGCTAACTTCTTCACATCTTCATCCTCATCCTCACTTGACTCATCATCATCTTCGTCGGATGAGTCTTGTATAACTTCCTTGGCTTTAAGTGCGATGAATTTCTTCTTTGGAGCATCTTCATCAGCCAATGTGAGCTCTTGAGCAGATATTTTACCCAATTGCTCGGTTGGAGTGATCCTTTTGAGATCACCACTGTTGAACAGATATGTGATCAAGTTGTGATATGCCCGAGGAAGCACTCTAATCATCTTCCTGCATACTTCAACATCTGAAATTTTAGTTCCTAGGCCTTTTAGTTCATTTACAATAGGATTTAGACTAGAGAACATGTCATTAGCATTTTCTTGAGAAAGCATTTTGAATTGATCAATTTTTTCTCGGACAACATAATATTTTTCTTCTCTTACATCAGAAGTACCTTCATGAATTTCTTGTAATGTTTTCCATATATCATAAGCAGAGGTAAGATTACTTACTCTATCAAAAACATCTAAGCTAAGACAGGAAAATATGGCACTTCTAGCTTGAGCATCATACTGCATATTTTGAATCTCACCAGGAGTGGGTTCACCATACACAGATTGCCCTTCAGGCATAACACGTGGGGCAAAGGCTTCTCTGTAACCCTCCACACATCATACCCGACAGCTTCTAAATAGCATCTCATCCTAATTTTCCAATAAGCATAATTTGTGCCATCAAAAACAGGTACTCTACCAATACTAACAGTTGCGGATCCATTTCCCTCGGCCATTACCAAAGCTAGTTAAGCTAAACAAGGTAAACCTGCTCTGATACCACTTGAAGGATCTAGTTGGCCTAGAGGGGGGTGAATAGGCAACTTTTGCAAGTTTTAACTTTTTAACAGCAATTCACTATATTATCTAAGAGAATAACTCACAACAGAGTCTAATACAGAAGTAGAACAAATAATGATAACAGCGAAAGCAATAAAGAGAAATAAACACAAGAAAGATAGAGATTTATCCCGTGGTTCAGGGCCTCACTCCTAATCCACGTTGAAGCACTTCTTCTGAAGTATAGCTTCTCCAAAGCTAGTCATAGTAGCTCTGGTGATCACTCAGGTAACTCTTTCACTACTCCAGTGAGGTGAGTTCCAAACCTCTCACAACCACAGTGGTCTTCCACAATCACTTTTGGACAGGTCGCACTGTACACTTCCTCCAAGCTGTCAAGGATCACTAAGATCCAAGAGTAATAAACTTTGCACAAGTTCTGTCTCTTGGTTCACTCGTAAATCACACAACTAGACTTTGGCTTGGAGCTAAAACACTTAGAGGTGTTTGAGAATTTTTGGTTTGAATGTGAAGCACAGACTCCTTTTTGAGAATGAGAGCTATTTTCAATGCTAAAATGTAAAGGAGTTCGTTCCACATATTGGTAGATGGCTCAGGAAATGCTTATATAGCCATTTGGAATGAATATAGCCGTTACACCTGCTACTGTAGCCGTTGGACGTGTTAGATGTCAGAAATACGGCTGATGGTCAAGACCTTCGACCTGTAGATCGGCTGAAACCTTGAGGTCTACGTCGACGACATCAACGTCAAAGACTCCTCCGAAGCTGACCACGTCAATGACTTAGTCGAGACCTTCGCCAGTCTAAACAAGTTCGGCATCAAGCTTAATCCCAAGAAGTGCTTCTTCGGCACGACCTCCGGAAAGGTACTCGGCTACATGATCGGGGGCTCGGGCGTGGGCCCGAACCCAGAGAAGATCGAGGCAATCGAGCAGATGGCCGCCCCGACGTCGGTAACGCAAGTCCAGAGTCTCGCCGGCCGCGTCATCGCCCTCAGCCGCTTTATTCCCAGCTCGGTGAATGAGGGTTGCCCTTCTTCAGGATCCTGCGCAGGCACGAGGGCTTCGAGTGGACCCCTGAAGCCCAGCGGTCCTTCGACGAGCTCAAGACAAACCTCTCGAGTCCACCTCTGCTAACGACTCCACGGCAGGGCATGGTGCTGTTGCTCTACCTCGCAGCCACAACCCAGGCCGTTAGCGCGGTCATGATAGCCGAGCGGGTCGGGCGACATCACCCGATCTACTATGTCAGCGAGGTGCTTCACGGGCCAAAAGAGCGCTACCCTCTGGTCCAGAAGCTCCTCTACGCCCTCTTCATGGCCTCGCGCAAGCTTCGGCACTACTTCCAGGCTTATGCGGTGGTTGTCCCGAGCGGGCTCCCGCTCGGGGTGATTCTCAGGAACCCGGAGGCCGGAGGTCGCATCGCCAAGTGGGCCATGGAGCTGGCCGAGTTCGACCTCCGCTTCTCTGCCCGCACCGCCATCAAATCGCAGATGTTGGCCGATTTCGTGGTCAAGCAAACGACCGAGCCCGCCCCCGAGCCCGAGGTCGAAGTCGAAGACCCTTGGACCATGTTTTTCGACGGGTCGAGGTCGTTTGAGCGCTCGGGGGCTGGCGTTCTCATCGTCACCCTCAAGGTGACCACCTGAGGTATGTGGTTCGCTTTGGCTTCCCCGCAACCAACAACGCGGTGGAATATGAGGCCCTCTTGGCTGGCTGCGAGGTTTTAAGTCCCTGGGCATTCGTCGTCTGGTTGTTAAAGGGGACTCCCAGCTCGTCGTCAATCAATACAACAAAGACTATCAGTGTTCGGACCCGCTAATGGCCAAGTACCTCGCCGAAGTGCGCAAGATGGAAAGATGGTTCCTAAACCTGAAGATCCAGCATGTGCCAAGGAAGGACAACTACACTGCCGACCTCCTGTCCAGGATCGGATCGTCCGGCGACGAGCTCCCACCGGATGTCATCCTCGAGACCTTGGCCACGCCATCCGTCGCCGACAAGGAAGACCCGGTGGCCCTCCTTGATAGTGTCCCCTCGTGGATGGACCCGATCATCAAGTTCCTCGACCGTGGAGGGCTCCCTGCCACTCTGGCCGAGAGGAGTAGGATTCAGCGCCGTGCTAGCTCGCACAGGCTCATCGGCGGGCAACTTTACCATCAAGGAGCCCTAGACATTTTGTCAAAATGCATCACTCCCGAGGAGGCTAAGTACTTGCTCAGCGACATACATTCTGGCCTATGCGGCGCTCACTCTTCTTTCAGGACAATGGTCGTAAAGGCATTCCGGATGGGATTTTACTGGCCGACAGCGCTCGAGGACGCTCAAGACATCGTTCGCGCTTGCCAGGCCTGCCAGTTCCATGCTCGGAAGCCTGGCAGCCGGCCTACACCTTGCAGACCATTCCCCTCTCCTGGCCTTTCTCGACGTGGGCCTCGACATCCTCGGCCCCTTCCCGAGGTCGGTTGAGGGGAAGAAATTCCTGTTCGACGCCATCGACACCTTCTCAAAGTGGATCGAGGCTGAGCCGGTCTCCGCTGTCATCGCCATGGCCGCAGTAAGGTTCTTCCGTTCCTTCGTAGTCACGAGGTATGGGGTCACTTGCAGGATCATCACCGACAATGGGAGTCAGTTCACCAGCGAGCTGTTCCAAGAGTTCTACGCAGACATGGGGACTAAGGTCTGCTATGCTTCGGTGAGCCATCCTCAGAGCAACGGGGTGGCCGAGCACGCCAACGGACAGCTCGTCCAAGGCGTCAAGAAACGAGTTTTTGCTGAGCTCGGTCAACGCGGCCTGGCCTGGGTGGACGAGCTTCCCACCGTCCTTTGGTCCGTCCGCACCTCTCCAAGCCGGGCAACGGGGGCGAGCCCTTTCCAGCTCATCTTCGGGGCCAAGGCCGTCCTACCACTGGAGGTCGCGCTCGGCTCTGTCAAGGCAAGCTCGGTCGACCAGGTCGATCTCGAGCAGGAGCGGTCCCTCGACCTCGCCCTGGCGGAGGAAGTAAGGTGCCCCGCACTGCTGCGCTCGGCGCTCTACCTGCAAGATCTCTGCAGGCACGCCGCCCGAGCAATACGACCTAGGGACTTCCACGTCGGGGACCTGGTCTTAGGACGAATCTAGGACAGGTCCAACACCAACAAGCTGTCCCCGCTGTGGGAAGGTCCCTATAGGATCGTCTCAGGAAGTCGCGTGGGAGCTTACCGTCTAGTGACCCCCGATGGCAGGGAGCTCACTAACTCGTGGAATGTAGGCCAACTCCGGAGGTTTTATGCCTTGTGCTCCCCCTCCTTCTGTTTTAAGATAAGACGTTTTCCCTTATCATCATGCTTGTCTCTCGTATCTTGAGCAAACGCGACCCGGGCCGTGGCCTTGACACCCGCCTCCAGGGGACGAAAAGTGCGGTAAGTTGATCCTCATCGCAGTAAGCCGACTATCCCCCCGTCGTGAATTCTGTCCCGGCAGTCACGCCCGTGGGCCCGCCGACCTCGAGATACTCGAGTTTCGGCCCTCAGGCCCCTTACTCAAGCTAGCACGACGGTCCCGTGGTCCACCTCCGGGGGTCGAATACGCGGTAAGCCGATCCTCATCACAGTAAGCCGACCATCCCCTCCGTGGCAGGGCCCGTGCCCGGGACCATCGTCGGTAAGGGCTTCGAGCTAAGGGCCTCGGCCTAGTTTTTCCCTCACGCTAAATTATGCTGCTTTATCGTCTCCTTTTTCCTCTTATGCTTTTCCCTGTCTCGAATAAATGTGTCTGAAGGTTGTGATGCGAGGGATCGACACAGGGGGCCGGATGCACAGTGAGCCGATTCTCATCGCGGTAAGACGATCTCCCCTGCAGCAAAGTCCATCCTGACACTCGCGCCTGAGCACTTCCTCGACCACGAGACATAGGAGTCTCGGCCCGCGCAACCCTCGCTCGAGCTGGGATCTCGGCCTCGTAACTCGCCTCCGGGGGACAAAAAGCACAGTAAGCCGATTCTCATTGCAGTAAGACGACCGTTCCCCTCGTCGTAGGGGACAAGCTCGAGATTGTCCTCACCGCAGGGATGCCCAGGTCTTCAAATCTTATGTCACCGTACTCCTAACCAGCCCGGGTCTAGGCCTATGATAAAAATTCTCCTTCATTTCCGATATTGAACTCCTTTTGCCTCTCAAGGGACGTGACGTCAGTTCACGACCCCAAGTTGCAAGTTCTTCTGCCGAAGATCGAGCCATTTTAAGACCTCAGGCCCTGGGCTCTTTCTGCTTTTCTTTCGGCCGAAAGTCTTTTTTTAGAATGTCTTGAGTGGCGCGACCCCGCGGCGTGACCATAAGGGCAACCATAAGATCACGCGGCGAGCTTCCCCTAGAGACGTCCATGCGTGTTCAGTTTTGCAGCGCCAAGGGTCGCGTTCTCTAGGTTCGCCTCAGGGATGACCGAGCCTGATGCAGGTTCGGGCTCGAAAGTCGCAATAAGGCGATCGTTATCGGGATAAGCCGGCCCTTCCCCCGTGCCGCCAACCATTGAACATTCTCAGAGGGCGCCCCGAGCCTGACGCATTCCCGGGCTCGGAGGTCGCAGTTTCTAAATTCACCGCCGGGGATGTTCGGTCGCGATAAGCTGGCAGTTGCAATAAGCCGACCATTCCCCTGTGGCCAAGTGGCCAGGTTTGAATTTCTAAACTGTCCACTGGGGGATCCCGTCCTGAGCTTGAGCATTTCCGAGCTTGTTGGGCTGGACCTGGGGCCTAAACCTGGTCCGAGCCTGACGTATTTCCAGGCCGGCCAGTCCGAGTTGTGCCCAAAGCTTGATGCATTTCCGGGTTCGGCCTCGGTTAAGCACCCCGAGCCTGATGCATTCCTGGGCTCGGAGGTCGCGGTTTCTAGGTTCACCAATGGGGATCATTTCGGTCGCAATAAGCCGACAGACGCAATAAGCCGACCACTCCCTCATGGCCAAGCAGCCAACTCGGCCTAAAGAGCACAGGTGAGATCTGTCCCTTTGTCCATTGATACTTGCGCCTCGGGCAATATGATCTCACCGCGTGACCATAAGGACCGCCTCCGGGAGGTCGACGCTACTGATGTAAGCCGATTCTCATCGCCACAGAGCTCCCTCCTGATGTGCACTAGGGTTGTCCCGATCTTCTGATGACAACGATACAATGAACCACAAGATCAACGACCAAAAAATCGCAACGTCACCACACGAGGCGGACAACCGAATCAAAGACCTGATCGATCCTTGAACCTGCTGCAACCAAGAATATGCAAGAACAAGGTGATAGCAATTTCAATCCAATAATCTCAATGAAAAACAAGGTGAGGTTCTGTTTCTCAACTCGGGTGGTCTAGTTGACACACGCAAGATTGAGGAGGGACGCACACGGGGTCTACCAAAACACAACAAAACCTAAAAAATGAAGAACAGGAGTGAGAACCCAATATAAAGGGGTACCCACCCAAGGGAGGCGCTCAATAGGGGTGCGGCAGCCAGGAGAGGGGAGCCGGCCAAAGGAGGGGTGGAACCCTAAAAGTACATGGGCCTTGGGCCCAAAAGAAAGGTGGCGCAGCACCTGGAATTTCTGTCCTGTGAGATTGTTCTATGATTTCCCTTCGCTCCAGGTGGAATTTGGCCTCTAGATCAGATCCATTGGAAAGATTATCTCGATACCTTTCAAAGGAGTTGTCGAACATCGAAAACGGAGTTCGGATGTGGCCGTGGCGTCCGTTTGAAGTACTGCTGCTTCTGGATGGCCGAACCGGACTCGGCGACGAATTGGGCTTTATCTTGGGCCTTCCTTGGCGCGTGGGCTGTCCTCGGTGGATGTTCTAGACGTGCTGGTCCAGCAAAGGTGGATGGAAAGGACTTGCTTCCGGATTAAGCCCTCTAGATGTCGTAGACGAAGTAGCGGTCGTAGAGGAAGAAGGGGCAGCGGATGTATCCTTGGTTGGGATGTCCTCATCATCCTCCCCTTCTTGAATTGGAGTCGTCCTCGACTCCATCTCATTATCCTTCAAAGTATTAGTAATAAAAGAAGACAAAGCAACAGAGAATGGCAATGGTTCTATACTATCCATGTTATCTTGTGGGAGAACTTTTGCAGCCAACAATACTTTACCCTTCAACTTAAGATCAGGTTTTTGAGCAACTGGTGTAGTTGAATGGGTTGATTTACTAGCTACACTTTTAATTCCACTCTCTTCTTTTTCTCTTTGAGCTCTTTTAACTTCAATGTTTGTTAGTTATGTAGGGCTCATGGGTTTCAAAATAATTATCTTTTCTTTATGCAAGAAAGTATACTCATTGGTCCTACCATGATGTGTAGCATCCATATCATAGATCCATGGTCTACCCAATAAAAGAGAGCAAGCATCCATGGGTACAACATCGCAAACAACATTATCATGATAAGAACCAATCGAGATAGGTACTCGAACGGTTTTTGTTACCTGAACCTTACCAGTGGAATTGAACCATTCAATTTCATACTGTTGAGGAAGTGGATTTGTGGTCAAGCCAAGCTTCTCGACCATGTCTACACTCGCAAAATTGTTGCAGCTACCTCCATCAACAACGACATGCACAGCGCGCTCATTCACCCCACACCTTGTCTGAAAGATATTATGGCGTTGATTTTGTTCATCGCGTGCAGGCTGTGAGCTAAGTACACGTGCGACAACAAGAGCCGGATATTTCTCGGATGCTGCAGAAGTGATAATCTCTTCTGCTGGCTCTGCAGTGTTAGTGGCAACAAGAGCATATTCAGTTCCATCAATGTCACTATCACTAGTGTACTCACCATATTCTCTGATTATTTGGGCACGTTGATTAGGACAGTCTCGCATCACATGCCCCATTCCTTTGCATCAAAAGCATTGTGTTTCCCGCGTTCGACCGGTGGAGGCAACTAAGGAAGCACTCTTGGCGGGTGCTTGTAGTGTGACTGACTTGTTTGCCTCCAGAATGTGTGATGACATCGAAGTAGTTGGAACAGCGGGTGTAGGTACACGTCCAGGTATTGAAGATGATGCCTTGGTATGGATTTGGACCGACTTGGACGTGGAATAGCCTCCAATATTACCTCGCATTGTCGATCGTCGACCCTGCACTTCCCTTTCTGCTTTCAAAGCAAGATGGTACAAACGAGTGATAGAATTGTATTCTTTATAGTCAAGTATACCCTGTATCTCTCGGTTAAGCCCACCCAAGAACCTAGCCATTTTGGCATCTTCACTCTCTTCTAACCCACAGCGCAACATGCCAATTTGCAATTTCTTGATAATATTCCTCAACCGTTCTATCACCTTGATTAAAGCGCTGCATTTTATTCAATAAATCACGAGCATAGTATGTAGGAACAAATCTAGCCCTCATGACACGCTTCAACCCATCCCAAGTTGTAGGTACATAACGGTTGGATCTACAAAGTTCTTTCCACCAGATAGATGCAAAACCAGTAAATTCACTAGTGGCAGCGTGAACCCTTCTACGCTCAGAGAAGTCATAGCAAGAAAATTTTTGATCTACCGCCAACTCCCAATCTAGATAAACATCAGGATTATAAGTACCTTCAAAAGGAAGCATAGTAAATTTCATTTTTTCCATAGAGTCATCACGTTCTTCCCTTTGATCATGTTGATTTCTAGCCATACCTTGCCTGTTATTGCGGAGTAGACGATGAGGTCGATCGTTGTTCACATTTACCCTTTAGTCGTCCTCGATATCGGCGGCGTAGTTGTTCTCCTCTTGATCCTCCCCGTTTAAATTCACAGGGACAACCGGTGGAGCGACGCGTTGGCCCAAAGCATGACCAGCGGCACCATTGTTGGGGGCAGCACCTTGGAGAAGTTGTGCTAGCTGTGCTTGAAGCTCAGTGAGGGGTGCCAATTGCACCTGAATCGCATCAAGAGTGTCACGAGTTCACAACTCATGCTGATTGTGCATCCTCTCTAAATGAGTGACCCAACGCCGTTCTTTTAGCGTGAGGCGGTCCTCATGTTCACTCCCACTGCCAACGTTACTCCCACGATTGCTTGGACTACCTGCCATGGTTAGGAGCAACAAAACAGAGAACTCACAAGAGGGTTAGTTCCTATGGACTACTAATATATGGGCCGTGGATGGTCTCACGCGCTCAAGCTAACACAAAGTTCTTACTAGTTCTTACCCTACAGCTTGTCAAGGTCTGATCGGATAATGACCGTAACCTGCACTCAGAGGTGACAAAGCGATTGCAAGGTACTTTTCCTGTGGTTAATTGTAAGTGGAGTTTGGACAGTTATTATTTGTAGCAAAGGAAAAACTAGAACCACACTAGTCAAAACAAATTGAAAGAATGTTCAACGGCGGTACGTGCTGGTCCTAGGCTAGACTGTGCTAGAGACGCGAGCCTAGACACTAAAGAAGTCACAGAACAGCAACCAGGACGTTCTCAATGCACAAGCAACAGCTATGGCTCCTTTCTTCCCTCTCTTTTTTTTGAATTTTTTTTTCCAATTTTTTTTGTGGGAGCCCTAGACTGGAAACATGACTCAAAAAAAGGACTCCAGAGAAGTATTCACCACACACACTTTTTTTACCAGGGGAACCCTAGACTGGAATCATCTCTCTCTCTCTCTAGTCTTTGATCTGTGCACCAAAATTTGATGGATTGTCAAGTGCAGCAAGATGGCGTGGAGAGAGCAGAGAGATGGTTCGGCTCGGATTTCCTTCTCTCTTTTTTCTCTTTTTTTTGGAAGGAAAGGCTGGCACGGTTTGATATGGATATGGATGGCAACAGAACAAACGCTAAAGATATGGCAATGATCACTGGATGCATGCTATATTTGGAGGGAAAAGGTAGATATGGCAAGAAGGAGGATCTCAATTCCTTCTCTATTTGGATACCATTAGATGCGTTTGGCTATATATGGAAAACTTCGGTGAGTTTTGGTGGAACACAGATTGGAAAGAAAGAACCGAGTTGGTTGGGGAAGAGGTGGGCTGCTCGGTTTGGAACACGGATTGGAAGGAAGGAACCGAGTTGGATTGGAAGGAATCTTATGGTGATGGAATTTGGGGCGTTCTAGTGGAAGGCTCTCGGTTTGATCTTGCGTGAGGGAGTTTGGGGCGTTCTGGTGGAAGGCTCTCGGTTTTGCGGAAGGAAGATGGCAGCACAACAGACGCACGAATCAACACGACGCTGTGACAAAAACGTGAATAGAACTCGAAACTCTAAAGATCAAACGCTAAGACCAGCAACGACACAACGATGCAACACAAATTCAACAAGAAATAAACTAGGTAGTAATAGTAAAGGCTAAAAGGGGGCTCTGATTAGATCAAAAACACAACGAACATATATATATATTTTTGGGCTATTTTTCTGGACTCTAGGACGAACAAGATGAACTAAACAAGGATAAGGGTGTTCTCACCAGGCAACCGTCACTCTGATACCACCTGATGTGCACTAGGGTTGTCCTGATCTTCTGATGAGAACGATACAATGAACCACAAGATCAACGACCAAACAATCGCAACGTCACCACACGAGGCGAACATCCGAATCAAAGACCCGATCGATCCTTGAACCTGCTGCAACCAAGAACATGCAAGAACAAGGTTATAGCAATTTCAATCCAATAATCTCAACGAAAAACAAGGTGAGGTTCTGTTTCTCAACTCGGGTGGTCTAGTCGACACACGCAAGATTGAGGGACGCACACGGGGTCTACCAAAGCACAACAAAACCTAAAAAATGAAGAACAGGGGTGAGAACCCAATATAAAGGGGTACCCACCCAAGGGGGGCGCCCAAGAGGGGTGCGGCAGCCAGAAGAGGGGCGCCGGCCAAAGGAGGGGCGGAACCCTAAAAGTACATGGGCCTTGGGCCCAAAAAAAAGGTGGCGCAACACCTGGAATTTCTATCCTGTAAGATTGTTCTGTGATTTCCCTTCGCTCCAGAAAGATTTTTGCCTCGAGATCAGATCCATTCGAAAGGATATCTCGATACCTTTCAAACGAGTTGTCGAACGTCAAAAACGGAGTTCGGATGTGGCCGTGGCGTCCGTTTGAAGTACTTCTGCTCCTGGATGGCCGAACCGGACTCGGCGACGAATTGGGCTTTAACTTGGGCCTTCCTTGGCGTGTGGGCTGTCCTTGGTAGATGTTCTTGACGTGCTGGTCCAGCAAAGGTGGATGGAATGGACTTGCTTCTGGATTAAGCCCTCTAGACGTCGTAGACGAAGTAGCGGTTGTAGAGGAAGAAGGGGCAGCGGTTGTATCCTTGGTTGGGATGTCCTCATCACCTCCCGTTGCAGGCCCGGACCAGAGGTCACGCGGAGCAGCTCTCGGACCTCGGGGCGCCTGTGTATGCATTCTGTGCATTTTGTTTTGTAGCGTTGAAGGTCACATTCTCTAGGTTTTGTGCTGCTAAACCTGAAAAACAAGTCAGCAATGTTTGTAGCATCATCGCTCTTATGACAAGGTATAAAATGTGCCATCTTAGAAAACCGATCCACGACAACAAATATGCTATCCCTCCCCCTCTTTGTCCCGTAGGTAGGCCTAAAACAAAGTCCATTGAAATATCCTCCCATGGAACACTAGGAACAGGAAGAGGCATATATAAACCATGTGGGTTCAATCGTGACTTAGCTTTATTGCAAGTAGAACAGCGAGAGACATAGCGCTCCACATCGAGCCTCATCTTTGGCCAATAAAAATGGTTGGCCAACACATCCTCTGTCTTCTTCACACCAAAGTGGCCCATCAGTCCTCCTCCATGTGCTTCCTGAAGCAACAACAAACGAACAGATCCAGCTGGAATGCATAGCTTGTTAGAACGAAACACAAAACCATCATTAACAATGAACTTATTCCATACTCTTCCTTCCTTACAATTTAGCAAAACATCTTTAAAATCAGCATCAAGCGCATATTGCTCTTTAACCGTTTCCAAGCCAAAGATTTTAGAGTCTAGTTGTGAAAGCATGGTATATCGTCTAGATAAAGCATCAGCAATAACATTATCCTTCCCCTTCTTGTGTTTGATAACATAAGGGAAAGAATCAATGAATTCTACCCATGTTGCATGCCTACGGTTCAACTTATTTTGGCTATGAATGTGCTTCATGGATTCATGATCAGAGTGTATAACAAACTCTTTGGGCCACAAATAATGTTGCCAAGTCTCTAATGTTCGAACTAGTGCATACAATTCCTTATCATAAGTTGAGTAGTTCAAGTGAGGCCCAGATAATTTCTCACTGAAATAAACAACTAGCTTACCTTCTTGGATCAGCACGCCTCCAATCCCAATGCCACTAGCATCACACTCAAGTTCAAAAGTCTTACCAAAGTCTGGGAGTTGGAGCAGTGGTGCATGGGTCAGCTTCTTTTTCAACAAGTCGAAGGCATCTTCATGTGACTTGCCCAACTCATTCAGCGGTGCAGCAATCGTACTGAAATCTTTCACGAAGCGACAATAGAATCCTGCAAGTCCAAGGAAACTCCGCACCTGTGTAACCGTTTTAGGAGTCGGCCAACTCTGAATTGCATCAACATATTCCTGCAAAAGGTTAGTCACAGCAGGAGGCAAAGCAGCAGGTATCTCCTCATATGAGAACAAAGCATCCTTGCAAACTAAGGCATAGCAAACAGATTCATCAACAACCAGTTCCTTCACATCAGATTTGGTAGCGAGAAAACATGCACCTTTCAACTTAATCTCATTTTAGTTATCACAAACAGAACTAGAATTTTTCTTTTTAGCACTTTTATCAATCTTTTGCTTACTAGCTCTAGCAATGTCCTCTTTAAGAATGGAATCAGGAGTCATAGGATGCAATACAATCTTCTTTCCCTTATGCACAAAGGAATACTGGTTGTTTCTACCATCATGCACAGAACTTTTATCGTATTGCAAAGGTCTTCCTCACAATATAGAACATGCTTGCATGGGTACGACATCACATTCAGCAAAATCATGATAGGAACCAATAGCAAATTGTACTCTCACTAAGCGTGTAACCTTAACCTTACCGATACTGTTGAACCATTGAACATAGTAGGGCTGGGGGTGCGGTCTTGTCTCCAACGAAAGCTTCTCCACCAAGTCAAAGCTTGCAAGGTTGTTGCAACTTCCTCCATCAATGATCACACGAGATGATCGCTCCTTGACGACACATTTGGTTTGGAACAGGTTGTGCCGCTGATTTTGGTTTGACTTTCCAATCCGGATACTCAATACAAGCTATGCAATGAGGCTCTCATAATGGTCAGCATGGTTGGCATCAATGTGGCATCAATGTGCTCTTCCTGGTCACGATCATCTTAGCTCCCTGCATTGTCAAGTGCAAGCATAGCATATGTTTCTTCATCCAAATCACTAGCAGAAGAAAACTCACCATTGTCTCGCACAATCAGCACACGCTTGCTTGGACATTGACTCCTCATGTGACCACACCCCTTGCATTGATGGCATTGCACATCCCTCATCCTCCCAGTTGAAGCAACCGAAGCAGAGCTCTTGGCAGGCTCTGGTGTAGAAATTTTTGTTACCTCCGAAGCCTTGGAAGTCGGCGCGGAAGAGGAAGGTCGATTCTTGTTGTTGTTGGAGGACGGTGCAGCCGGTTGCCTTGTGGCTGTAGGTGAAGCTCGTGTTGACCAAGTGTTAGCACGACCTGCTGAAATATTAGTTCTCGTGCTAAACCATTTGCGTCATCCCTGCACTTCTCTTTCAGCATGGCAAGCAAGATGAAACAAGCGAGTGATTGAATTATATTCCTTGTAATTAAGAATGTCATAAATCTCACGGTTCAGCCCACCCATAAATCTAGCCATAGCAGCCTCCTCAGACTCCTCTATACCACAGAGCAACATGCCCATTTGTAATTCCTGATAGTATTCCTCTACACTCTTACTATCTTGCCTAAGCAGCTGCAGCTTATTATCAAATCACGCTGGTAATAAGAGGGAACAAATCTAGCTCGCATGATTCTTTTCAAATCAGCCCAGTTTTGCGCAGCATTGGGATTCTTACGTCGAAATTCACTCCACCAAACAGAGGCAAAATCAGTGAACTCACTAGTGGCAGCCCTAACTCTTTTGTTTTCAGGATACTCATGACATACAAACTTTTGTTCTACAGCTAATTCCCATGTGAGGTATGCATCAGGATCATATTTTCCATCAAAAGGTGGAATAGAGAATTTAATTCTGCCAAGTGTGTCATCATCAGCACGTACCTCACGTGGCATGCGCAAGGGAGGCATGCCGAAACGATTGCGGCGCAACTGCCGTCGCAGATGGGCTCCATCGTCGTCCACCTCCGTGTCAGCAGAGTATTCATTAACATTCTCCTCCACCTCGCTGCCCAAAGCACCATTGTTGTTGTGATGCCGGCAAGGAGCAGCGCCGTCTCCTGAAGGAGCTCTCCCGAACTCATCAAGCCGCGTTATCACCTCATCAAGTGAAGTGTTAATAGCAGCAAGTGAGGTGTTGGTGTCAATTTGAGCCTTCTCCACCTGTCCCAGCCGCTCATTTACCACCTGCACATCACCATCAAGGCCCTCTGATGCAGCTTGACTCAGCGCTCGAAATGTTGAATGATTCCCCTAGTACGAGGGAAATGCTGACCATCATTGCTCGTTGTTCCTGACATGGTTAGAAAGCAAAAGAACAAACAATTCACATGAAAGGGCACTGTCTCTCAACTTGTATCACCAAGCTCTTACCAGTTCTTACCAAGCCTTAGCAGGAGGTGTCGGCGACCGCGTGTCAAAATCTCCCGAGAGGTAGTGTCACGATGCCAAACGCTAGAGCCCGTAAGTTGTAGTTTTCGTGGAGCTATAGGTGGCGAGAAACAACTCAAGGAAATGCTAGAGCCGCGTTAGTCAAAACAAGCTGAATAAACATTCGACGACGGTATGTGCTGGTCCTATGCAAGGCTGTATTAGAGACGCAAGCCTATTCATAGATGTCATCACGGAACAGCAAGTAAAGCGAAGAGAAACAACCTGAGATATCTCCCCTTCTTTTTTTTCTCTTTTTTTTTAGAGTCCCAAACTTGGAAATATGAACTTCTAGGACCCCGGAACACCAATTGTCACAAGCACTTTTGCGGAAAAATACCAGGGGTAAAACTTTGATTTTTGATTTTTTTTAACGTCCCTTTTGCCGGGAGGGGATCACAGAGAGAGCGAAGAGGTATGCCGTGGATATTTTTATTAATTTCTGAACAGGGGGAAACCCAAATTTGGAAAGGCTAATTGATTGGATGATGAATGGAAAAGGTGGGAAATGTGGCGAGTGATTAATTTTGATCTACTGTTATGGTAGGGATGATGGTGGAAAGGTAGGGGATGTGGCTCAATGAGAGGAGGTAGCGTCTCATTATGAATAACTACAGAAATGAATGCATGATCTGAATTCTCCTTTTTCTCCTTTTCTCAAAATTCAAAATTTGTTCAAAATCTTGCCTATTGCTTTAGGACTTATCTTTTGCCAACCGGACCTTGCTTTTGGGGCTCTCTGTTTTGCTCAAACCGATTCCATGAAGGGGTCCCACTACCATTTTACCAAGACGCATGTTCCCTTCCAACCACCCTGGTTAAAGGTGTCAGTTACCAAGGCATATTTACTCTCGCAATATGCATTCAATGCAGTAACTCCTTCCATCAAATTTCCCTTTTGATACATCCTTGCTTGCGCAAACCCCTCTAAGCCAGAAAAACCATCTCTGCACCGAAGCAAATCCTAATCGGATCTTGGCAACGATGCTCTTCTGACATTATTGCGCAAGAATCTCTCTCAAGATCAGTAAGTTCCTTGAAACCTCTCCTATTTATCTTCAAATCTCAATCTCGAGACCTAGTTCTTAGACTTTTTTTGGTCTGGTCTTGTGCTTGAAAAGGGTTTGCTTTTGAGTCTGAATTCTTCAGTCAAGATGAGGTCAAAGAATCCAGATAAGAGGGGATTGATTGGAAAGATTATTGATAGAGTAAAAAGCAAGAAACGGAAAGTGCCTAGTTCATCTCCTGGAACAAATTTACCTAAACAACCTCAAGAACCTGTATTAATTCAAGATGTTCACAATGCTGCCAGAGCAAACAGAAAAATAGTTACTTCTCACCCTAGAAAAGGAAAACAAGTGATTGATTCTGAATCATCCTCTGAGGATAGTGTCTATGAACCTGACAGTGAATCATCTTCAGAAAATACTGAGCTAGTTTAAGAAATTGACATCTTTAGCGATAAGGAATTGGCCGACCTAAGTGCCAAAAGACTGAGAGCAGTTCGATTGGCAAATGAGAAAATCTGGTTTCCTGAGTCAAGACCTGCTCTTGGTGAAAACTTTCTATCTCTATTACACAAGAACATATATAATGCTTATCTACTCAGAAAAGATGGAAAAGGAAAGACAATATCTGCTCTGTCAACTCATCAGTATGTAGACTGGGATCAAGTAAATACTATAATTGGCTCAAGTGGATTGTATGATTGCATAAATTCAACTCCTGGACTGAGTGATATAATGTCGAACAAGACTATACCATTGAGTGTCTCAAGAACACTAGAATTCTATGCATCCTTATTAGTGAACAAACAGAGGAAATATATCATGTTTACTATAAATGGAAAGATAAGAAAAATCATATCATCTCAGTTTGAGTCAGCAATTGGAGCCTCAAGTCCTTTGGCAAATCGAACAAGAATATTTGAAAAGCTGTACCCTCACCAGAGATGGAGATTGAGTGGTGATATGCCGGACTTACAAATATCTGGGCACATTTATAAGAACACCTCCAGTGCAGACTTTAATCCAAACAGAGTTTCCTGCTAACTGAAGAAGCAAAAATTCTGCTGCTAATACTCAGGCACACAATATATCCCAAGTCTGGATACAAGGAAGGTGTGACCTCAGTTCAAGCATGGCTATTGCATCTTATATTATCAAGACAACTTGTAGATTTAGTGGATTACTTCTTTGGGCAAATGGAAGAGGCAATCTACAGAAAATTTGGCAGCCCTTTACCGTTTGCTCAACTAATCACTCAAATCCTATTGGCACAAGGCATAATATCTCAAAATGACCTGAATAGGGAATTTTAGAGCTTCCCAAAGAAATACAATATGCATATATCCACCGGACAAAACCTGAGGGTCACTGGTTTTCTTCAAGGATTACAAGAAAATCAGCAGGAAGAACCAGTGCTGGCTGAGGAAGAAAATGAGTCAAGTGCAGAAGCTGAAAATGAGTTTGACAGAAACAACCACAGAGGGTATTCACAGACTCTAGTCAGTGATTTCTGGCATCAATCCTATGGAAGCCATATGCCCTCCTATGACAGTCATCATCAAGCTCATGAAAGTCATCATGAGTTTGCTAAAAGTGGAAATGACAGAGAGCCTATTGCTCAAAGTGGCAACAACAGTAAAACTGTAAGCCATCATGAATCTGCTCATCCAGAACCAACAAAAGTGGTTCCTGGAAGTGAATCAGGCAATATGGATGATGCTGCCACTCAAGTTCTCTCATGCTCAGTTGATAGAACTTTTAATGAAGAGCAACAGTTCTATCACCTTCAAGAGTCAGCAGCTGCAGCAAGGTTCATGGACGCACAAGCTTTCAGGCCAGGAGCACATGAGCATGAGGCAGGAGGATCTGGGATGCCCCAACAATTTGAGTCATATAATCCCCCATCATCAGCTCATCCTGAGACTGATCAGAGGGATACATTTCCTGGTTGGCAGAGTCTTTTTGACTATCAGTATCCCACCTCATCTCCTCCAAAATATAATAAGCAAGCACAAGAAGACACTCTTGACTCTCAATCTGCTTGGTTTTCCACCTTTGAACAACAGTATTATGCTGATCAAAGAGGATTTCAAGCAAGATACTTGGATGATCAAGCAACAGTAGCTTTGAGATATGAAGAACAAGCAAAATTTCAAAATGAAGTGTTGTCTAGATTTGACCAACTCAACAAAGAACTAAGGAACATAAGACACCCATCCAAAGAACTTGGTACAAATCAAAATCTGCTAAAAGACAGACTATATGACATGAATCAGAAAATGGATGATCATTACAAAAGACTGAGAAATCAAGTTGAGGCTGCAAGCACATCACATACGAGTAATCAGTTATGGATAAGACATCAGTTGGACCATCTCTCAGATTTCACTGAGGATGCCCTGCTTGACTATACTCGATTAGCACATGATTGCATGTATGATGTGGGTGAGGTCCTTGCTGAAACCCATACCTTGAATGAGTCCTTGGACAAGATGCAGTCAGATCTCCATAATTTGACCATTCAACCGGATGAACCAGGCTATCCTAGCTGGCATGATCAAGCAATGTCTCAAGGGTCAAGTATTCAAACTCAAGAAGCTTCTGATGATCCAAAGGTTTTTCCTCCAAGGAAGAGCTCAGTTCTGGGCCAGTTCAAAAGAACCTTTTCCAGGCGCAAATAGGAACCCTTTTTGGCTATTGATGTCAAAGGGGGAGAATAATATCAATATCTCTATAACCATAATCTCCTAGGTTCTGTTCTGTAGGCTGGACAAAGTATTATAATCATCCTTTTGTCTTTATGCTTTGATATCTTGCTCTGATAATTTAATACTTTGATATCTTATCTTGTTTTGTGCTCTAATACTTACTTCATAATGCTCTGATATTCACTTCGTACTTTGACAAAAATTATGAGTATTTTTTTTGGATCTAATATACTCCTAATATATCAATTTGTCAGAATTCAGATCATGCATTCATTGAGGGGGAGCACATACATTCATAATTTATGCAGTCTCTCACCGATCAATCGAAGGCTCTGATACCACTTGATAGAACTAGGCATCCCGATCTTTCAATGAGAGGAGGTAGCGTCGATCTGGTGGAGGGCGAAGTTGGCGGCCCGACTACAACGAACCCGACGTTGCGCCTTAGGGACCTGTCGACGATCGGGATCGCCAACCGCAAAGAGGGAGGAAGGATCGTGTAAAGGGGTGAGGCCCCAAGTCGTGCTCGTTCGGGAAAGAGGGAGCGTCGGTAGGCACATAGCTCGAGGAAGAAGGGCAAACGAATAGGGGAGACACGGGGTTTATACTGGTTCGAGCCCCCTAGGATGGGTAATAGCTCTACTCCAGTCTTGCCCGTAGGCGAAAGATGACTAATAGGCTCCTCAGGGGAGGATGAATAGGGAGCTCGACCTCGGGGCCACTCAGAAGTGGTGGCCGAGGGGGAGCTCGGTGAGGCGGTCTGACGTATGAGTGTCTTGGTGCTGCCTCCTTGTGTTTGTGCTCTCTTTTCGATCTGTCTCTCCCTCTCTTTTGATTGGGGTAGTCCTGGTGCTTTTATAGACCTCTGGGCGTTCATCTCGAGTGCTGACGTTGGGCGATGTCTGCGAGTTGACGAGAGCAGTTAACTCTAGTTCCCACGCAAGGGACTTGACAGGGGTCGCTGGGCCCTAGTTCCCACGCAAGGGATTTAGACAGGAGCCGCCGGGCCCTAGTTCCCACGCAGGGGATCTGACAGGAATTGGTGGCCCCAATTCCCACGCAGGGGAGAGGGGACATGCAGGGAAAGGGAATACTATGCTGGAGGCCGTACTGAAGGCGCCGAGGTCGAGGAGGCTTGCGGGGCCGGCACGGACCCGAGGACACCCTTGCCCGAGCTCGGGATCAGTCCTGCGAGCTCGGGGATAGTCCTCCGAGCTTGGGGAAAACGCTCTAAAGCCCGGGGGCGCCTGCCAATCCATCAAATTTTGGTGCACAGTCAAAGACTAGAGAGAGAGATGTTTCCAGTCTAGGGCTCCCCTGGTAAAAAAAATGTGTGTGTCGTGAATACTTCTCTGGAGTCCTTTTTTTGAGTCATGTTTCCAGTCTAGGGCTCCCACAAAAAAAATTGAAAAGAAAATTCAGAAAAAAAAATAAAAAAAAGAGAAGGAAGAAAGGAGCCCTAGCTGTTGCTTGTGCATTGAGAACGTCCTGGTTGCTATTCTGCGACTTCTTTAGTGTCTAGGCTTGGGTCTCTAGCACGGTCTAGCCTTGATGAGACCATGCTCATCCAGGATATGACCAATTAAAAGATCGAAATGGCGAACAGAGGTGGGGTGAATGGTCGTAAATAAATTTTCCCCAAATACTCCAACAAAAACCTCGACAAGATCGCTCAAAGGAAATCGTGAAAAACCCGAAAAACTATTCAACTATGTGTACCCCTAGCTTGCATGGATATGTACCATAAAATATGTGGGGATTTTTGAGTCATAATCCTAGTTGTCTAGTGTCCAAGATAAAGAGGAATCAATCCAACTCTTGCTTTTAGAAAGGACATCAATTCAAATCACAAAAGTAACTTTCAGAAAAGCAAAAGCAAAATTTCCAGAAATTGTCCTCCAATTGAACAGGAGGTTGGTGGGTTTTTGCCGCTCACCAAATTTTAAGAATTTTTCTCCCCATGAGAAGAAGCGTCATCAAGAACTCCACCAAGTTTCTCCTCAAAAAGCCTTACGTAAAAAATATGAAAAATCGAAGAACACAGTCAGTCAAGAACTTCGAGCAGAAAGTTTGGGGCTCGGTTTTCACCTCATGGCGCCCAAACGGTGCAACAAGTGAACTCCAAAAGTTTTCTGCAGGTGGATATCAGAGTCCCGCATCTCCTCCAACAAGAATAACTTAAAAAAAATTTCCTATATTTTTATAAAAATCAAATACTAAATGCTGCGCAAAGAACAAGTTCTGAACAAAGTTGGAACTTGAAAGAAAAGATGTTCTCTACTCAATCCAAGATTGCAAAAGAGATGTAAAACCATATGAACACACTCAAAACATCCAAGATCAATAGCATTTAGAAGTAGGGGAGGCAAATCCAAATTGCGTGAAAGTAAATTATAGAATGTAATTATGGAAAGTAAATGCTGAATTTAAATTGCGTAAAGTAAAGACATAATGTAAATGCGCAAAATAAATTCAGAGATGGATGGATAAAACTTTCATTTATGGAAGGAGATGTTACAAAACCTCACTTTCATGTGGGCAAAGCTCAAAGGAGCATTCAAAAACCTCAAAACCTTCAAGGGGAGGAGGCTACCCCTCCACCCCTATTTATACTACTCTTCGGCCACCTACCACCCTTGGATGAGTCCCTCAACCCTAGAGCACTCATCTAAGGGCTAGGATTAACCCACACACACAGCCATGCAAGGGCTAACCCAAAACCCACACTCATAAAGGGTTTTCTTGCACGGTTTTCAAAGCATACTACCTAAACCCGCTAACCTATCAACTCAACCTCAATCCGACGGCCCTCATTGATTCACGCGGCATCTAGCTTGCATCATCTCCTTTCCTTGTCTTCTTGACTTGCCCGGACTCCGTCTCCGATCATCTTCCGGCGATCTCCCAACCGTCTGGACCTCCGACGCTCCTTGCCTAGCCCCGGTCATCCTCCGCCTCACCATGACCTAGCACCGTCGCCCTGCAACCATCAAAGACAAGGAAACACACCACATAGCAATGCCCACAATGATATGCAATAAACCATCCAACTCATCACTACCACGCCCATACGGCCGGTACTGTCACTCCTGGCAGAGACAACTCAAATTGCTTCATTTTGAAAATCAATCCAAGTCAAACTCAAACTTGAGCATACCTTGCTCAAATAAAGTCAAATACTCATCACAAACATTGATGGACCTCCCCATGGTCCTTCAATCTCCCCCTTGATGAGTATATTGACAAACAACACAAAAGGCATAAATTTGAGTTTAAATGAGAGAAGAAGAAAGCAATTTGATTGCAAAGCCAAACTTGGTCCAGAGAGAAAGATATAAAATCATGACCAAGTTGGCAGAAAGAATTTAGAGCAAGACCATGAAAAGAGCAAGTTTTCCACAAAAGCTCTAAAAACCAATCGTAAGTGCCAAATGTGATTATGATCCATAAAAAATAGCAAAGATTTACAAAGATCATAAGAACCAACAAGCTTTCACATTTTTATCTCTCTTTTTTTTAATGATGCCTTTTCTACATTTTCTCCCCTTTGGCAATATATGCATCAAAATGGAATTTTCTCCTCTTTTATGTATGCAAGAAATGCAATCGAAAGAGCTTTGAAGATTATCCAATTGATCAAAATGGAAGGATATTACACCAAGCTTGTCAATTTCAGAAGATGACTAAACTAAGACATGTCCAAGTGCAAATACGAGCTTAGTTTTGAATATATCATTTTTAGCAAGATTTGACAACTGCAACACTTAGCTTTAGTTTCAAAAATAGAAGAATAGCCACTCTAAGGATCAAAAGGAAAACCTAGAGTTCAACCTACTCAACACTTTGGGGAATCTAGAAGAGCATACAAGGTCCTTCGGGCTCATTTAACACTTTGTGAATGCAAGGTGTTGAGTCGTATGTGCACAAGAAGAGTCAATTTTGTTTAATTTTTCATTTTTAGCACAATGATTCATGAGCAATTGAAGGACCCTAGCATGGATCAAACTAGTTTCACCCAAGTTGCTATAGGGACTCTAGAGAACTCCAAAATTTCTCAAATTATGGCACAAACCTCTAGAGAAGAAACCTAGCAAGTAAAAGCAGCAGTTTCATCAAGTTTTTCATTTAAGGCTTATTTCATTTTTAAGCTTAGCAAGTTAAATGAACTTGGACATACCTAAGCTAGTGATTTTCTTCAAATGATGTAGCATGGTGTATTGCATGAAGAAGAAATCAATTGCATAATAGACAAAGCTCATAAGACAGAAAATGCAGTCTAAATGCAATGCATGAATAGATTCCCAAACTCCCCCTCAACAAATGAATCAATTTTAAGCTCAAATCTGGTTAAAGTAGAGTTATTATCAAGATTAGGCATAAAGAAAACCCGAATGAACTCAATAACAACCTTAAAAATGAATGAGGAGAAGAAGTCGAGAAACTGCAAAACTGGATGGCTATAGAGCATAGAAAAGATATAAGAGACTCACTACGGCTTAGACTCGCTCTTATCTTCCCCAGTGACTGACATAGGGAAGCTGACTCTAGATCTCAACTAAGGAGTGCACATGCACTCTGCCTACCTAGGAGGCCCAATACCGCTAGACTTATAAGACTGTGAGGGAACTCAACCTAGAGAGAAGAGAGAACAGCTAATCACGCATGATAGCAACCTAAAGCACAAGATAAAAGGTCCATGCAAGGTATGCCAGAAGTCTAAGTGAGTGAACTCAACTCAAGAAAACAAGCCCAAAGTCACCCAGAAGAAACACAAAGAAAAGAAAAGCTGGAAGAAAATATATAATACATAATATACAAACCAGCTCCCCCTCATGAAAGGCCGTTAGGGCTCACGACTCCAAGCCCACTCCTCAAGACAACAAATCTGGAGCTATCCAAAGGCTTGGTGAACATATCGACTAACTGAAGGTCACTCTCTACGAACTGAAGCGCGATATCTCCCTTCTCCACATGGTCTCTAAGGAAGTGATATCTAATATCAATTTGTTTGGTCTGGGAATGTTGCACTGGGTTTTTAGCAATGCAAATAGCAGAAGTGTTGTCATAGAAAAGTAGCACACTCTCTATCTCTAACCCAAAGTCCCGCAAGGTCGATCTCATCTGAGAACTCAGCTACAAAGAATCGGTCAGCAACAACATACTCGGCCTCAGCGGTGGATTGTGCAACCCCAGACTGCTTCCTAGATGACCAAGAAACAAGAGAAGTGCCAATGAGTTGGCAAGTGCCAGAAGTGCACTTCCTATCTATCCTACAGCCAGCAAAGTCGGCATCGAAAAAGGCTCTAAGAGATAGACAAGAAGAAGAAGAGTACCAAATACCATAATCAGTGGTAGCACGAAGGTACCTGAAGATGCGCTTGACCGCCGGGCGTTGAGAGGCACGAGGAGAAGCTTGAATCGAGCGCACGCACACACAAAAAATGTATGTCCGCCTTGAAGAGTGAGGTACAAGAGGGAGCCGATCATGCTCAAACTCCTTTTGATCGCGAGGCTCACCATCCTCATCGGGCTCGAGGACAGCAGTGGCGCCATAGGAGTCATCACCGGCTTCCCATCGACATATCAAGCGCCTCAGAGGTCACGGTATATTTGCCTTGATGCAAGAAAGTACCCTCCCGAGTCCGCTTGATTTGGAAGCCAAGAAAGTAGCTCAACTCGCCCATCATACTCATCTCAAACTCAGGCTCATCACCTCGTAAAACCGAGACACAAGCGAATGAGATGAGCCACCAAATGATATCGCCCACATAACCGACGAGAAGAAAATGCGACTCATGGTGTCGATGAATGAGTCTTGTCTACTACGCCCATTTTGAAGTCATGGTTGAGAAGATAAGACTTGAGCCTCTCATACTATGCTCTGGGGCTGCTTGAGTCCATACAGAGCTTTGGAAAGCTTGTATACATGACTCGAAACTTGGGGTTCTCAAACTCGGAGGTTTTTGACATAAACCTCTTCCTCAATATAGCCATTGAGGAATGCACTCTTGACATCCATTTGATAGAGCTTGAAGCCCCGGATGAAGAGAATGCAAGCAGATCCTAATAGCCTCTAGTCTAGCTACGGGGCAAAGGTCTCCTCAAAGTCAAGACCTCAACCGAGAAAAGCCCTGTGCAACTAGCCTAGCCTTGTTGCGAATGACAACCCCATCCTTACTCTACTTGTTTTTGAACACCCACTTGGTCCCATTGACATTATGACCAGATGGACGTTCTACAAGTTGCCAGACTTTGTTCCTCTCGAAGTTTTCAAGTTCGTCATCCATAGCATTAGTCCAAGACTCGTCAGATAATGCATGAGTCACATCCTTCGGCTCAATCGAGGCAACAAAGGCAGAGTGAAGGCAGAAACTGGACAAACCTGATTTTGAGCGAGTGACTCGCTCAAACAGATCGCCGATGATCTGATCAGATGGATGAGAATGCTAAATATGACGGGGTGGTCCAGAAGCAGAAGTGGCCTCTACCTCATGCACAGAAGAGGTAGGAGCAGAGCCACTAGCTGAATGAGAGTCAGAAGGTAAGGGCTGGCCTTCTTGAGGAGCAGAAAAGGAAACAGGAGGCATGATGAGGACATCACTACTACGGATATGACCACATTTGGTTGTGCCAACTTCAACACATCATCCACGGGCCAAGAAGATAGAGAGATCAAATCCATCACGTTCTGGAATCCAATTCGACCTCCTCAGACAGCACCGACTTCAAATATGAATAACTTTTGCATACGGACTCGATTTGGGTGATCTTGGACTTGATTGAAAGCTTCAATGTAGATCAGTCAGAATCATCAAAACAATACATTACAATACTGTTTGGGTGATCTTGGACTCTAGCATGAAATTTTCCTAATTTGCAGAAAGCTTCATTGAACTGGTCATAGGAGGGTACCTCGTCCGGTGTCAGCATGTACTTCGAGTCATTGCTGCCGCTGACGCCGCCATGAAGCACATGCCGGATAAGTCGTCGCCGCCCTTCTTTTCTTGCGGTTCATCCTCGCCCTCATCGCTCCATGTCTCCGTGTCGGAGAGGTTGATGTCGTCAAGCACGGCGAGGACGCGGTGGAAGAGCTTCTTGTTCTTGGAGAAGTTGCGGTACTTCTTCTCACGCGTCGGCTCACGAACTGGAGGCTTCTTGTTGCGGTTCTTGTCGATGTAGTCATTCTTTGCCGAACCGCCGGCATCATTCATAGCCTTCTCCAGTTTGGGGCAATTAGCCCGAATGTGGTTGGGGCCACCACACTTGAAGCATGTGATCATGCCACCTCTCTTTCTCTCTCTCACCCTCTTGTATGCATGAGAAAACTTGCGAGCGAGAAGAGCAAGCTCATTTTCTGGAAATTTTTCCAGTTGGTCATCGCTTAGCTCACAAAGGGCGGAAAGAGAGAAACCAATAGAAGGATCAGAAGTAGAAGATACAATGGGATCGGTGACCAAGGCCATCGACTAAGATTTCGTCTTCCGCGAGACGACGTCGATCTCATGAGCCTTGAGACGGGAATAAAGGCCGTCAAGAGTCAAGGTCGACAGGTCGGTGGTGTCCTTGATGGTGGTCACCTTCATCTCCCAAACGCGCAAATCGAGTGCGGTCAAGAAATGTCGAGCATTATCCGAGTCAGGGTATATACAACCAACTGATCGAAGATCGCTCAAGATCTTGGTAAAACGATCAAACACTCATCAAGACTCTCAACAAAGATGTCGTTCAAACTTGTTGAACTCACGCTTGAATTGGTCCTGTCGAACCGCCTTGATTTGGGTAGTGCCTCATGGTAATCATCGAGGGTCACCCAAATCTCATGAGCGTAACGAAGATGAGAAATCTGCCATACTCATCGCGCTAAGACCTGTATGAGGATGTTCTATGCCTTAGCATTCGCCTCAACGCCACCATATTGCCGGCCGTGACGCTTTCATCCTACCGGAACCTCATATGGGAGTTTCACCTTCTGCCATATCAGGAAGCCCTGGGCAGTGATGTATGACTCCATGCGCGACTTCCAGAATGAAAAATCGACTCCAGAAAAAATAGGAGGCTTGGTGGAATACTTGTCCATCGCCATGGCTCTTGAGACCGGTCAAGATCTATGAAACAGCGAAACCGGCTCTGATACCAATTGAAAGATCGAAATGGTGAACAGAGGGGGGTGAATGGTCGCAAATAAATTTTCTCCAAATACTCCAACAAAAACCTCGACAAGATCGCCCAAAGGAAAACTAGACAACTACGTGTACCCCTAGCTTGCATGGATAAGTACCACAAAATGTGTGGGGATTTTTGAGTCACAATCCTAGTTGTCTAGTGTCCAAGATAAAGAGGAATCAATCCAACTCTTGCTTTTAGAAAGGACATCAATTCAAATCACAAAAGTCACTTTCATGTGGGAAATCCACCCTATGAGAAGGAGCGTCATGAAGAAATCCACCAAATTTCTCCTCAAAAATCCATACATAAAAAACAGGAAAAATCGAAGAACACAGTCAGTCAAGAACTTTGAGCAGAAAGTTTAGGGCTCGGTTTTCACCTCATGGCGCCCCAACAGTGCAACAAGTGAACTCCAAAATTTTTCTTTCGGTGTATATCAGAGTCCCGCACGTCCTCCAGGAAGAATCACTTAAAAATGATTTTTCTAGATTTTTATAAAAATCAAATACTAAATGATGTGCAAAGAACAAGTTCTGAACAAAATTGGAACTTGAAAGAAAAAATGTTCTCTACTCAATCCAAGAGCGCAAAAGAGATGTAAAACCATATGAACACACTCAAAACATCCAAGATCAACAGCATTTAGAAGGAGGGGAGGCAAATCCAAATTGCATGAAAGTAAATTGCGAGAATGTAATTGTGGGAAAGTAAATGCTGAATTTAAATTGCGTAAAGTAAAGACATAATGTAAATGCGCAAAATAAATTCAGAGATGGATGGATAAAACTTTCATTTCTGGAAGGAGAGGTTACAAAGCCTCACTTTCATGTGGGCAAAGCTCACAGGAGCATTCAAAAACCTCAAAACCTTCAAGGGGAGGAGGCTACCCCTCCACCCCTATTTATACTACTCTTCGGCCACCTTCCAACCTTGGATGAGTCACTCAACCCTAGAGCACTCATCTAAGGGCTTGGATTAACCCACACACACACCCATGCAAGGGCTAACCCAAAACCCACACACATAAAGGGTTTTCTTGCACGGTTTTCAAAGCATACTACCTAGACCCGCTAACCTATCAACTAGACCTCAATCCGACGGCCCTCATTGATCCACGCGGCATCTAGCTAGTATCATCTCCTTTCCTTGTCTTCTTGACTTGCCCGGACTCCGTCTGCGATCTTCTTCCGGCGATCTCCCAACCGTCTGGACCTCCGACGCTCCTTGCCTAGCCCCGGTCATCCTCCGCCTCACCATGACCTATCACCGTCGCCCTGCAACCATCAAAGACAAGGAAACACATCACATAGCAATGCCCACAATGATATGCAATAAACCATCCAACTCATCACTACCGCGCTCATACGGCCGGTACTGCCACTCCTGGCAGAGACAACTCAAATTGCTTCATTTTGAAAATCAATCCAAATCAAACTCAAACTTGAGCATACCTTGCTCAAATAAAGTCAAATACTCATCACAAACATGGTTGGACCTCCCCATGGTTCTTCACCAATGCTATATCAGTTTGGCGACACTCCATGGCATCCTCTGCATCGTCTACATCCACAAGGATGGTCGTATCTATAAGGCTTTACCGATCCCCACCAGGGCCAAGACGATCACATAGATCACTTCGGCCTCCACCTCGGCCGCCTCCCATGCTTGATGGTGTATTCAAGAAAGGCGTATCTCCACCTCTTCATATTTGAAGCCATATTTTGGAGAGAACGATGAGCTTGAGTCGAGGACGACTCAAATGCAAGAAGGGGAGGATGATGAGGACATCACTATGATGGATACACCCATGACCTTACCTCCACCACCTCCTATGCAAGGTCCTATCACAAGGGCACGCTCACGGTAGCTAAATCAACAGGTGAACTCGTTTCTCAGGTGGCATAATTATATTTTAGAGGATAGACCACTGCATAATAATGTGCTTGTGCTTAGGAATGATGGCTTAGAGCTGCAAGGACGCCATTCCTCATCACTACAAGCTAGAGTACAAGGTATTCCCGAGAAGGAAGCCAAAACGTCCACCCAGGAGCAATCCACCTTCAACTGGCCATAACTTTTGCATACGGAGTCCGTTTGGGATGAGTGAGTACTTTTTTAAAATATAAATTCGTGCTCTTTCCAACGGATCTGGCCTCATCATCAAATTCCATTCGAGCTGGCCACAGCAGTCAAAACAGTGCGATGGTCTCAGTCTTTTAGGGTGCTGTGCCACCATAATTTTGGGCTGAGTTCCTATGTAATTAAAGTGGCGTGAGACCAACTCCTAGCATCCATCCTTGGCTATATATATTGGACAAGCCCCCTATCTATCTCCTTAGGTTTTGATTTGAGAATAGTTACCCATGTGTGGAACTTTATCCTTGTTCTCCTAACTCGGCTAGAGCAGCAGTAAACAAGTTTCGAAACCTCAACTTGAGTGTGTGCTTCATCCTTGTTCTTGCTAGTTCTTCGATTGCTTGAAAGAATAGACCTTCGTAGTCTGGTCATCCGTGTTCTTGGCACGGTTGATAACGACGAGGAGTGTGGTTTAGCGATTGCAGGCGCTTATCCTTGTGTGGTTCGTAGCCGGATCGTCAAAGTCATCCTCTGCCAAATCGAAGTTATCCCCTCACCGGAAGATCGGGCCGTCTTGTGCGCATCATTTGGTATCAGAGCAATGGTTGACCAGTGAGTTCTTGTATCTTGTTTAGTTGTTTGATTGTGTTCTTCCTAGAGTCCAGAAAATTTGCCCCCCAAAAAGTTTGTTTGTCCGCTGTCAACCCCGTTGTGACTTTCAATTGGCTAATTTTGTTTTTGCTAAATTGAGTTTGCATTCGTTCTAGTATTGTCTTGTTGCTGTTCATCTTCTTGTTCATCTCCCCACGTCAAAATCCATCCCTAAAACCCAAAAACAAAAAACCCCATCTCGGCCTGAAAGATCACCTTTCTGCAGCCGCCACCAAAAATGCCATAAAACTCAATTCCCTTATCATTTTTTAGTTAAACAAAAAGGAGTAGATCCGTGACTTAGTATTCTATGTTGATGCCAATTTTCACATCCATACTTGCAAGCACGAGAAATCTGTGAATGTTTCAATAAGACCTAATTGCTGTCCTGAAATCTGCATCTGTGTGCAATTGTAAAATTCGTGCAAAAGTTTTTTGTTGAATTTCAGAAAGTTTGTCGAAAAGAATGGTTGTTGCAAATTCCGTCAGGAAGAAAACCAAAAAAACATCATTGAAAAAAAGGCACCTGACTAAAAGAAACGGCCAAAATACCGACCTGCTGTCTGGTGGACAGAAATCAGCAAAATACAAAGTTGGATCCATCTTGTGCTTCCAAGTTGCAAATTGCATATGCTTGAATTTTGTTGTGTTTACCACTTGTATCCATTGCCATATCTTTTGTTTTAGCCTAATATCCATCTTTGTTTGACCAGCAACATAGGCTAATTGCTAGTTTCAAACAATTATTCAATTCTATGCAAATTCTGAAATTGGCTGATTGTTTTCCTTTGCTACTCATTATAAAGCCTTTCCGAGCTCCACTTTCTACTAACCATACAGGTGATAAGCCTTGCAATCGCTTTATTCACATTTGAGTTTGGTTTATCACGAACCAGCCAACAACCGGTTGCACCACTTGCTGCATTCGTAAGAATTTGTAAGAGCTTGGTAAGAGCTAGAGAGAGTGACACCCAATCATTTCAGCAAGTAGTAGTGATAGGGAACTACACATCTTTGTGTGTTTTTCTATTTATTACTAACCATGGCAGATGATAATGGAAGCATTGAGGAAAACCAAGCTAAAATTCTCACATCTCGCTCGAGAGGAATCATGCAACACTTGACACGATTGCTCAACATGCATGCTGAGAACTACGACAATACTATGGCTGAGATCAACAACAACCTTGCGACACTTCGTGATCGTATTGATCGTCTTGATGGACAACAACCACCACATGCCAATCAAGCCAATCATGCACCAAGACAAAATGGAGCACCAGGATGCCGTACCCCACTTGCTGCCCGCTCTTGGACAAATGGAGTAGAAGAAGAGAACAATTGCATTGCTGATACAAAGGACGATGATGTTTTTAACTCCCACAATGATCATCGGCGCCTTCGACACAATCGACAAGGTATGGGTAGAAAACAGCGTGAACAACGGGAGGTACGTGATGATCCATTAGGAAAGATTAAATTTATAATGCATCCATTTGCTGGAAAGTTCGATCCTAATGCATATATTAATTGGGAGATAGCGGTAGACAAAGAATTTGCAAAGTATGATTTATCTGAAAACCAAAAGATTAGTGCTGCAGTCAAAGTGTTAACGTCAGATGCAATATATTGGTGTCTAGACATGATAAACAACCTAAAACTTGGAATGCCATGAAAAAACTTATGAGAGATGATTATGTTCCTGAATATGTTGCTGAATATTTGCTTACTAAACTTCAACGCTTAAAACAGGGTTCTAAAACTGTTATAGAATACTATCATGAATTGGAAAATTGTTTGTTGCGTTGTGGTTTACAAGAATGTGAACAAGCTACTGAACTTAGGTTCATACGTGGACTTAATCATGAAATTCAGGATGTTCTTGTTGATGAAACATTAAGTTGTCTTTCAGACTTGATTAAATGTGCTTGCAGAGCTAAAAACATGCTTGTTGAATCTTTAAAAGAGTCATTAGTGCCATCAAAAACAGGTACTCTACCAATACAAACAGTTGCGGATCCATTTCCCTCGGCCATTACCAAAGCTAGTTAAGCTAAACAAGGTAAACCTGCTCTGATACCACTTGAAGGATCTAGTTGGCCTAGAGGGGGGTGAATAGGCAACTTCTGCAAGTTTTAACTTTTTAACAGCAATTCACTATATTATCTAAGAGAATAACTCACAACAGAGTCTAATACAGAAGTAGAACAAATAATGATAACAGCGAAAGCAATAAAGAGAAATAAATACAAGAAAGACAGAGATTTATCTCGTGGTTCAGAGCCTCACTCCTAATCCACGTTGAAGCACTTCTTCCGAAGTATAGCTTCTCCAAAGCTAGTCGCAGTAGATCTGGTGATCACTCAGGTAACTCTTTCACAACTCGAGTGAGGTGAGTTCCAAACCTTTCACAACCATAGTGGCCTTCCACAATCACTTTTAGACAGGTCGCACTGTACACTTCCTCCAAGCTGTCTAGGATCACTAAGATCCAAGAGTAATAAACTTTGCACAAGTTCTGTCTCTTGGTTCACTCGCAAATCATATAGCTAGACTTTGGCTTGGAGCTAAAACACTTAGAGGTGTTTGAGAATTTTTGGTTTGAAAGTGAAGCACAGACTCCTTTTTGAGAATGAGAGCTATTTTCAATGCTAAAATGTAAAGGAGTTCGTTCCACATATTGGTAGATGGCTCAAGAAATGCTTATATAGCCATTTGGAATGAATATAGCCGTTACACCTGCTACTGTAGCCGTTGGACGTGTCAGATGTCAAAAATTCGGCTGATGGTCAAGACCTTCGAC
>CM070723.1:34272003-34428134 GCA_036346275.1 Otatea glauca | reverse complement strand
TGGGTTTTGTTTGATTAGTTTAGCCAAGTGCAAATTTTGTGTCTTCAAGTTGTGCTGGACAGCCACCTTGTCAAGATTCTCAATAGAACCCAACCTTGATTTTGCTTTCAATTCTTATTTGCAATTTCAGATTGCTTTTACTATTGTTTTTGCATGTTCTTCGATTACTTGCAGGAATTGAATCTCGTGTTCAGGTTGATCGTGCCCACGGCAAGATCAATAACACTCCGGAGTTGGTTTAGCGATTGCTAAGGCGCATCATCGTCGTACGTTGTAGTCGGATCGTCAAAATCGGTTCCACCCAAATCGATAGTTATCGCTCTCATCAAAAGATTGGGACACAACCTCACATCAGGTGGTATCAGAGTTTCAAGTTGCTCGGTGAGAGATTTTGTACCGTAGATTAGTTTTTGTTTTCTATCCTAAATTGAAAATTACTCCACAAAAAATTCAACCTTTAGATTCAATCTGGTATTTTAGTGACTTTTGTTAGGTTTTGATCCATTAGAGTCCTTGTTTTAGTTCTTGATCGTTTTTCCTTCGCGTAGCTTTTTTCAATCTGTCCGATACTTTGTTTTATTCATAACTTTCACATACGAGCTCAGATTCTAGTGTTTTTGCACTTTCCTAAAACCTGGGAACAATCTCTTCGAAAACCTAGTTGTGCATGGACTCTAATTCTTGAGGCAAATCAGTTTAATCTAGATGTCAAAGTTTTGGAAGCAAGTTGCACTTCGATCCAGATCGGTTCGGTATTTTAATCATAATTCTCACATCCGAACTCTGATTGGGATGTTTTATACTTTCTGAATCCTTGAAGAGTTCTCTACAAAAACGTTTTTGGGTGTCCTATGTGATTAGGAATCCTTCAAACCGAATTTGATTCGGATTCGAATTAGTCCAGCGGGCTGAAATTGGGGTATTCTGTGCTATTCGGTTTTGAGCCATAACTTTCACACCCGAGCTCCAAATTGCATGTTCTTGTACTCTTTTGAAAGCTGAGGACATAAGATTCAATTCTTTCCATAGTGAACCTTCTAAATTCGGTCGTTTTGAAGCTGTAATCTATCGACAAATCTGCTGCCCTAGAAACATTGAATTTGGGTATCTTGCTTCAATTCGTGTTCTATCTTTGTTCCTTTGAGTTGGTTGAGTCCAGTAGCATCCACAATCCATAAAACCCAAAAAATATCAGTGTACATACCTTTGGGAACCAGTTCATCCTTTGCGAGTACTTTGATCCCAATTGAGACTAGTTATTTGATATTGCTTAGGGCTACTTGATACATTGCATAATCTTGTTTTATCATATCATACTGTCTTGTGATATCAAGTTAGGGATTCCAAAACTTTGTTCATGTAGTGTTGGCCAAAAGTCACTCAAAAAAAGAAAAGAGAAAGAAAGAGCCAAAAGAAAAAAAAGAGAAGAAAAAAAAAGAAATGAAAATAGTGGCCGGTCGTACTACATTGAGCAAAACCCTAATTTGTGTTCATTATTTTAGATTGTGCAATTGTATTAATTGTTGAGCAATCTTGTGCCCTTTTTACATTCTTGAAGCAATAAGCTAGCGTCTCTTTACGACTTGTGCAATAGAGCTTTTGGTGCCTCACTTATATTTTATAGCTCATTTCTTGATTGCATAAGTACCATCATCTTTGCACGTGAGTTGCCTTGAAATTCGCTTATATCTTTGAGATCGGCAACTAGGACTTTTGAATTCTAGTTTGGGTCATTACTTATCATTACAATAACTAGAATTATCAGATTGTATAGGAAAAAGTATAGCCTACCCAGCTCCACATATTCTACGCTCGTACGTTTGTTCGGTCCCTTGGCAATCGCTTTATCCAAGTTTGGGAGAACTTTTGACACCGCCAACGGCCGACAACTCCTGCAACACGGTAAGAACTTGTAAGAGCTTTGGTTAAGGCTTGAGAGTTGAGCGACTTTTCTCCATTTCCTAGTAGTTGTTAGGGAATTACATAAACCTTTGTGTTTCCCTTTTTGCTACTAACCATGTCAGGTGACAAGAGTTCACTGCGTCATTCTCCACGCATGAAGGGCAATATCGACTCACTAATGAGCGAATGTTGCTGCAAGAAGACCATCTCGGTCCATCGAGATTGCTCGGGGAGTTGCTAACATGCCCTTACTACTATTTTGTCTAGACATGATGATATGCTTGCAAGCTGCTGCTCCTGGAACTTCCTGTCCTCCGCCTCATCTCCTAAGCAACAACAATGGTGTACTACGTTGCTGGCGGGTTCCCATTGCTGCCTCGGCTTCCCAGCATGAACCCATTTGCCTCGGTCGCCCCACAACACGCCATGCTGGTTCATCAAGCGATGATGAACAAGGTAAAATCAAGTTTGAATTGCCTTTTTTGATGGAAAGTTCGATCCTAATGCATATATTAATTGGGAGATTGCGGTAGACAAAGAATTTGCAAACTATGACTTATCTGAAAACCAAAAGATTAGTGCCGTAGTTCAAGTGTTAACGTCATGTGCAATATATTGGTAGAAGCATATATCTAGACATGATAAAAAACCTAGAACTTGGAATGCCATGAAAAGACTTATGAGAAATTATTATGTTCCTGAATATGATGCTGAATATTTGCTTACTAAACTTCAACGCTTAAAACAAGGTTCTAAAACTGTTATAGAATACTTTCACGATTTGCAAAATTGTTTGTTGCTTTGTTGTGGTTTACAAGATTGTGAAGAAGCTCTTGAGCTTAGGTTTATACATGGACTTAATCATGAAATTCAGGATGTTCTTGTTGGTGAAACATATAGTTGTCTTTTAGCATTAATTAAATGTGCTTGTAGAGTGAAAACATGCTTGCTGAATCTTTGAAAGAGCCTTTAGCTTCCTTTGAGGTGCCCATTGTTGCACCTTCTATTGTAACTAACATTTTGCGAGAAAAGTGAGCACCATCGTGAGAAAGATGAAGAAGAAAATGTGCGAGAATGAGGAGATATTTGCTGCTCCATGTATGTGGAGAGTTGGAAATTGAAGTTGCACCTACAACAACGAGAATGATTTAGAAGGTAATGTAAAATATATGGACTGTATACTTGGTGAAAATCATTTTGAAGAGATACAACATCCATGAATCATGTTATCGTAGAGCAACTATTAATGGAACCCATTCTTTGATTGGCTTGCTATTTACGGTGGTAAAGAAGAGTTGTGTGATAATGCTTCACTTATATCCATACAACTAGTGAATGAACATGAAACATTTATATTTGAACTAAACACTTACGCTGAACACAAACATGTTATTCACATTGCCAATGAAGAAGATGAGCTTAAATTGATGTCTTCTTTAGATACTTTAGGTTACATTGAATTTGATGTTCTGTGTGATCTGGATAGTTTCAAGGAGAAGATTTTTGTACATTCTGATTTGCCATGGTTATCACGAAATATTTTCCATGTTGTTGGCAAACATAATGATAAAGGAGAATACAAAGTGCATAGATTATACATTTGTTCAGATCTGAGACCTCCACATCCTATGCAACAATGTGATCAATTTGATAATTCTAATATCATATCAAGTACGCCTACTGTCGATTATAATCTATATGATAGTTTTCAAGAAAGGGTATGTTTGGGTGATTTTGATTCACGAGACATTGATTTGATCACAAAAGATATGCATGTTGCTGTGCTCTTTCTCACTACTAACATTTTGTAGGAGAATGTGATGGAATCGAGGATGACTCCAATTCAAGAAAGGAAGAATGATGAGACCATGCTCGTCCTGGATATGATCAACGCTATATCAATTTGGCGACACTTCACGGCATCCTCTGTATCATCTAAATCTACTAGGATGGCTTTCCTTCATAGAGGGGAGGAAGCGTCCAAGAGTGCAAGCTTTCAACATGCCTTTATATGCTGGAAAGAAATATTGAGCTTTATGGATGATCTTCACATGAGAATACTTTTTGTTGAGGACAAGCTAAAAGTGAGCATGAGTCGAGACGACTCAAATTCAAGAAAGGGAGTATGATGAGGATATCACTAATACGGATATGACCACATTTGGTTGTGCCAACTCCAACACATCATCCACGGGCCAAGAAGAGAGATCAAATCCATCACGTTACGGAATCCAATTCGGCCTCTGAGACAGCACCGACTTCAAATATGAATACCTTTTGCATACGGACTCGATTTGGGTGAACTTGGACTTGATTGAAAGCTTACAACGATATCTTTCGAATGGATCTAATCTCAGGCCCAGATTCATCGTAGATCAACCGAAATCATTAAAACAATGTACTACAATCTGTTTTGGCTGTTTCGGACCTTGTAAGCGTGTGGGGGCCCAAGCCCAAGTTGTGTGCGCCCCCCTTGGCTCTACACAACCCTAAGACGTCCCTCTCACGTCCATCCCTCTTATAAACTCAGTAGCCATCGCTTTAGAAACTTGGGTTTTGTTTGATTAGTTTAGCCAAGTGCAAACTTTGTGTCTTCAAGTTGTGCTGGACAGCCACCTTGTCAAGATTCTCAAAAGAACCCCACCTTGATTTTGCTTTCAATTCTTATTTGCAATTTCAGATTGCTTTTACTATTTTTCTTGCATGTTCTCGATTGCTTGCAGGAATTGAACCTTGTGTTCAGGTTGATCGTGCCCACGGCAAGATCAATAATACTCCGGAGTTGGTTTAGCGATTGCTAAGGCGCATCGTCGTCGTACGTTGTAGTCGGATCGTCAAAGTCGGTTCCACCCAAATCGATAGTTATCGCTCTCATCGAAAGATCGGGACACAACCTCACATCAAGTTGTATGGCGTTGCATTCATAATGATGAAGACGATGGTATCAAGCAAGGTGGCTAGGTGAACAAATCAAGCAAGGTGGCAAGGTGAACAAACAAGCATGATGATGGAGATCTTAATGCTAAGGGCCATGCTATTTCACAGCTTATTTTGATTTTCTGTGGATGTGTGTTTAATCCTTGCTATTTTCTTTATGCTCATTGCATGTGATGCTATGTTCTTAGTACATATTGTTCATCCCTATAGTTAAAATTTTAAATCAAAATGTCTATCCAATTGTTGCACCTATCAAGAATTTAGATCGTTATTGATATGACTACCAAAGTAGTATATCAATGGCTATCTTAATAGATGATTGAGATGTGTTGGACACATCACGCATAACAATGGTAGATTTAATCAAGCTATCAAAACGATTTTTGGCTTGAGGACATAAGTGATTGGGACTTGATTTCAGTAATGAAGGAACCTATACAAGACAATTGGTGTCTAGAAAAACACACATGAGGCAGGTTTCTTAATTGGCACCCGAAAATGGGAAGTGCTCCCTCCCTCATGTGAGCCCTTGGGGCAGGTTGACCTGGCCATGAGTAAAGTTGACGGAGGCATTCATTACTTGTTTTCATACTCAACAAACAAGAGTTACATAAGATGTAATTAGCAAAGGTGTTGCTTACTTATGTCATTAAATTTGTAGAAGTGATGCCAAAGCTCGCTAGTGTTTGATGAATATGGATCTTGAATACTCACTATGTGTCTATAAAAGGGACATAAAATAGGAGTTTCTTTTATTAAAATGTTTCATAAAATTTTTACATAAACATAGTGCTTAGAATCTTTGCATGTCTTTGTTGTAGTTCAATGGCACCTTCTCCTACTCCTACTACACCTTGTTTTGCTTTGAGATCGGTTTTGGAAAGGGAAAAACTTAATGGAACTAATTTTGTTGATTGGTATCGCAACCTGAGAATTGTTCTCAAGCATGAAAAGAAAGACTATGTTCCAGAGAATCCAATTCCTGATGAACCAGCCGAAAATGTTCCTCGCAATTTGTAGGTTGAATACTGAAAAACATGTTAATGTACATGCAGAGGTCATTGTCTCATGCTTGTCACCATGGACTCACGAGCTCCAAAGCAATATGAGGACAGGATGCTTACAATATGATTGTGGGCTGAAGGGCATGTTTGGGAATCAAGCAAAAGCTGAGAGGTATGGTATCTCAAAGCTTTTATTTACTTGTGGTGGTTGAAGGTAGTCAGGTCACCCTCATGTGATCAAGATGATTGGTTACATCGGAGATTGGAAAAACTTGAGTTTCACTTAGCCTCGGTTTGGCCACAGATGTTATTCTCTGTCTCTCGCCCACGAGCTTTGAGCCATTCATTATGAATTTTCATATGAATAGCATGGAGAAAAGCCTAACCGAGCTACATGGGATGCTCAAGGCTGCTAGAGAAAGCATTAAGAAAAACCCAATCATGTGATGATGGTTGAAAAACAACTGCATTCAAAAGAGGAAGGCTAAGGCTAGAGGCAGGAAAGAGCAAGGGCAAGGGCAAGGGCAAGGCTCAAGATGAGATCGCAAGCCTCAAAACTAAGCTTGAAGCTTAAAGTTGGCCCTCAACCTAATACCCAATACTTCTATTGCAAGAAATCGGGACATTGGAAGCGGAACTGAAAAGTACCTGTAGATAAGAAGAATGGAAATGTGGTTTCTACTTTAGGTATTAATATTATAGAAATTAATCTTGCTACTTCTTCACTCAGCTCATGGGTATATGATCTGGGTTCGGTTGCTCACATTTGCAATTCGATTCAGGGGCTGATAAAAAGTAGACACTTGGCAAAAGGAGAAGTGGATCTTGTGTGGGAATAAAGCAAGAGTTCTTGGTCTTGCCATTGGCACATACCATTGCATTTGCCTTCAGGATTAGTTTTAGAACTCAATAATTGTTATTTTGTTCCATCTTTGAGTAGAAACATTATTTCATCTTCTTGTTTGGAACATGAAGGTTATGATTTCAGAATAAAGAACTTTGTTTGTTCAATATTTTTGAATGATATGTATTATGGTCGTTGCCCCATGGTGGATGGGTTGTACGTCCTTGAACTCGAAGAAAAACCTGTCTATAACATTAATGTAAAAAGGCATCGGCTTAATGATTTGAACCCTACCTTTTTATGGCATTGTCGCTGAGGTCATATAAATGAGAAGCGCATGAAGAAGCTCCATGGTGATGGACTTCTAACCTCATTTGATTTTGAATCATTTGAAACATGTGAATCTTGTTTACATGGCAAGATGACAAAAGCCCCTTTCACGGGTTTTAGTGAGAGGCGAGTGAGTTATTGGCCTGGTACATCTGGATGTATGTGGACCAATGAGCTCATTGCTAGGGGTGGGTTTGATGCTTTGTAACTTTTAGATGACTTTAGTAGATATGGATATATCTACTTAATGAGGCATAAATCTGAAACTTTTGAAAGGTTTAAAGAGTTTCAAAGCGAAGTACAAAATCAACTTGGCAAATCAATAAAACACTTACGATCAGTTGTGGTGGCGAATACTTGAGCCAAGAGTTTAGTGATCATCTAAAGCAATGTGGAATCGATGAGGACATCACTTCTATGGATATAGCCACACTGCAAATCCATCACCTAAACATCAATCGGTCCCGTTGCTGTAATACAAGGACCAATTACTCGAGCTCGCGCCGCGTCAACTCAATTACCGGTGAATCGTTCCTCGGGCTTCATACGAATATTTTAATGGATGGAATGCTACTTAATTCTTGTGATGATGTCCTTTGCCTTAGGAACTTGGGTGAGAACCAACCAAGATGAAGGATAGAAGAGAAGTGCACGAGTTGTGTTGAGTTCGACTCTGGGCAGGGCTGAATTGTTTGGCCGCCACTACTACATCGGACTCGGTTTTGGACGTTCTTGTAATTCACTAAAAGCTTATCAAGTCTACTTTCCAATGGATCTATAATCACATCAAACTCCATCTGAGTCGGCGGAATTGTCAATAAAGGAGCATCATTTTTTTAGTTCGAGTCAAAAGTGGGCATTTGGCCTTGTAACAAGTAAAACCCACTTAAGGTCGCACCTAGGGTTCCTAGGCGCCTCTCCACAATATAAACAGCCAGCCGCCGCCATTAGGCGGTGGGTTTTCTTTAGATCAAAGATAGCGTTGCTACTTCTTGTAATCGGCGTGTTGGCTAAAGCGCCGAATTACTTGTCATCGAAACCCCTCTTTTGTGATTACGAATGAACTCATGGTTTCAATTATAATTTCAGTTGCTTGTTCATCTTGTTCTTGCGTGTTCTTGATTGCTTGCGGGGACAAAGGCCTTCGTTGTCGGAGTTGATCGTGCACGGCAAGATCAATAACAACCGAGTCGGTGTAACGATTGCTAGGCGCATCGTGCGGGACGGCGTAGTCGGATCGCCAACGTCTTCTTCCACCCAATCAAATCTATCCTCTCGCCGAAGGTCGGGACCTATCCTTCTATCGAGAATCGTTCGCAACTTACTTCGCCAGAGCGCCTCAATGGAATGGCGTGTCGAGCAGCGAAACGAACTTTATTAGATATGGTTCGGTCAATGATGAGCCAAAGCAGATCGCCATTATTCTTCTAGGGTTTCGCTCTAGAGGCAATTGCGTTCACTTTGATAGGGTCCCATCAAAATCCGTTGAGAAGGCGCCATATGAGATATGGGTGAGGAGAAGACCCATGTTGTCATTTCTCAAGATATGGGGATGTGAGGCTTATGTAAAACATTTACAATCGAGATAAGCTCGCACCTAAATCAAAAAATGCTTTTTGTGGGGTATCCTAAAGAAACAAAAGGATATTACTTTTACAAAGAAAGCGAGAACAAAGTTTTGTTGCTCGAAATGGTGTCTTTTGGACAAAGAGTTTCTTTCAAAAGAAATCAGTAGGAGTGATGTGTATCTTGATGAA
The DNA here is from genome assembly GCA_036346275.1 of Otatea glauca. NCBI lineage: Eukaryota > Viridiplantae > Streptophyta > Magnoliopsida > Poales > Poaceae > Otatea > Otatea glauca. The sequence goes on along the minus strand of CM070723.1, from coordinate 34,419,360 downwards.
GTTCGAGAATCACATGAATATGTTCAAGCTACCTGAACCTTCACAAGATGTACAAAGTGTTGTACAACTTTGTGGAAGAGACTCTCCCACGTGGGTCGGGAGGCCACGTCATGTACCAATAAGATATGGGAATGACATATTATTGTTAGACAATATGAGCCCATGACTTATGAAGAAACAATGATGGACCCAAACTTGAAAAATGGTTTGAAGCCATGAGATCAGAAATTCAATTCATGCATGACAATCAAGTTTGGAACTTGGTGATTCTCTGATGGTGTAAAACCATTGAATACAAATGGATTTTGAAGAAGAAGATAGACGTAGATGGAAATGTTCAGATCTATAAGGCACAGTTGGTGGCAAAGGGTTTCAAACAAGTTCAAGGAGTTGACTATGATGAAACATTTTCACCGGTAGCAATGCTCAAATGCATGCGGATCATTTTAGCTATTCTTTGCATATTTCGATTATGAAATATGGCTGATGGATGTCAAAACAGCCTTCCTTAATGGGAATCTATCTGAGGATGTATACATGATACAACCTGAAGGTTTTGTTGATCCTAAATATGCTAAAATGGTATGCAAGCTTCAAAGATCCATTTATGGGTTAAAGCAAGCATCTCGGAGTTGGAATATTCGTTTTGATGATGTGGTCAAGGGTTTTGACTTTATCAAAAACAAAGAAGAGCCTTGTGTTTACAAGAAGGCTAGTGGGAGCGGAGCGCACTTGTGTTTCTGATTTTGTTTGTGGATAACATATTATTGATCGTGAATGATATTCCTATGCTTGAAGATATTAAAACTTCATTGAAAAGGAGTTTCTCAATGAAGGACTTGGGAGAAGCATGCTATATCTTGGGCATAAAAATCTATAGAGATAGATCAAAAGGTTAATTGGATTAAGGAAGGAAACATACATTGACAAGATATTGAAAGGTTCAATATGCATGAATCCAAGAGAGGTTTCATGCCAATGTGACATGGCATCGATCTGTAAGAATCGGTGTCCTTCGACATCGATGAGTGAGACGAGATGAGCAAGATTCCATATGCTTCAGCTATTGGGTCTATTATGTATGCCATGATATGTACGCCCGGATGTCTCATATGCTCTAAGTGTCACGGCGGATACCAAGCGGATCATGGTGATGGTCATTGGATAGCCGTAAAAATATCTGAAGTACTTGAGAAGAACAAAGGGTATGTTCCTTGTTTTTGGGTTGCAAAGGGTTACACCGATGCAAGCTTCAAGCGACAAAGATGATTTTGATCGCAATCGGGTTTGTGTTTACACTAAATGGAGGAGAAAGAAGTAAATTGGAAGAGTTCCAAGCAAAACACGGTGGTGACTCTATGTGAGCGGAGTACATTGCGGCGGAGGCCGCAAAAGAAGCGTGTGGATTAAGAAGTTTATCACGAGTTTGGTGTGGTCGCTAGTGACTCTAGTCAAAGGACATCTATTGTGATAATAGTGGTGCCATTGCACAAGCAAAAGAGCCTAGATCACATCAAATCTAAACACATACTCGTGCTTTCACCTTATTCGCGAGATCGTGGATAGAGGTGGCGTGAGAATATGCAAAGTACATCACGGAAGCCAATGTGGCGATCCGTTGACAAAGCCAACGCCACGACCCTAAGCATGAGGCACCACGAGGTCTATTGGTATTAGATACTTAATTGATTGACTCAAGTGCAAGTGGGAGATTGTTAGTGTTATGCCCTTGAGGCAATCATTTAGATGATTGTAACATGACTATGTTTTTGAATAAAATATGATTATTGGTCCAATGAATGTATATCATTGTATTGATCAACAAGTATGTGACTTGCTTATGAAGCTCTTTAATTATTGATATAATTCGATAAATATCTACGATCGGATATCATCGTATAGGATAATGATGAATAGATCAGCACATGTAGTGATCGATGATCATGCTTCATAGATCATGGGATATGGAGATATCATCTATACATTGTGGGCGCATGTTAAAGAACATGGGTTAGATAGACCATGCCATGGGACAACTGCGAGAATGTTTCATTCTTATGTGTCATCGATGTATCTCATACATAGTAGATGTATGATCCTTAGAACTGAGATTGTCATCTTCCCTACATGTGTAATAGTTTTCTTTGGGGCTATCAAACACTACTTCCTAACAGGATAGTTATAAAGGTAGCTTTCATGTTTACTATGAAACGTGCAGAGGAAAGTTAGCGATCAAGATGGATTTTCCACTCCAATGAGAGCGGAGATATATGATAAGGCCACTCGTGTGATATGATTAAGGAAGTGCATGGCCATGCCGTGATTGAGAGTCAATCACAACTTATTAATATATCACGGATCGAGAGATGGATTAAATCATCAAAGGATGACATGCTTCTTGCCTTGAGTTCAATCTTCATATAGTTGGCAAAGTGATTATTACATGAGTACTTTTGATAGGTTCGTCGATTTGATCATAGTATGTTTGGGAGTTGGCATAAGCAAGGCCGCTACCAACTATTGGATTGAAAAGGAGTTTTTTAATCCATGTCCAAGCGTCGTGAACCTGCGGTCACACACTTAATGGTTGGGGCGCATTAATTTGGATTGGATCCGTAATTAATAGACCTCGTGGGCTTAACTGCGATGGGCCACTGGTTTAGGGTTTCATCTCGTGGCTATATAAGGAGGGGCGAGGGTGGGCACGGGTGTGCTTTCCACGGTTTAGAAGTGATTCACGAAACCCTAGCCTCCTCTCTCGGCCTGCTAGAGTGACCAGTGCTTGCACACCGACTCACGGCGTTCCATCCTGGGACGTGTGGACTACTGCGGTGTGGCTGCTGCGGCTATGACGCGGGAGGGCGATCCCTCCATCGGCCTTAGCGACTACGGCGAGGACAATCCACTACATCGGCCTTACGAAGGATTCGCAGCTGCTGCGTCTAGTGGTAATCTAATCTGTGATCCTTCTTGCGAGTAGCTTTACGGTTATCTGGTAGTTTTTGTGCTAGTGTAGCATACGCGTTCCTCTTCATCATGCGGGAAGCTCGACCACCCGCTCGGGCAAGTGGTTACGCCCATGACTTTCGGGGATTCCACGAACTTCCACACAAGGCGATCACCTTTGAGATGGTCGATGAGGACCTCCCCTATAACACCGTCCTCGGGCGGCCACCTGATTAAGTTCATGGCGCGAATCACTCGAACAGCGGTGCATGAAGTTCCGGGCTGGCGGCATCATAGCGATGCGTGCAACCTCAAGGCGCCGCATTGTGAGAAAAAGGCCTTAGAGCTCGCCGGCATGCTACCTCAGCAGGTCGAGACAACCCGACCGCGCCGTCGGAAGCGGCAATCCGCCAGATGGCCCGACCAAGGCTTTGCGGCTCGAGGAGGAAGCTCGGGCAAGTCGCCCTCATTTCCACCCAGCTCGGCGCAAAATAGGAAGGCAGGCTCGTCACCTTCCTCGAAATAATAAAAGCATTTTTGCATGGGAACCGGCGGACATGCGGGGGTCCAACGGAGGTGGTCGAGCACAAACTACAAACAAAGCCTAGCTGCGATCCGTGCGCGGAAGTTGGGCACTTCTCCCTGATAAGGAGGCAATAATCGAGGAGCACCTCGACAAGCTCCTAAGGGCGGCTTCATTCGCGAGGTCAACTACTCGAATGGCTAGCCAACCACATAATTGTGCAAAAGAAAGGTGGGAAATGGAGAATGCGTCGATCACACGGGCTTAAGCGCTGCGTGCCCCAAAGATAACTTCCTCTTACGCATATAGATCAAATTGTGGACTCCACCGCCCATGCCAAGATGTTGAGTTTTCTCGCGCCTATTACAGCTACCACTAGATCAAGCTCGCGAGGAAGGCGAGGATAAGACCGCTTTCATCACACGTTCGGAACCTACATTTACACGACCATGTCATTCGGCCTCATAGCGGTGCAGCGTTCGGATCACCATCCCTACAATGATATGATTGAGCTGCTGCACCAAGCACGTGAGACAATCTTGTGCCCTTTTACATTCTTGAAGCAATAAGCTAGCGTCTCTCTCGACTTGTGCAATAGAGCTTTTGGTGCCTCACTTATTTTTATAGCTCGTTTCTTGATTGCATAAGTACCATCATCTTTTGCGTGAGTTGCCTTGAAATTAAACTTATATCTTTGAGATCGGCAACTAGGACTTGTGAATTCTAGTTTGGGTTATTACTTATCATTACAATAACTAGAATCATTAGATTGTATAGGAAAAAGTATAGCCTACCCAGCTCGCATATTCTCGCTCGTCGTTTGTTCGGTCCCTTGGCAATCGCTTTATCCAAGCTTGGGAGAACTTTTGACACCGCCAGCGCCGACAACTCTGCAACACGGTAAGAACTTGTAAGAGCTTTGGTTAAGGCTTGAGAGTTGGCGACTTTTCTCCACTTCCTAGTAGTTGATAGGGAATTACATAAACCTTTGTGTTTCCCTTTTGCTACTAATCATGTCGGTAATAAGAGTTCACTTGCATCATTCTCCACGCATGAAGGGCAATGTCGACTCACTAATGTGCGAATGTCGCTGCAAGAAGACCGTCTCGGTCCATCGAGGCTGCTCGAGGAGTTGCTAACACTACCCTTACTACTATTTTGTCTAGACTTGATGATATGCTTGCATTGCTGCCTGGAACTTCAGGTCCTCCGCCTCGTCTCTAAGCAACAACAATGATTTACTACGTGCACAATGGGTTCCCATTGCTGCCCGCTTCCAGACATGGACCATTGCCTCGGTCGCCCCACCACACATCGCCACGGGTTCATCAGCGATGATGAACAAGGTAAAAGCAAGTTTGAATTGCCTACTTTTGGTGGAAAGTTTGATCCTAATGCATATATTAATTGGGAGATAGTAGTAGACAAAGAATTTGCAAACAATGACTTATCGAAAACCAAAAGATTAGTACATGATTAAAGTGTTATATTCGGATGCAATATATTGGTGGAAGCATATATCTAGACATGATAAAGAACCTAAAACTTGGAATGCCATGAAAAGACTTATGAGAAATGATTATGTTCTGAATATATTGCTGAATATTTGCTTACTAAACTTCAATGCTTAAAACAAGGTTCAAAAACTGTTATAGAATACTATCATGAATTGCAAAATTGTTTGTTGCGTTGTGGTTTACAAGAATGTGAAGAAACTACTGAGCTTAGATTCATCGTGGACTTAATCATGAAATTCAGGATGTTCTTGTTGATGAAACATATAGTTGTCTTTCGAATTGATTGAATGTGCTTGTAGAGTGAAAACATGCTCTTTGAATCTTTAAAAGAGCCTTTAGCTTCATTTGAGGTGCCCATTGTTGCACCTTCTATTGTAGCTTACATTTTGCAGAAAAGTGAACACCATCGGGATAAGGATGAAGAAGAAAATGTGCAGAAAGAGGAGATCTTTGTTGCTCCATACGTATGTGAAGAGCTGGAAATTGATGTTGCACTTACAACCACTGAGAATGATTTAGAAGGTAATGTCAAAGGTATGAACTGTATACATGGTGAAAATCATTTGGAAGAGATAAAACTGTCCATGAATCATGCTATCGTAGAGCAACTATTAATGGAACCCATTGCTGATTTACTTACTATTCCTAGTGGTAAAGAAGAGTTTTGTGATAATGCTTCACTTATATCCACACAACAACTAGTGAATGAACATGAAACATTTATATTTGAACTAAACAATTGCGTTGAACATAAACATGTTATTCACATTGCTAATGAAGAAGATGAGCATAAATTGATGTCTTGTTTAGATACTTTAGGTTACATTGAATTTGATGTTACGTATGATCTGGATAGTTTCAAGGAGAAGATTTTTGTACATTCGATTTGCTATGGTTATCACAAAATATTTTCCATGTAGTTGGCAAACATAATGATAAAGGAGAATACAAAGTGCATAGATTATACATTTGTTCAGATCTGAGACCTCCACATCCTATGCAACAATGTGATCAATTTGATAATTCTAATATCATATCAAGTACCCTCTCATTGATTATAATCTATATGATAGTTTTCAAGAAAGGGAGTGTTTGGGTGATTGTGATTCACGAGCCATTGATTTGATCATAAAAGATATGCATGTTGCTTTGCTCTTTCTCGCTACTAACATTTTGCGGTGAATGTGATGGAGTGGGGATGACTCCAACTCAAGAAAGGGAGAATGATGAGACCATGTTAGTCTGGATATGATCAACACTATATCAATTTGGCGACACTTCACGGCATCCTCTGCATCATCTACATCTACTAGGATGGCTTTCCTTCCACAGAGGAGGAAGCATCAAAGAGTGCAAGCTTCGACATGCCTTTATATCTTTGGAAAGAAATATTGAGCTATGTGGATGATTTTGGATGAGAATGTTTTTGTTGAGGGCGAGCTAAAAGATGAGCATGAGTCGAGGACAACTCAAATTCAAGAAAGGGAGGATGATGAGGACATCACTACTACGGATATGACCATCAACTCCAACACGTCATCCACGGGCCCAGAAGAGAGAGAGATCAAATCCATCACGTTCTGGAATCCAATTCGGCCTCCTGAGATAGCACCGACTTCAAATATGAATAACTTTTGCATACGGACTCCGATTTGGGTGATCTTGGACTTGATTAAAAGCTTACAATGAGATCATTCCAATGGATCAAATACCAATGTCGTGAATCAGTCAGAACCATCAAAACAATACACTACAATACTGTTTTGGGCTGTTTTGGGCCTTCTAGCGTGTGGGGCCCAAGCCCAAGTTGTGTCGCCCCTTGGCTGCACACAACCCTAGGACGTCCCTCTCATGTAAACTCAGTAGCCGCCGCTTTAAGCACTTGGGTTTTGTTGAATTAGTTTAGCCAAGTGCAAACTTTGCGTCTTCGAGTTGTGCTGGACAGCCACCTTGTCAAGACCTTCAATAGAACCCCACCTTATTTTGGCCTTCAATTCTTATTTGCAATTTCAGATTGCTTTTACCATTATTCTTGCTTGTTCTTGGTTTGCTTGCGAGGAATTGAACCTCGTGTTCAGGTTGATCGTGCCCACGGCAAGATCAATAACACTCCAGAGTTGGTTTAGCGATTGCTAAGGCGCATCGTCGTCGTACGTTGTAGTCGGATCGTCAAAGTCGGTTCCACCAAATCGATAGTTATTGCTCTCATCGAAAGATCGGGACACAACCTCGCATCACCCTTTTTAGTCAAGTCATTCAATGGAGCAGCAATGGTACTAAAATCTTTAACAAATCGCTGATAAAAACTAGCGAGTCCATGAAAGCTTCTAAGTTGACCAACATTCATAGGAGTAGGCCAATTCTTAATAGCTTTAATTTTAGACTCATCTACTTCAACTCCGTGGGCTGAAACAACATAGCCAAGAAATATCACACGATCTTTGCAAAAAGTTCACTTTTCCAAGTTACCAAACAGCTTAGCATCACGTAAAACTTCTAACACTTAGCGAATATGACAAATGTGGTCAGTTTTAGTTCGACTGTAAATGAGAATGTCATCAAAGCACACGACCACAAATTTTCCAATAAAGTGCCTCAAAACATGATTCATTAATCTCATAAACGTACTAGGTGCATTAGTTAAACCAAACAGCATTACTAACTACTCATACAAACCAAATTTTGTTTTTGAATGTTGTTTGCCACTCATCCCCTTCTTTCGTCCTAATTTGATGGTATCCACTATGCAAATCAATTTTTGAGAAAATAGCGGCACCACTTAATTCATCTAACATGTCGTCCAAGCGAGGTATGGGATGACGATAATGAATAGTGATATTATTAATTGCTCTACAATCTACGCACATGCGCCAAGTACCATCTTTCTTAGGAACTAAAATAACAGGAACAGCACAAGGACTTAGGCTTTCGTGTACGTACCCTTTGGAAGAAGCTCTTGTACTTGTTTCTGAATTTCCTTTGTTTCCTCGGGTTTGGTGTGATACGGTGGTCGGTTAGGTAGCGTTGCACCTGGAATTAAGTCAATTTGAAAACCAGGGGCACCTCCTCGAAACACATCGCTGAAATCTGCGAGAATGGAAGTAACACCACTAGGAAGAGAAGTCAAGTCATTAGTCGAAAGCAACGTGTCTTTGTATAGGAGTACAAAGTGCACCAAAGTAGGATCCACATAAAATTCTCTTCTCTGATTTGGTGGCTAACATTATTAAATGCTTCTCTCCTCACTTTTATGTTTACCACTCAAATTTGGCTTGTGGTGCTCACTCACCAAAGTGGAGGCTCTCTGTTGTTCTCTTTGTCTATCTCACTCTCAATGTGCACCTCAACCTTCTGCATTGAAGAATTGACAATCTGTTGTGGTGTAAGTGGCTTCAAGATGATCTCCTTATTATTCCATCTAAAAGCGTATCGATTGGTACGCCCAACATGAATAGCAGAACGGTCGTATTGCCATGGCCGTCCCAACAGTAAGTCACACACCATCATGGGCACAACATCACAATCTACTGTATCGGTGTACCTCCCAATAGTAAATGTCACACACACCATATAGTTCACCTTGACTTCCCCTTTGTCGCTTAACCATTGCACATGGTAAGGACGGGGATGTGGCAAATACTTCAAACCCAGCTTACTGCACATGTCCTTGCTAGCCAAATTATGACAACTCCCACCATTAATAATCACTTTGCACATCTTGCCCGTATCAAGCTTGGCCCAAGTTTGAAACAGATTGCACTGCTGTTCTGGAAATTGCGATGGCAGAACACTAAGTACCTTCGGCGTGCAAACAATAGAATATTGCTAAGCACTAGGAAACTCAGGATCGCACTCATATTGTTCAATCTGATCAGTTTGTTCAATCTGATCAGTATGCAAAACATGCTCAACATTTGGCATCTCCTCATCACTAGCTGAAACATAACCATCATCCGTAACAAGCATAACCTTGGTATTCGGGCAATCCTTCTGAAAATGACCAACACCCTTGCACTACTTGTGGCAAGTCAATCACGTGAACGTCTTGTTGACCCCATAGAAGAAGCTGCACTAGCAGCGGGCGCAACTGGTTGACGTGCTGGCAGCGATGTATTCTCTTGTTTCTTGCTTGCTAAACTGCGAGCAATTGAATTGCTCCCGGACTGAGTGCTCTTAGTGGGTTGACCCTTGTTGTATGGCTGTCCGTGCTTGTTGAAAAGCGGGAATGAGCAGCAAACCTTGCATCTTCAATAACACAAGTTAGGGTTTTACTCAATGTAGTGCGACCAGCCACTATTTCCTTTTCTTTTTCTTTTTCTCTTTTTTCCTTTTGGCTCTTTCTTTCTCTTTTCTTTCTTTGAGTGACTTTATTAACACTACTATGAACAAATTTTTGGGAATCCCTAACTCGATGTCACAAGATAGTATGATATGATAATTCAAGATTATGCAATGTATCAATATGAACAGCCCTAAGAATATAAATAGCTAGTCTCAATTGGGATCAAAGTATTACGCAAAGGATGAATTGGTTCCCAAAGGTATGTACATTGATATTTTTTGGGTTTTATGGATTGTGAATGCTACTGGACTCAACCAACTCAAAGGAACAAAGATAGAATACGAATTGAAGCAAGATACCCAAATTCAATGTTTCTAGGGCAGCAGATTTGTCGCCTAGATTAAAGCTTCAAAACGACCAAATTTAGAAGGTTCACTAGGGAAAGAATTTAAGCTTATGTCCTCAGCTTTCAAAAGAGTACAAGAACATGCAATTTGGATCTCGGTTGTGAAAGTTATGGCTCAAAAACCGAACAGCACAGAATACCCCAATTTCAGCCCAGCGGGACTGATTCGAATCGAATCAAATTCGGTTTGAAGGATTCTGAATCACAAAGAACAACCAAAAACGTTTTTGTAGAGGACTCTTCAAGGATTCAGGAAAGTATAAAAACTTCTCAATCGGAGTTCGTACATGAAATTATGATCAAAATACCAAACCGATCTGGATTGGAAGTACAACTTGCTTGCCCAAATGTGATGCCCGATTAAACAAATGTGGCTCCAGAATTAGAGTCCAAGACCAACTATGTTTTTGTAGAGATCGTTCCCAGGTTTTAGGAAAGTGCAAAAACACTAGAATACGAGCTTGTATGCGAAAGTTATGAACAAAACAAAGTACTAGATAGATTGAAAGAAAAGCTACGCGAAGGAAAAACGATCAGCAACTAAAACAAGGACTCTAATGGATCAAAACCTAACAAAACTCACTAAAATACTAGATTGAAACTAAAGGTTGAATTTTTGTGGGGTAATTTTCAATTTAGGACAGAAAACAAAAACTAATCTAAGGTATTGAATCTCTCACCGAGCAACTTGGCGCTCTGATACCACCTAATGTGAGGTTGTGTCGATCTTTCGATGAGGCGATAACTATCGATTTGGTGGAATCGACTTTGGCGATCCGACAACAGCGTCACGACGACGATGCGCCTTAGCAATCGCTAAACCAACTCAGGTGTTATTGATCTTGCGTGGGCACGATCAACTTTGAACACGAGTTCAATTCCTGCAAGCAACCGAAGAACAAGCAAGAACAATGGTAAAAGCAATCTGAAATTGCAAATAAGAATTGAAGGCCAAAATAAGGTGGGGTTCTATTGAAGGTCTTGACAAGGTGGCTATCGGCACAACTTCGAAGACATAAAGTTTGCACTTGGCTAAACTAATCAAACAAAACCCAAAACCCTAGATGGGGTTGCGGTTGGTTATTTATGAGATAACAAGAGGAGGTGGTCGTTCAAAACCCTAGGAAACCAAATACAATTCGATTACAAGGCCCAAGGCCCACTCACTCGGACTGGAAAAGTGACGTGACTTATTTTGCAGTTTCGGACATATCAGAAGGAATTTGAAGGTAAGACTGGATCCATTGGAAAGAAGCGCGACGAAAGCTTTCAATCAAGTACTCATGTGCCCCAAACACCCTTCGGATCAAAAGTTATGGCCGTTTTAAGTTGGTGCTGTCTCGGGAGGCCGGGTGGATTCGAACGTGATGGATTTGATCTCTCTCTCTTCTTGGCCCGTGGATGATGTGTTGGAGTAGGCACAACCAAATGTGGTCATATCTGTAGTAGTGATGTCCTCATCATTTGTTCCTTCATATCATGCATGTGAGACAAGGTAGCAAATCTGTAGAAGAGTATTATCAGGAACTACAAATAGGCATGTTGCGTTGTGGGTTAGTGGAAGAAGAGGAAGCTGCTATGGCTAGATTTATGGGAGGGCTGACCCGTGAAATTCAAGACATATTAGCTTGCAAAGAATACAATTCTATCACTCGTTTATTCCATCTTGCTTGTAAAACTGAAAGGGAAGTGCAGGGGCGTCGCGCAAGGACTAATGTTCCTGCAGGTCGGACTACATCATGGCAACCACGTACTTCAGCTGCTGCCCCAAACCGTGCATCTTCACAAGGTACCACTAGCAGCCTGCCACACACGCCTCCAACAAAACCAATGTCGCGGGCATCGAAGCAGCGAGTCGGCACCAACACCCGCCAAGGCGCTTCTTAGTTGCATCCACGGGAAGAGCGAGTGATATTCGGTGCCTACAATGCAAGGGATTTGGGCATGTGAGGAAAGATTGCCCAAGCAAGCGTGTCTGATTGTGCGGGATATTGGTGAGTATTCTTACGCTAGTGATTTGGATGATGAGACATATGCTATGCTTGCCATTGACCATGCGGGAAGTGGAGATGAGAAGGAAGAAGAACATATTGGTCTTTGAAAATGTAGAACATTATGAGACCCTTGTTGTGCGGCGTGTTGAGTGCCCAAATGGTGAAGGCAGAAACGAGAACCAGCGACATAATTTGTTTCAAACCAAGTGTGTGGTCATGGAGCGTTCATGCGGCGTCATCATTGATGGGGTAGTTGCAACAACTTACCAAGTTCGAGATGGTTCAAAAGCACGAGTGAAAACAAGTCCACATCCACAGCCGTACCATATCCAATGGTTTAACGACAGCGGTAAGATAAAGGTAACACGATTGGTAAGAGTGCACTTTGCCATTGGTTCATATCATGACTATATTGACTGCGATGTTGTGCCTATGCAAGCATGTTCTATGTTGTTCGGTAGACCATGGCAGTACGATAAAGACACCTTGCATCATGGTAGAACTAATCGGTACTCTTTTGTGCATAAAGAAAGAAATTGTATTACATCCTATGTCTCTGAAGCCATTTTGAGGATGAACTTGCTAGAGCCAGCAAAGAAAAAATCGAAAGCATGAGAAGAGTGAAAATCAGATTGTAGCAAAGGAATTTGTACAACATAAAGAGGGCAAGTCTAAATCTGTTCATGATAGGAAAGATGAGATTAAACTGAAGGGTGCTTGTTTGCTTGCTTCCAAATCTGATTTAAATGAGTTGAATGATGGCTCTGAAGTTTGCTATGCTTTGGTTTGCGAAGAAGCTTTATTTTCATTTGAAGATACATCCTCTTCTTTGCCTCCTGCTGTCATTAATCTTTTGCAGGAGAACATAGATATTTTCAAAGGAGGTGCCACGGGACTACCACCAATTCGTGGAATTGAGCATCAAATTGACCTCATTCCGGGGCCTCCTTACCAAACCGTCGCCATCTGAGAACCCATCGGAAGAAACCAAGGAGATACAACGCCAGGTGCAAGAATTGCTTGAGAAAGGGTATGTGCGCGAATCTCTTAGTCCATGTGCTGCCCCAGTACTTTTAGTTCCTAAGAAAGATGGATCATGGCGCATGTGTGTGGATTTTAGAGCGATTAACAACATTACAATTAGATATCGTCATTCTATTCCTAGGTTAGATGATATGCTAGATGAATTGAGTGGCTCTCTTGTGTTCTCTAAGATCGATTTGCGTAGCGGATACCACCAGTTCGCATGAAATTTGGGGATGAATGGAATCAGCTTTTAAAACAAAATTTGGATTGTATGAGTGGTTAGTAATGCCCTTTGGACTCACTAATGCACCCAGCACTTTTATTAGATTAATGAATGAGGTTCTGCGCCATTTCATTGGAAAATTTGTGGTGGTGTACTTTGATGATATTCTGATTTATAGCAGAACTCTAGAACAACATCTTGATTATTTGCGTGCTGTTTTTCATGCTTTACGTGATGCTCGTTTATTTGGTAACCTTGAGAAGTGCACCTTTTGCGGATCGAGTCTCTTTCTTTGCTATGTTGTTACTCATGAGGTTGAAGTTAATCAAGCCAAGGTTGAAGCAATACAGTTGGCGGTTCAACAGCGGTCACCTGGTGCGAGTTTCTTAGGACTTGCTGGATTCTATCGTCGCTTTGTGAAGGATTTCAGCACCATCGCTGCACCATTACACGAGCTCACTAAGAAGAGTGCCATTTGCTTGGGCAAAGCACAAGAGAGCGCTTTTAGCATGTTGAAAGATAAGTTGACACATGCACCACTTCTCCATTCTGCCGGATTTCAATAAAACCTTTGAACTCGAATGTGATGCTAGTGGAATTGGGTTGGGAGGTGTGTTGTTGCAAGAAGGAAAACACATTTGCTTATTTTAGTGAGAAATTGAGTGGGTCTAGTTTGAACTATTCCACTTATGATAAGGAGTTATATCGCTAGTTCGAACTTTGGAAACATAGCAACATTATTTATGGCCCAAGGAATTTGTAATACATTCGATCATGAGTCACTAAAACATATTGAAGTCAAGGAAAACTAAACCGTAGGCATGCTAAGTGGGTTGAATTCATTGAATCTTTTCCTTATGTCATTAAACACAAAGGGAAAGGAGAATGTTATAGCTGATGCATTGTCTAGGCGATCGCTATGCTTTCCCAACTTGACTTCAAAATTTTTGGTGGAAAGCGATTAAAGGGCAATATGAGCATGATGATGATTTTAAAGATGTGTTGCTCAATTGTAAAGAGGAAAAATGTGGAATAAATTTGTCCTCAATAATGGGTTTGTGTTTAGAGCTAACAAGCTATGCATTCCAGCTAGCTCCGTTCGTTTGTTTTTGTGCGGAAGCGCATGGAGGTGGGGTGATGGGACATTTGGTGTGAAAAGGCAGAGGACATACTTGCTAGCCATTTCTTTTGGCCAAAGATGAGGCAAGGCGTGGAGCGTTTAGTCGCTCGTTGCACAACATGTCAAAAAGCGAAGTCACGACTTAACCCACATGGTTTGTACATGCCCTTCCTGTTCCTAGTGTGCTTTGGGAGGATATTTCTATGGACTTTGTTTTAGGGTTGCCTAGATCAAAGAAGGGGAGGGATAGCATCTTTGTTGTGGTGGATAGATTTTCTAAGATGGCACACTTCATACCTTGTCATAAGAGTCATGATGCTACCCATGTTGCTGATTTGTTTTTCCGTGAGATTGTTTGATTGCATGGTGTGCCAAACACAATAGTTTCAGATCGTGATGCTAAATTTCTTAGCCATTTTGGAGAACTTTATGGGCTAAATTGGGGACTAAGTTACTGTTTTCTACTACTTGTCACCCCCAAACTGATGGGCAAACCGAAGTTGTCAATAGAACTTTGTCTACCATGCTTAGGGCTGTTTTAAAACAAAACATTAAGATGTGGGAAGAATGCTTGCCTCACATTGAGTTTACTATAATCGTTCGCTGCATTCTACTATTAAGTTGTGCCCTTTTGAGACTGTGTATGGTTTTGTTCCTCGTGCTCCCATTGATTTATTGCCTATTCCGCCTTCGGAGAAGTTGAATTTTGATGCTACACAATGTCTGAACTGATGTTAAAATTGCATGAGACAACGGCGAACATTGAGTCTATGAATGAAAATATAAACTTCTTTGGTAGTAAAGGAAGAAACATGTAACTTTTGAACACAGAGACCTTGTTTGGATGCATTTACTGGAAGGACCATTTTCCTCAATTAAGAAAGTCTAAGTTGATGCCTCGAGTGATGGCCCTTTTAAAGTATTGGAAATAGTTAACGATAATGCATATAAGCTTGAATTGCCAGATTTTGGGGTCTCTCCACATTTAACATTGCAGATTTAAAGCCATACTTTGGAGAAGAGGGCGAGCTTGAGTCGAGGATGACTCCAATACAAGAAGGGAGGATGATGAGGACATCACTTCTATGGATATAGCCACACTGCAAATCCATCACCTACACATCAATTGGTCCCGTTGCTGTAATACAAGGACCGATTACTCGAGATCGCGCCACGTTAACTCAATTACCGGTGAATCGTTCCTCGGGCTTCATACGAATATTTTAATGGATGGAATGCTATTTAATTCTTGTGATGATGTCCTTTGCCTTAGGAACTTGGGTGAGGAACCAACCAAGACGAAGGATAGAAGAGAAGTGCGAGTTGGGTTCAGATCCGACTCGGGACAGGGCTGACTTGTTTGGCCGCCACAGCTACATCGGACTTGGTTTTGGGTGTTCTTGTACTTCACTGAAAGCTTATCAAGTCTACTTTCCAACGGATCTGGAATCATATCGAAACTCCTTCTGAGTCGACCGGAATCGTCTAAACAAGCAGCATTGTTTTTAGTCCGAGTCAAAAGTGGGCCTTTGGCCTTGTAACAAGAAAGCCCACTTAAGGCTGCACCTAGGGTTCCTAGATGCATTTCACACAATATAAATAGCCAGCCGCTGCTATTAGATGGTGGGTTTTCTTTTAGATCAAAGATAGCGATTGCTACTTCTTGTAATCGCGCGTGTTGGCTAAACCGCCCGAATTACTTGTCATCGAAACCCCTCCTTTGTGATTACGAATGAACGGTGGTTTCAATTCTAATTTCAGTTGCTTGTTCATCTTGTTCTTGCGTGTTCTTGATTGCTTGCGAGGACAAAGGCCTTCGTGGTCGAGTTGATCGTGCACGGCAAGATCAATAACAACCGAGTCGGTGTAGCGATTGCATAGGCATCGTGCAGGGGCGGTGTAGTCGGATCGCCAGCGTCTTCTCCCACGAATCGAAACTATCCCCTCTCATCGAAAGGTCGGGACCTATCCTTCCATCGAGGCGATCCACGCTTTTGTAGCCCTTTGAGGCTTATTTGCTTGGTCGGGGTTGGCGTCAGTGCCGTGGTGAGTCGTCGGGGGTAGAGAGTTGTTAGGCCCTAGTTCCCACGCGAGGCGGGTATGTCAGCGATTCCCATGCAAGGAGAGTTTTACATGAGATAAATAAATTATTCTGGATGCCTTTTACCTTTGGAGGCGTAGATGTCGGCGGGGTCTCCATTCTTGCGTCAGAGCACAGAGCTCACTGGACCCGAGCCGGGCTTGAGAGCGCCTCCTAGGTCGGAGACAAGCCCCTGAGCTCGTGGGAAGGCGCCACGAGACCGGGCGGGATGCTTACGTGGCGATGGTACCGATCCCGACGGCCCGGCCCCCAGAGGCTCAGGGGTGACCACGAAGTTCGGGGCGTTCTTGAGTCAGGTGTCCATCAAGGAGGATCGGCTCATTGGTCGAGCTCGGAAGCCTTTGAGTCCGACCTTGCGCACGAGAACCCCTCAAATGGGCTTCAACGTGGTTGTGCCGGGAGCGCTCGGGCTTTAGTCGTTGTCTTTGAATCAAAAACCGTGCCGGGGCGCTGGGTTTCTTGCTTTGATCTCCTACGGAGGAGTCGAGAGGCTGTTCACGATGCTTTGTATCTGGCCAGGGAGGCGGCGGACACGGGATCGATGCCTCGGGCTTCTGAGAGGAAAGTCGAGGCGCGGCGTTGGCGCCGCATTCCTTGCGAAAGTCTCGGTGTGCCTTTTGAGGAATAGTCGGCGCCGGTTGTAAGAGATCGAGTCTCTTTAAAATTTGAAGCCGGCGTGCGCTTGAAATTCCCTCTTGCGCCGTGCTCTAGCATTCTTGCTTCTGCCTCTTTCTTCTCGACCCAACTCCCTTTCTCTGGCGCCATGGCCAAGTTCGGAAGAGCACCACGACCATGGAGAGGATGAAAGAGCTAGAGCGCTAGGACTCTTGGATCCAGCGACTGGCGGCTCCGTAGGAAGCCGTCCGCATCCGGGAGGGCGAAATCGTGAGCACGGGCGATGCACGCTCTTGGGCTGCGAACCCTAGAAGGCGTCTCTTGGCGACCATTCTTGCGCAATGCGAGATCGAGCTCGTTAATCTGTGCAGAACTCCATTCTTCCCCTTTCCATAATCTCACAACATTGCGAGGGTTCTTGGGGATCCTTCCACTCCCTCTCTCTTTTTAAGCTTTTATTTCTTGTTCACTTTCCCAGAAGAACCACATGTCGGTGCCTATACTTCATTGCGGACCGGACTTCCTTACACTTTTCTTCAAGTCCGGCCGGGACTCCTCGAGTCGTGGACGGAAAAGTGGTTTTACCTGAAGAAGGGTGAGGGAGGAGGGCTCGCATACAATGGTGCCGCCGTGGATAGCAAGCGCGAGACCTCGGGCAGGGACTCGGTGACCGACCAGAGGCCACCACCGCCATCCACATCTGCGCGACCGTGGTCTCACCGACTGGCGGTGATTGTCAACTAAGGAGGGTGCACGGTTCTTGAGATCAGGGAGGGCGACCCTACTCGGGAAGGTACCAAGGTAAATTTCCACGACTTCAACCTTCCTCGAGCTTGGGTGAACTCCTTCTGTTGCCCCTCTATTTTCTTCTCTCTGCGACCTCGGCGCGATCGTGGAGTGGCGTCGCGCATGCGGGAGTGTTTGGGAAGCAGCCCACACCTCGTCCTCGGCGACCACTGTCCCCAAGGACATCTTGAGGTGGAAGCGGCGAGGTAATCTTTTCTCCCCTTACGTCTAGTTTGATCCGGGCTTGGGCCTACTATGGCCGTGTTGAGCCAGCGAGAGGCGGGAGTTGCTAGAGGGCAAGGCACTGCTTGCCATTACTGGACCGAGCAAGGGCAAGAAAGCGACCAAGAGGCTAGCCGGGCGCCCGGGCCATGCCGTAACAAGCCCCATGTAGATTGGGGTGACCGCACAATGGTAACTCGATCTCACAGGCAGGGAATGCTTGGGCTCATCCCACCTCCTTTGTTGTTTCGTTCATAACCTGTCTCCCTCGGTGGCTCGGTTCGCTGCGCCACCCAGCGCTTTATCTGAGGCAGCTCGGACCGTCTCCTCCGTTGTCACCGACCTTGCACGAGGGGGCCAGAGGGAGTGCAGCGTCCTCGGCGGCGACCATGCGAAGCTTGAAACTCGTCTCGGGAGGTCGGTAGAGATCTAGCCCATTTCCCCCTCTTTTCTTTTCTTCACATACATATGGTCATTGTGACCCTTCCCATGCTTCTACGGGCTGGATCATGCGCCCACCAACCAGTTCTGGTGCTTTGCTCCTTGGTCGAGGATCACGGCGAGTACATCCTCGGCCTTGAGAGGCGCGCACAGTGTAGGAGGAGATTCGGCGGTGAAGGGCGAGCATGCCTTGAGCTCTTGAAGCCCATCGAGGCGGCGAAGCGGTGCTGAGAGCCCGCGTGAGCGTCGCGAAGGCGAAAGACCCTCAAGGCCGGCCGCTCGATGGCGGGAGATCATCGAGGCCACTTGTGCGGAGGTGGAGGCGCTCGCAAACAAGTCCTGAGCTCTCGGCGCCCTGTAAAGGCCCTTGTAGAGCTCGGCGGTGGCGAGCTCGAGAAAGATAGGCGGCGACCGGAGCGGGAGGCGCTCTAGCCAGACTTCAAGAGAAGCGGGTTGTGTCATGCTAGAGGCCGAGAGGCAGGCCACGAGGCGAGTCGCGCACACGAGCAAGAAGCTTGCTCGGGAGATGGCTGAGTTGTAGGTAGGAAAAGGGGTGGTCGATCTTGCGATGATGAATATGACAACTTGGACCCGTGAACCCTAACGAATACTGGCGCCAGCCACCATCTCGATACGACAACCTGCGACACGTGAATTTGCCCAAGAACACGCTTTGATCCTCGCCTTCTTGACCACGGGAAAGTAGACGCACGTTTCCTTGCAATTACCCTGAAGAAGTTGCAAGAACAATGGTGATAATTTCAGATTGGAACTCCCTATTCTAATGGGGGCATTGGAGCACAAGCCATAGAATCAAGAGTATATGTTTAATCTAAAAATTCGTGGTTCTTTTTATAATAGAGGGTGTACACATATATATACATATGAGAGTGAGCATGAATAGTATGTGTGATGAACAGTACCCAGATATGAATCCATGACAGTGCTCATGCTACAGTACTCGGCCAAAAACATGCCATGCGAAGCGCATTCTTTCTCTGTTATGGTGATCACCTTCTTTTCTAGGAGATTGCTGAAATTCTTTCTTGCAAAGACATGGTGATCCCTTTTCCTTGCTTGAATATTGCCCATATCTCTTGCCTTGTCATGCTGATCTCTTTCCTTACTTGAAGCTTGCTAATATCTCTCTTTCTTTTTCTTCTTTTACATTGTGATCGGGACCGTCAACATGAGAAAAAGGGGATCTGAGAATTAGCTCGGGAGTGGGACAGAGTCACGCTCGTTCGAGCGCCTAAGCGTCGCCAGAAATCGCCAGGAAGAGGCAGGACACGAGGTTTATATTGGTTTGAGCCCCAAGGTCGGGTAATAGCTCTACTCGGTTTGCCTTGAGGCAAAGGGTGTAATAAGCGATTACGTGGGAGAAAACAAGAACGGGGCCGAGCAAGAGGGTGTTGTGCGCTCTTCTCGGGGGTGTTGCGTGTCTTACGGTTGTCTTGTCTTTGTGTCGCGTGTCTTGCCTCGTCAGTGTCTATCTGTGTCCCAGTGGATGGGGCGACTGTTGCTTTAGTAGCCCTCTAGGAACCTTCTTTGCTTGGTCCTAAGGCCGGCGTCGGGAGCTCGTTAGCGGCTTAGCGGGAGAGTTGAGATCTTGCGATTACTGTTGAACCATATTTCCCACCTTGGGCAAGTAGAACGATTCCCACAAAGGGAGAGCTTTACACAAGATGAAATAAAACGCTACTGAGATGTCTTTTTCTCACGATGGCGAGGGCATCGAGTCGGCGGTGCTTGCCCTTGCGGCGGTGCACGAGCTCGCGGTCCCGAGCCCGATCATCGGAGAGCACCTCCTAGGTCGAGAGATGAGCCCGGGCCGCAGATGCCGCCACGAGGCCACGGGGATGCTTACGTGGCAAGGGTATCGATCCTGACGGCTAGCCCCCAAGGCTCAGGGCGACCCTAAAGTTCGGGACACCCTTGAGTCGATTGTTTCTTAAGAAGGATCGACTCTTTGGTCGAGCTCGTGACCCCAAAGTGACCTTGCATCTGAAACCCTCCAGGGCCTTTGTCATGGTCATTGTAAATATGCTCTTGCACCTTTACTGGCATTAAATTGGGAATCGTGTTTGGGGCGTCTAATTTTCGCGCCTCGGTTCCCGCATGGGGATCGAGAGACACGGCCAGTAGCCTTTGCATGTTCTCTCTCGAAAGTCGCGTGAATTTTGAGAGCAATTGGCGCTATTTGTCGGAGATTGGGCTTCTTTAAAAGCTCGAAGCCGGATACCTCTGAAGTCCTTCACCCTTGCTGTTGTGCCTTAGCCTCTCGCTTGTCGCCCTTTTCTCCCCGACCCGTCCCTTTTCTCCCCGACCAGTCTTGATTTCTTTGGCGCCATGGCCATGTTCGGAAAAGCACCTTGACCAGGAGGATGAGTGAGCTTGAATCGGCTGGGGCAGCTGGACCCAATGACACAGGTGACTTTCGGCCCGAGGAGGTCAGTGCGTCCCTAGGATGGCGAGTCATGTATACAAGCGATACACACTCTTTGGGCTGCGAACCGCGGAGAAGCGACTTCTTGGTGGCCGTCCTCGCGCAATGCGAGATCAAGCTCATCAACTTTGGTTCCAAACTCCATCCTCCTTCTTTCCATCTTCTCTCATCTCTGCGAGGGTTCTTAGGGATCCTTGAGGCCCCTCTCTTTTCTTTCACTTTTACTATTTGTTCGCACCTCGAAGCACCCGTCGTCGGGTGCCTTTACTCCATTGCAGACAGGACTTCCTTACACCTTTCTTCAAGTCGACACAGGACTCCTCGGGTCGTGGGCGGAGAGGTGGTTTTATCTGAAGAAAGGTGAGGGCGAGCTGCGCATACAACCGCATCGCCGTGGGCGACAAGCGCGAGACCCGAGCACGAGGACTCGGCGGCGATCAAGAGCGTCGCCGCCATCCACGTCTACAGCGTCGTGTGGCTGGCCGGCCATGCCATGGCCATGAACTACTGCGAGCTCGGTATGCCCTCTGTGGAAGAGGTGCACCCTTTCTTGAGATCCACGGGAGGGCGACCTCACGGGAAAGCGCCAAGGTAAGATCACCCTTCCCGAGCTCTGGCGAGTCCCTTCTTACGATCGCTTTCTAACCTTGTTTCATTTTACGCAACCGTGGAGTTGTGGGTGGCGGCGTGCACAAGAGATGTTTGGGAAGGCGGCCCACACCTCTGACCTCGACAACCCCATCCCCAAGGACATCTTGGCGGATGGCGAGGTAACTTCTTTCTCCACCCTCTCTTGTTGAGCTTGACTTGGCCCGAGCCTATTTTGGCCGTGTTGAGTGCGGGAGAGCGCAGAGGCTGCGGAACACGACGTGAGGCACTGCTCTGCTTGCTCGGGTGGGCAAGGGCAAGAAGGCCACCAAGAGGCCACCACGGGTGCCTTGGCGGTCGCGAAAGGCCCCGTCAGTGGGGCGACCATGTGATGGTAAGTCGCCCTTCACAGAGCACAGGGGTGTTTAGGCGGACCTTTACTTTTCGTCACTTTCCAGGCGTCTTTCTTTCTTGACCTTTCTTTTTCTCTCTGTACAAGAGCGGGTGCGGCTACTGCATGAGCCGTCGAGCCAGCGTTCGGTGCCCGTGACGCGGGATCTCGGGGAAGACACTCCCCCGGCCGTCGTGGGGCGGGCGTCGTGCCACACCCCGCCACCCGAGGCGTGGGCTCGTCACTCGGGTACTTTCATGTCCCTCTTTATTTTCCTTTTTAACTTTCGAGCGTAGGTCCTTTCCCTCCTTTTTCTTTTGCGAGCCTTAGGGGTCTTTCGTCCACAGACTCGATTGTTGTTGGGGCGAGTCAGGGGCGAGAAGAGGACATGGCGGACTACCTCCTAGTTCCCAGCGAGCCCAGTACCCCGGCTTTGTGCGGCGCCCTCGGAGGTGGCTCGCCGAGTGCTGATCGGGGCCCATCGCAAAGCCTACGGAGGATGGGCGGTAGGGCGCTGACCAAGAACCCTCGGCCGTTCGTCGCCCGGGCGGGCCATGGCGGCCGATACCGCCGAGACAGCTGCGAAGTCAATCTTTGCCGGGCAGGCGGTCGAGGAAGGGCGGTGCCACGGCGTCTATGAGCTCGGGGCATCAGTGCTGATACCACCCCTTCTTTGATTATTGCTCGCTTTTGGGCATCGGCCTTCTAAGTAACCGTCTTCTTGGCGGGCTCGGTTTGCACCGTGCGCTCCGCACTTCTCATGAGGCAGCTCGGTGATGCCTGTTGGCATCGTCGACTCGGCGCCGATAGGGGCGCGAGGAGCACGCATCATCTCGAGCTCGCCCGCGCGAGGCTCGAAAGGAACCTCGGTATGTGCTCCTGGTCGCGGAACACGAGTACATCCTCGGCCTTGAGAAAGCATAAGCGCGACGGAGGAGGAGGTCGAGTAGGCGAAGGCCGAGCACGCCATCGAGTTTGGTCGTTGGCCGGCGGCGGTCGGCGAGACCCTCGCGAATATCCGTGAAGCCCAGAAGGCTCGCGGGTGATCGCGCAAGAGGCTGCGGATATCTTTGAAGCCGCTTCGCCGCGGAGGCGGGCGCTCCGCAAACAAGTCGCGGAGCTCTTCTTTGCTCCCGAAGGTTTCCACCGAGCTCGAGCGAAGGTGGCGAGCTCGAAGAAGCTCGAGGCGGCGTCTCGAGGCGGGAAAAGCGCCTTAGCCAAGCTCGGGAGGAGGCGAACCGCGTTGCCAGCCGAGACCGAGACACTAGCTTTAGGGCCAAGGTTGCGCGCTCGGCGGGAGAAGCTTGTGCGACGGATGGCCGACACAGTAGATCGTTAGCGGATAGGAAAGAAAAAGGGCGAGGGACTCGAGCCCTTTCTAAATGTAGTTCATGTAAGTTTTGATTAGAAGGAATAAAGCTCCTTTATGTCTAAAATCGAATCGTCTTGCTTGAATGTCTTCTTGAGCCTTAGTAGGAAATCCTTGCTCAGTCGGATGCCTTTTGAGACTTAGCTAGCAATCTTTGCTCGAGGTTGAATACTCTCGATTTAGGCAATCGAGACTTAGCCAAAAATCCGAGATTTGGCAAATCCAAGACTTAGCTAAATCAGAGACCAGGCTCGAGACTTTAGCCTTGCATTGCCACCCGCCTTAGCCAGATGGCTCGGGGCATTTAAGTTGGCCGTTGGGACCGAGTCAACGATATTCTCGACCTAGAAAAGGCCCATGGCGTTAGGTCACGAACATACCATTGGTCGAGGCGAACCTTGATCGTGGCGTTAGGTCAAAGCGGCCAAATCTGGAAACACTCGGTCCTCGCCCATCGCCGTGCCCTTGTTGCGTGTCCCAAGGCGTCGGCGCCAGTTGCCGGGGCCTGGGAATTCAGCCAATATGTTGACCTGAAAAAGGAGAGAGCCCGCGATGGGGTCAGGTTGCTAGATGTGCCTTTGATCGAGGACAAATCTGGATCCGCGGTGCTTAGGTCAAGATGACCATGCGAGTGGTTAGAACATCCCGAGAGGAATTGCCATTAAAATCACTCTACGGGGGAATAGCCGTTAAAATCACTCGACGGGGGAATAGAGCAACCCCAAAGGATATTTTTAGAAATCCGTGACCTCCAAGCCGAAGTACTTGGGCTCGGTGTTAGGCCAAGACATCCAGTGTGTGACACTCGAGTTTGGGGGCTCCTCGTGGGGTGGCCTACCATTAAAATCACTCGGCGGAGAATAGAGCAACCGGAGGATATTTTAGAAATCCATGACCTCAGAGCACAGGAGTGCTTGGGCTCGGTGTTAGGCCAAGAGAGCCAAGTGTGTGACACTCGAGTTTGGGGGCTCCCTCGGCGTGGTGGCCTCCCATTAAACTCACTCGACGGGGGAATATGATAGGAGGATAGGTCCCGACCTTTCGATGAGAGAGGGATAGATTCGATTGGGTGGAAGAAGACGTTGGCGATCCGACTACACCGTCCCCAGACGATGCGCCTTAGCAATCGTTACACCGACTTCGAAGTTGTTATTGATCTTCTTTGGTGCGATCAGCGACCACGAGGCCTTTGTCCTACAAGCAATCGAAGAACACGCAAGAACAAGATGAACAAGCACTGAAATTATAATTGAAACCACGAGTTCATTGAGAATCACAAAGAGGGTTTAGATGACAAGTAATTGGGCGGTTTAGCCAACACGCGATTACAAGAAGTAGCAACTGCTATCTTTGATCTAAAAAAACCCACCATCTAATGGCAGCGGCTGGCTGTTTTTATTGTGGAGGCGTCTAGGAACCTAGGGTGCAGCCTTAAGTGGGCTTTCCTTGTTACAAGGCCAAAGGCCCACTTTTGACTTGGACTGAAAAAGTGACGCTGCTTGATTGAACGATTCCCGTCAACTCAGAAGGAGTTTGGATGTGATTCCAGATCCGTTGGAAAGTAGACTTGATAAGCTTTCAGTGAAGTACAAGAACGCCCAAAACGGAGTCGGATGTAGCCGTGGCGGCGAAACAAGTCAGCCCTGTCCTGGAGTCGAATCTGAACCGAACTCGTGCACTTCTCTTCTATCCTTCATCTTGGTTGGTTCCTCACCCAAGTTCCTGAGGCAAAGGACATCATCACAAGAATTAAATAGCATTCCATCCATTAAAATATTCGTATGAAGCCGAGAGCGAATTCACAGTAATTGAGTTGGCGTCGCGAGCTCGAGTGTCGGTCCATGTATTACAGCAGCGGGGACCGATTGATGCGTAGTGATGGATTTGCAGGTGTGGCTATATCCATAAAGTGATGTCCTCATCATCCTCCCCTTCTTGTATTGGAGTCGTCCTCGACTCAAGCTAAATCCTCTTCTCCAAAGTATGGCTTTAAATCTGCAATGTTAAATGTGGGAGAGACCCCAAAATCTGCGAGCAACTCAAGCTTATATGCATTATCGTTAACTTTTCCAATACTTTAAAGGGCCATCAGTGCGAGGCATCAACTTAGACTTTCTTAATTGAGGAAAGCGGTCCTTAGTAAATGCAACCAAACAAGATCTCGAGTTCAAAAGTTACATGTTTCCTTCCTTTACTACCGGCAAGTTTATATTTCTCATTCATAGACTCAATGTTAGCTTCGTTGTCTCATGCAATTTTAACATCGATTCAACACGTTGTGTAGCATCAAAATTCAGTTTCTCGAAGCGGAATAGGTAATAAATCAATGGGAACACGAGGAACAAAACCATACACAATCTCAAAAGGGCACAACTTAGTAGTAGAATGCAGTGACGGTTATCGCAAACTCAATGTGAGGCAAGCATTCTTCCCACATCTTAATGTTTTGTTTTAAAACAGCCCTAAGCATAGTAGACAAAGTTCTATTGCGACTTGGTTTGCCCATCGGTTTGTGGGTGACAAGTAGTAGAAAACAGTAGCTTAGTCCCCAATTTAGCCCATAAAGTTCTCCAAAAGTGGCTAAGAAATTTAGCATCACGATCTGAAACTATTGTGTTTGGCACACCATGCAATCGAACAATCTCACGGAAAAACAAATCAGCAACATGGGTAGCATCATCACTCTTATGACAAGGTATGAAGTGTGCCATCTTAGAAAATCTATCCACCACAACAAGATACTATCCCTCCCTTCTTTGTTCTAGGCAACCTAAAACAAAGTCCATAGAAATATCCTCCCAAGGCACACTAGGAGCAGGGAGGGCAAGTACAAACCATGTGGGTTATGTCGTGACTTAGCTTTTGACATGTTGTGCAGTGACGGCGAAGCGTTCCACATCTCGCCTCATCTTTGGCGGAAGAAATGGCTAGCAAGTATGTCCTCTGTCTTTTCACACCAAAATGTCCCATCACCCACCTCCATCGCTTCCTTAACAACAACAAGCGAGCGGAGCTAGCTGGAATGCATAGCTTGTTAGCTCTAAACACAAACCCATTATTGAGGACAAATTTATTCCACATTTTCCCTCTTTACAATTGAGCAACACATCTTTAAATTCAGCATCATGCTCATATTGCCCTTTAATCGTTTCGGCCGAAAATTTTGAAGTCAAGTTGGGAAAGCATAGCGTATCGCCTAGACAATGCATCAGCTATAACATTCTCCTTTCCCCTTTTGTGTTTAATGACATAAGGAAAAGATTCGATGAATTCAACCCACTTAGCATGCCTACGGTTTAGTTTTCCTTGACTTCGAATATGTTTTAATGACTCATGATCAGAATGTATTACAAATTCCTTGGGCCATAAATAATGTTGCCATGTTTCCAAAGTTGAACTAGCGCATATAACTCCTTATCATAAGTGGAATAGTTCAAACTAGGCCCTCAATTTCTCACTAAAATAAGCAACAGGTTTTCCTTCTTGCAACAACACACCTCCCAACCCAATTCCACTAGCATCACATTCGAGTTCAAAGGTTTCTTGAAATCGGCGGTTGGAGAAGTGGTGCATGTGTCAACTTATCTTTCAACATGTTGAAGGCGTTCTCTTGTGCTTTGCCCCAAGAAAATGGCACTCCCTTCTTAGTGAGCTCGTGCAATGGTGCGGCGATGGTGCTGAAATCCTTCACAAGCGGCGATAGAATCCGGCAAGTCCTAAGAAACTTCGCACTTGTGTGACCGTTGTTGGAACCGGCCAGCTGTGTATTGCTTCAACCTTGGCTTGATAAACTTCAATCCTGCGGATAACAACATAGCCAAGAAAAGAGACTCGATCCGTGCAAAGGTGCACTTCTCAAGGTTACCAAACAAGCGAGCATCACGTAAGGCATGAAAAACAGCGCAAATGATCAAGATGTTGTTCTAGAGTTACGCTATAAATCGAATATCATCAAAGTACACCACCACAAATTTTCCAATGAAATGGCGCGAACCTCATTCATTAATCTCATAAAAGTGCTGGGTGCATTAGTGAGTCAAAGGCATTACTAACCACTCATACATCCAAATTTTGTTTTAAAAGCTGTTTTCCATTCATCGCCCAATTTCATGCGAATCTGGTGGTATCCGCTCATAAGTCGATCTTAGAAAACACAAGAGAGCCACTCAATTCATCTAGCATATCATCTAACCTAGGAATAGGATGCGATATCTAATTGTAATGTTGTTAATCGCTCTACAATCCACACACATGCGCCATGATCCATCTTTCTTAGGAACTAAAAATCTTGGGACAGCACATGGACTAAGAGATTCGCGCACATACCCTTTCTCAAGCAATTCTTGCACTGTCGTTGTATCTCCTTGGTTTCTTACGGATTGGTTACGTATGGTGCAGTTTGGTAAGGAGGCCCGGAATGAGGTCAATTTGATGCTCAATTCCACGGATTGGTGGCGATCGGTGGCACCTCCTTTGGAAAAATGTCTATGTTTTCTGCAAAAGATTAATGACAGGGAGGCAAAGAAGAGGATGTATCTTCAAATGAAAATAAAGCTTCTTTGCAAACCAAAGCATAGCAAACTTGAGCCATCATTCAAATCATTTAAATCAGATTTGGAAGCAAGTAAACAAGCACCCTTGATTTAATCTCATCTTTTCTGTCATGAGCAGATTTAGACTTGCCCTCTTTATGTTGTACAAATTCCTTTGCTACAATCTGATTTTCACTCTTCTCATGTTTTGATTTTTTCTTTCTTGGCTCTAGCAACTTCATCCCTCAAAATGGCTTGGAGACATAGGATGTAATACAATTTTCTTCTCTTTATGCACAAAAGAGTCTTGATTAGTTCTACCATGATGCAAGGTGTCTTTATCGTCTTGCCATGGTCTCAGAACAACATAGAACATGCTTGCATAGGCACAACATCGCAGATCAATATAGTCATGATCTGAACCAATGGCAAAGTGCACTCTTACCAATCGTGTTACCTTTATCTTACAGCTGTCGTTAAACCATTGGATGTGAGTGCGGTGTGGATGTGGGCTTGTTTTCGGCTCTAGCTTTTGAACCATCTCGAGAACTTGCTAAGTTATTGCAACTACCCCATCAATGATGGCGCGGCATGGCGCTCCATGACCACACACTTGGTTTGAAACAAATTATGTCATTGGTTACATTCGGCCTTCCCCATTTGGGCACTCAACACGCCGAACAACAAGGCTCTCATAATGTTACGCATTTTCAGCACCAATATGTTCTTCTTCCTTCTCATGTCCACTTCTGCATGGTCAATGGCAAGCATAGCATATGTCTCATCATCCAAATCACTAGCGAAGAATACTCACGATATCCGCACAATCGGCACACGTTTGCTTGGGCAATCTTTCCTCACATGCCCAAATCCCTTGCATTGTAGGCCTTGAATATCCCTCGTTCTTCCGTGGATGCAGCGGACGAAGCGCTCTTGGCGGGTGTTGGTCTTGACCCTTTGTTGCTTGGATACTGCGGCATTGGTTTTGTTGGGCGTGTGTGGCGGTGCTAGTGGTACCTTGTGAAGATGCGGTTTGGGGCATTCTTGAAATGCGTGGATGCCATGATGTAGTCAGACCTGCGAAACATTAGTCCTTGCGCGGCCTTTGCACTTCCCTTTCGACTTTACAAGCAAGATGGAATAAGCAGTGATAGAATTGTATTCCTTGTAAGCTAATATGTCACGAATTTCACGGGTCAGCCCTCCCATAAATCTAGCCATAGCAGCTTCCTCTTCTTCCACTAACCCACAGCATAACATGCTGTTTGTAGTTCTGATAATATTCTTCTCTGATTTGCTACCTTGTCTCAATTCTTGCAGCTTATGTAATAAATCTCGTGCATGATCTGAAGGAACAAATCTAGCTCGCATGATCCTTTTCAAAGCATCCCAAGTTTGTGGCACATTGTTTGGGGTCTTATTACGATACTCGCGCCACCAAGCGGGGCAAAATCGATAAACTCACTAGTTGCAGCCCTAACCCTCTTGTGTTCGGAAAATCATAGCAAGCAAATTTACGATCTCTGACTAGTTCCCAAGTGAGGTATGCATCGAGTCATATTTCCCATCAAAAGGTGGCATCTGAATTTGATTGATCCTAGGAGTCATCATGTTCACGTCCACATGTCGTCGTGGTGGTGCAAACCCATACCATGGCGGTTGCGGTGTAGCTGTCGTTGTGGCCTATCATCCTCCTCTTCCTCAACCCGATGTCCATTGCATAGTCTGTTCATTGTCTCTGCAGCGCTGCTCACATGTCCATCGTGGGCGTCCACGATCCCTCTCCTCAAGTCATTGCAAGAATCTTGCAAGGGAGGTGTTGATTGCGCCCACGAAACTTCCAGCGGTGATTTTGGTGTTGGTGTCAATTTGAACGCCTCCAATTGACCAAGGCGGTCATTGGTAACACGAGCGTCCTCATCAAGCGCATCGGTGTGAAGCCTCATTTGGCGCTCGAAGTCTTTGTCTGATCCCGTGTGCGAGGTGAATGTTGTCCCCCTTTATCGGCTTAGATCCTGCCATAGTTAGAAAACAAAAAGAAAAAAAAGGCTAACACCAAGTAACAAGATTATCCCTATCTACAAGTGGTGTGCTAGTGTCAAATCGCTCACTCTCAACCTGTTCAAACAAGTTCTTACTGTTCTTACCAAGCTTTAGCAAGGAGGTGTTGGCAACCAGACAAGACAAACAACCCGAGTAGGAGACAATCTGTGGAGCTATAGGTGGCTGAAATAGCACAAGGAGTAACCTTCACCACGTTAGTCACAGCAAGCTAAATAAGCGTTCTCTGACGGTGCCGTGCTGGTCCTAGTCCCGAACCGTACTAGAGGCGAGCCAAGACACAAGCGTCATCACGAAACACCCAAAACAGCAAGTTTTTTTTTTTTTTTTTTTGGGAGGGTCACAAAACTCTCTTAGATGAACTCGGAGACCCTAAAAACAAAATTTGCACAAAGGACTTTTGGCAAAACCAGGGTATAAAGGTAATTATACCCCTCTCTCTCTCTCTCTCTCGAACTTTGATTTGCAATTGATCTAGTGCGGCTTTTGAAATCTGCACTTGCCTTTTCTTCTACGATTTGGTGCGGCTTTTCTATCGCACTTGCCTTTTCTTCTCGATTTGGTGCGGCTTTTCTATATGCACTTGCCTTTTTTTAACTCCTTGATTTGGTGCGGCTCTTGTATACGCACGGCCTCTTTTTATATATATATATTTGGCAAGCGATATTTATTTTGGTAAACCACAGAGAATCAAGCGGATTAGTAAACAAAGCAAGAAATCGGCAACAATTTGATCTCCCACACTAGACGAAACAAACTCAACTCCGATCGATCTACTAACAGAATCGACTCAAATTATGAGCATAAGCTGTGACAAAAACATGACTGAACTCGAAACTCTAAAGGATGAAACTAAAGACCAGCAACTTGACTCGTCGAAGCAGCAGTAAATTCAACAAGCGAGAACTAAAGTAGCAAAAGCAAGGGCACAAACTGTTTTGGACAAGGAGATCTAATCGCCTATTTGTTTTTTTATGGTTTTACGGGTGTAGGTAAAATAATGGATGGGAAAAAAATCTCTCACCGATCAACCTTGAGCTCGATACCACGTGATAGGAGGATAGGTCCGACCTTTCGATGAGAGAGGATAGATTCGATTGGGTGGAAGAAGGCGTTGGCGATCCGACTACACCGTCCCGGACGATGCGCCTTAGCAATCGTTACACCGACTTCGAAGTTGTTATTGATCTTCTTTGGTGCGATCAACGACCACGAAGGCCTTTGTCCTGCAAGCAATCGAAGAACACGCAAGAACAAGATGAACAAGCCTTTGAAATTATAATTGAAACCACGAGTTCATTCGAGAATCACAAAGAGGGTTTTCGATGACAAGTAATTGGGCGGTTTAGCCAACACGCAGCGATTACAAGAAGTAGCAACTGCTATCTTTGATCTAAAAAAACCCACCATCTAATGGTAGCGGCTGGCTGTTTTTATTGTGGAGGCGTCTAGGAACCTAGGGTGCAGCCTTAAGTGGGCTTTCCTTGTTACAAGGCCAAAGGCCCACTTTTGACTTGGACTGAAAAAGTGACGCTGCTTGATTGAACGATTCCTGTCAACTCAGAAGGAGTTTGGATGTGATTCAGATCCGTTGGAAAGTAGACTTGATAAGCTTCGGTGAAGTACAAGAACGCCCAAAGCGGAGTCGGATGTAGCCGTGGCGGCGAAACAAGTCAGCCACATGAACGAAACAAGTCAGCCATTAAAATATTCGTATGAAGCCGAGGAGCGAATTCACAGGTAATTGAGTTGGCGTCGCGCGAGCTCGATGTCGGTCCATGTATTACAGCAGCGGGGACGATTGATGCGTGGGTGATGGATTTGCGGTGTGGCTATATCCATAGAAGTGATGTCCTCATCGAGAATAGAGCAACCCCAAAGGATATTTTTAGAAATTGGCGTCCTCAGAGCACGGAAGTGCTTAGGCAAGGTGTTAGGTCGAAACAGCCAAGCCGATCGCTGTCGGCCCGATCTTCGGTGAGGATAATATCGATTATCACAGAGGATGACTTTGTGATCCGACTCACGAACCACACAAGGATAAGCACACGCAATCGCTAAACCACACTCCTAGTTGTTATCAACCGTAGTGAAGCCCGGATGACCTGACCACGAAGGTCTATTCTTGGAAGCACTCGAAGAACCACAAGAACAAGGATAAAGCAAACACACGAACTGAGGTTACGAACTTGTTTACTGCTGCTCTAACCGAGTCAGGAGAATAAGGTTAAAGTTCCACAAATGGGGCAACTAAACTTAACAAAACCTAAGGAGATAGATAGGGCTTGTCCAATATATATAGCCAAGGATGGCTGCTAGGAGTTGGTCTCACGCCACGTTAATTACATGGGAACTCAGCCCAAAATGATGGTGGCACAGCCCCCTAAAAGACTGAGACCGTCGCACCGTTTTGACTGCTGTGGCCAGCACGAGTGGAATTTGATGATGAGACTGGATCCGTTGGAAAGAGCATGAATTTATCATTTAATCAAGTACTCACTCATCCCGAATAGACTCCGTATACAAAAGTTATGACCAGTTGAAGATGAACTACTCCTGTGTGGACGTTTTGGCTTCCTTCTCGGGAATACCTTGTACTCTAGCTTGTAGTGATGAGGAATGACATCCTTGCAGCTCTAAGCCATGATTCCTAAGCACAAGCACATTATTATGCAGTGGTCTATCCTCTAAAATATAATTATGCCACCCGAGAAACGAGTTCACCTGTTGATTTAGCTGCCGTGCGCGTGCCCTTGTGATAGGACCTTGCATAGGAGGTGGTGGAGGTGAGGTCATGGGTGTATCCGACATAGTGATGTCCTCATCATCCTTCCCTTCTTGCATTTGAGTTGTCCTCGACTCAAGCTCATCGTTTTCTCCAAAATATGGCTTCAAATCTGAAATGTTAAAAGTGGGACTAACCCCAAAATCTGCAGGTTACTCAAGTTTATAAGCATTATCATTAATTCGTTCAAGCACTTTGAAAGGACCATCAGCTCTAGGCATTAATTTAGACTTTACAAGTTAGGAAATCTTTCTTTCATAAATGCAACCAAACAAGATCACCAGGTTCAAATGTCAATTCCTTTCTACCATGGTTACCAGCAACCCTATATTTCTCAGTCATGCGCTCTATATTTTCTCTTGTGGTTTTATGCAATTTAAGAACAAATTCAGCACGTCTCTTTGCATCAAAGTTTACCTTCTCTGAAGATGGCAAAGGCAATAGATCAATTGGAGCACGAGGGTTAAAGCCATACACAACCTGAAATGGAGTCATTTTTGTGGTAGAGTGCAATATACGATTATAAGCAAACTCCACATGAGGTAGGCACTCTTCCCACATTTTCAAATTCTTCTTTAGAACAACCCACAACATAGTTGACAAGGTTCGATTTACCACTTCAGTTTGGTCATCGGTTTGAGGGTGACATGTGGTAGAGAACACTAGCTTTGTCCCTAATTTGATCCATAAAGTTCTCCAAAAATGGCTCAAGAACTTGGCATCACGATCTGAAACATTAGTAATGATGCGCACAAGACGGCCCGATCTTCCGGTGAGGGGATAATTTCGATGACTTTGACGATCCGGCCCGATCTTCCTAAGCAGAGGGCGACTTTGACGATCCACTCACGAACCACACAAGGATAAGTGCCCGCAATCGCTAAACCACACTCCTAGTTGTTATCAACCGTGCCAAAGCCGGATGACTGACCACGAAGGTCTATTCTTGCAAGCAATCAAAGAACCAGCAAGAACAAGGATAAAGCAAACACACGAATCGAGGTTCTGAACTTGTTTCTTCTTTGCTCTAGCCGAGTCGGAGAACAAGGTTAAAGTTCCACACATGGAGCAACTAAACTTAACAAAACCTAAGGAGATAGATAGGGGCTTGTCCAATATATATAGCCAAGGATGGCTGCTAGGAGTTGGTCTCACGCCACTTTAATTACATGGGAACTCTGCCCAAAATTATGGTGGCACAGCACTCTAAAAGACTGAGACCGTCGCACCGTTTTGACTGCTGTGGCCAGCTCGAGTGGAATATGATGACGAGGCCAGTGCCGTTGGAAAGAGTACGAATTTATATTTTAATCAAGTACTCACTCATCCCGAACAGACTCCGTATACAAAAGTTATGGCCAGTTGAAGGTGAACTGCTCTTGGATGGACGTTTTGGCTTCCTTCACTTGGAATACCTTGTACTCTAGCTTGTAGTGATGAGGAATGACGTCCTTGAAGCTCTAAGCCATGATTCCTAAGCACAAGCACATTATTATGCAGATGGTCTATCCTCTAAAATATAATTATGCCACCCGAAAACGAGTTCACTGTTGATTTAGGCTGCCGTGGCGTGCCCTTGTGATTGGACCTTGCATAGGAGGTGGTAGAGGTGAGGTCATGGGTGTATCCGACATAGTGATGTTCTCATCACAAGCCTAGAAAAATTCGGGCTAGCCTAGATTTTGGGCGCCAAGTCGAGGCAACCGAACTTCGGGAATGCATCGTGATGAGGACATCACTTCTTGAATACGACCACAGCGATTCTGCCACAACTCCTCATCCTATACAAGGACCGATCACTCGAGCTCGTGCACGTAAACTGAATTATCGGTACTTTCGTTTCTTGGCATATCTAATGACTTGAAGAACTATTTGATCTTTGCTCAAACAGTTGTGTTATTCTCATTAAGGAATTAAGGTCTAAGCGCGATGATGGTGAATGGACACGAAGATGATTGCGAGAAAGGGAAGGAGTTCTCCATTTGACCACAAGATCCCGAAGTCTCCATGATTTGGCACAAAGAGAGTGGTGCTGTGTCACCCACGAATTGGCCGCATAAATTGGCCCTTACCATGTAATAGAGTCTTTATTTAGAGATAAGAATAATAGGAAGGAGGCCTAGCTAAAGATGGAAAGGAATTTGAGGGAAGGTCTGATTTTCGGCCACAAATCAAGGCATGGCCGAACAGCCCTCCCCCCAATTCTTTTTATACCACAGCCGGCCTCCAAAGAACTCGGATTTCATTGAGTTTAGGTTTAGCCCTTGTGCAAACTTCTGTTCTTCAGTTGTGTCGGTTGACCACATGTAAAGATAACTTAATCGGAATCCCACCTTTGTTTTTCAGATTGCTTTTCATCTTATTCTTGCTAGTTCTTCGATTGCTCGCAGGAATTGAACTTCGTGTTCAGGTTGATCGCGCCTTCGGCAAAGTCAATAACCTTTTGGAGTTGGTTCAGCGATTGCTAAGGCGCAACATCGTCGTGTGGTTGTAGTCGGATCGTGAGGGTCAATTCCACCGAATCGATAATTATCTGCCTCATCGAAAGATCGGGCACCCTTCTCACATCACATCGAGTCCGGGGCTTCCCCTGAGGGCGGTCTCTGATTCGAACCTACTACGGGGGAATAGTCAGCTTTCTGCGATATAGATCGTCTTACTGCGACCAAAGCATCCCCAGAGGTGAATCTAGAGTCCATGTCCGCAGAGCCCGGGAATCGTCATCAGGCTCGGGGTGCTCCCTGAGGACGACCTCCAGGTTGGCTTGTTGGGGGGATGGTCGGCTTACCCCAATAAAGATCGATTTACTACGACCGGGACATCCCCGAGGCGAACCCAGAGACCGCGACCCGAGGCCAAGGCACGCAGGGTGCAAAAAGGAAAATATTCACAGACTCAGACACTAAGAAAAAACCCAAGGACACCCCTAGGTTCGGAAGCTCTTGACATGATCTTTGGTCCAAGCTCTGCTATAGGTGGAGCCAAGACACGATAAGAATCGGCTTACAGCTGACTGCGACCCCCTGGAGGCGATCCCTTCGATCACGTCTCGTGCTTGCGTAGCTCGAGGCGTGGGGACACATAAACGCTGGTAAATAATGAAGGAGAACTTCGCGGAAAAGACACTAGGCCAGGTCCCGGGCGCGGGTCCCTTACCAGGTGGGGCCCTTGGCCTGGGGCTCAACGCAGGGGAGCATTGGCTTACCGCGGCGAAGGCTGCTTTACCACAGACTTGATTCCCCGAAGACGGACCTTGAGGACACGACCAGGCGTCGCGCCCCCTGAGACGCAAGAGAGGTGTTAGTATAGGCAAAGAAGAATCTTTATGCCGAGCCCGATCAAGTGGTGCGCGGGCCTAGATCATGCTCGAGATTGCGATTATCTAGAATGGACGGAGCAAGCAGGGTGTTATACACACAACAATAAAACATGCTTGCAGTAAACAAAAGGTCAGATCGGCCCCCTAGCTCGAAACGCTTAACGAGAGTGGCCTCGGGCACGGGTCCCGCTACAGGGGGTAGTTGGCTTACTGCGATGAGAGTAGGCTTATCGCGGCCACGGTCCCTGGTGGCGTGCCTTGAGTCCACGATTTTGTTCGAGCAAAAAAGGAAAGGGGAGCCAGATCGAAGCCCATGTATCCCGAGGTCGAGGGATTCGTGGCGTGATCACCAGGTCAGACCCTGCTAAGGAGGGGAGCCGTGACGCGATGAGAATCGTTTTACTGCTAGCTCGACTTCCCCCGGGGGTGGACCCTCGGATCACGACCCAGACACGCACTTGCTCGGGATACAAAGAGGTATAAAAATGGCACAATTATTGCTGATAAAGTAAAAGCATTTCATCATAAAAGTGAGAGGCAAAGCTCAAACATAGAATTTCCAGAGCTGGTCAATGTTCCACGAGTTCGCGAGCTCTCGACCATCGGGCATGGCCAGCCGGTAAGCACCGTCGCGACTCTTTGAGACGACGTGGTAGGGGCCCTCCCACAGTGGGGATAACTTGTTGGTACTGTACCGGTCCTAAAATCGCTTTAGGACCGGGTCCCCAACAAGGAGCTCCACTGGGCCTGCGTCGAGAGGTATGCCTGCAAAGTTCTTGCAGGTAATGCACCGATCGCAGCAGAGCATGGCATCTTACCTCCTCCGCCAGGGCGAGGTCGAGTGACCGTTCTTGCTCGAGGTCGACCTAGTTGACCGAGTTGACCTAGCGGAGTCTAGCATGACCTCGGGGGGCAGGACGGCCTTGGAACTAAAGACGAGCCGAAAGGGGGTAGACCCCGTTGACCGGCTCGGCATGGTTCGGATGGCCCAGAGAATGATGGGAAGCTCGTCTATCTAGCCCTGGCCTCGACGCTCGAGCTCGTTGAAAACTCGCTTCTTGACGCCTTTGACGATTTGCCGTTAGCACGCCGACCACCCGTTGCTCTGCGGGTGGCTTACCGAGGCGTAGCGCACCTTGGTTACTCTGTCTTCACAAGATTCTTGGAACATTTCGCGGTGAATCTGCGCCCGTTGTTAGTAATGATCCTACAAGGGACCCCATACCTTGAGACTATAAATGGCGGAGAAACCTCACCACGCCCTAGGCCATGGCAGTAGAGATCGGCTCGGCCTCGACCCACTTCATGAAGGTGTCGATGGCGACAAATAAGAACTTCTTCCCCGACCGCCGTGGGAAGGGGCCGAGGATGTCGAGGCCCTGGTCGAAATGACCGAGAGAGGGGATGGTGCGGGGCGTAAGCTAGGTGGCGAGCCTTTCGGGAGTGGGCGGCAAGCTCGGCAGCGCGGATGATGTCCCGCACGTCTGGAGCACCGTTGGCGATGAAGCCCATTAGGAACGCCTTCTCGACCATAGCCCTAAAAGAAGATTGAGCGCCACAGAGGCCCGAATGGATGTCGTTAAGCAAGTATTTACCTTCCTCCAGGGTGATACACTTGGTGAAGACGCCCAGGGCACCCCGTCGATACAGTTATCTGTCGATGAGTCCGTACAAGCTCGCACGGCGCTTGAGCCTGCTGCCCTCAACTGGATCGGGCGGGAGCTCGCCAAGGTTGAGGAACTTGATGATCGGGTCCATCCATGATGGAACGCTCTCGAGGACGGCCACCGAATCTTCTAAGCCGTCGATGGTCAGGCCGGCAGGGTCTCGAGGATGACATCCGACGGAATTTCATCGTCGGACAACCCGAGCTTGGATAGGAGGTCAGCATCGGAGTTATCCTTCCTTGGGATGTATCTGATCTCAAGGTTCTTTAACCACTTCTCCATCTTGCGTACCTCAGCGAGGTACTTCGCCATTGTCGGCTCTGAGCACTGGTGCCTTTGTTGTATTGGTTGATGACGAGTTGAGAATCTCCTGTTAGGACCAGCTGGCGCACGCCCAGCGATTTACATGCCCAAAGGCCAGCCAAGAGGGCTTCATACTCTGTGACGTTGTTAGTCATGGAAAAGCCAAAACGGATCACATATTTCAGACGATACCCCGGGGGGTGACGATGAGGACGCCAACCCCCGAGCGTTTAAAAGACCGTGACCCGTCAAAGAACATGGTCCAAGGACCTTCTTCTCCAACCTCGGGTTCAGGGGCGGGCTCCACCGTCTGCTCGACCACAAAGTCGGCGAGTGCCTGCGACTTGATGGTGGAGCGCACTACAAACCGAATTCGAATTCGGCCAGCTCCATGGCTCATTTGGCGATGCAGCCTCCGGCTTTCGGGTTCTTTAGGATCTCGCCGAGCGAAAACCCGCTCGGGACGACCACGGCATGCGCCTGAAAGTAATGCCAGAGCTTGTGCAAGGCCATGAAGAGAGCATAAAGCAGCTTCTGGACCTAGGGGTATCGCTCCTTCGGCCCATCAAGCACTTCGCTGATGTAGTAGATCGGCTGCTGCCGACCATCTCGTTCGCCGGCAGGGGGCGGCGGCGACGACCGCTGCTCGCGCGCCAGTAGAGCGGCGGCGCCGCCCAATGCGGGGTCGTGAGCGTGGCGGCTCGAGAGATACAATTTTAGCTCGTTGAAGGACCGCTGGGCTTCTGGGGTCCATTCGAAACCTCGATGCTAGCGCAAAGCTTTGAAGAATGGTCGCCCGCGCTCCCCGAGCCTTGAGATGAATTGGTTGAG
This sequence comes from Otatea glauca, assembly GCA_036346275.1. Lineage (NCBI taxonomy): Eukaryota > Viridiplantae > Streptophyta > Magnoliopsida > Poales > Poaceae > Otatea > Otatea glauca. The sequence continues at coordinate 34,380,866 of CM070723.1, read as the reverse complement.
GGCGGCCACGCGGCCGGCGAGACATTGAACCTACTTTGTAGACGTTGGGGCGGCCATCTTCTCGATCGCCTCAATCTTCTCTTGGTTCGGACCTACGCCTGAGCCCCCGATCATGTAGCCGAGCACCTTGCCTGAGGTTGCGCCGAAGACGCATTTCTCTGGATTGAGCTTGATCCCGCACTTGTTTAAGTTGGCGAAGGTCTCTACCAGGTCGTTGACATGGTCGCCCTCGGAGGAACTCTTGACAATGATGTCATCGACATAGACCTCGAGGTTCCGCCCGATCTGGGGGTCGAAGGTCCTGGACATGAGCCGCTGGAATGTCGCCCCTGCGTTGCAGAGACCGAACAACATGGTGGTGAAGCAGAACGTCCCGAACGGTGTGATGAAGGCCATCTTGTCCTCATCACCTACCGCGAGCTTGATCTGGTGGTAGCCGAGATGCACGTCGAGGAAACTCATCATCTTGGCGTTGGCGGTGGAGTCCACGATCGATCTATGCGTGGGAGAGGAAAGTTATCCTACGACGCGCCCAATTCAAACCCATGTGGTCGACACACATCCTCCACTTTCCTCCTTTCTTTTGTACAATCTGAGGTTGCCCGACCATTCGAGTAGTCGACCTCACGAATGAAGTGGCCTTCGAGTTTGTCGGATGCTCCTAATTATTGCCACCTTCTCGGGAGAAACGTCGTAATCAAGTAGTGTTATGCCCTTGAGGCAATTATTTAGATAATTGTAACATGACTATGTTTATGAATAATATTATGATTATTGGTCCAATGAATGTATATCATTGTATTGATCAACAAGTATGTGACTTGCTTATGAAGCTCTTTTCTTAATGATGTAATTCAATAAATATCTCTGATCGGATTTCATCGTATAGGACAACGATGAATAGATCAGCACATGTAGTGATCGATGATCATGCTTCATAGATCATGGGATATGGAGATATCATCTATACATTGTGGACGCATGTTGAAGAACATGGGTTAGATAGACCCGCAATGGGACACTGCGAGAATGTTTAATTCTTATGTGTCATCAGTGTATCTCATACCTAGTAGATGTATGATCCTTATGATGAGGACATCACTATGTCGGATACACCCATGACCTCACCACCACCACCTCCTATGCAAGGTCCTATCACAAGGGCACGCGCACAGCAGCTAAATCAACAGGTGAACTCGTTTCTCGGGTGGTATAATTATATTTTTAAGGATATACCACTGCATAAAATGTGCTTGTGCTTAGGAATCATGGCTTAGAGCTGCAAGGACGTCATTCCTCATCACTACAAGCTATAGTACAAGTTATTCCCGAGAAGGAAGCCAAAACGTCCACCCAGGAGCAGTCCACCTTCCACTGGCCATAACTATTGCATACGGAGTCCGTTCGGGATGAGTGAGTACTTGATTAAAAGATAAATTCGTGCTCTTTCCAATGGATCTGGCCTCATCATCAAATTCCACTCGAGCTGGCCACAGCAGTCAAAATAGTGCGACGGTCTCTGTCTTTTAGGGTGCTGTGCCACCATAATTTTGGGCTGAGTACCCATGTAATTAAAGTGGCGTGAGACCAACTCCTAGCAGCCATCCTTGGCTATATATATTGGACAAGCCCTTATCTATCTCTTTAGGTTTTGATTTGAGAATAGTTACCCATGTGTGGAACTTTATCCTTGTTCTCCTGACTCGGCTAGAGCAGCAGTAAACAAGTTTCGAAACCTCAACTTGAGTGTGTGCTTCATCCTTGTTCTTGCTAGTTCTTCGATTGCTTGCAAGAATAGACCTTCGTGGTCAGGTCATCCGTGTTCTTGGCACGGTTGATAACGATGAGGAGTGTGGTTTAGCGATTGCAGGCGCTTATCCTTGTGTGGTTCGTAGCCGGATCGTAAAAGTCATCCTCCGCCAAATCGAAGTTATCCCCTCACCGGAAGATCGGGCCGTCTTGTGCGCATCATTTGGTATCAGAGCAACGGTTGACCGGTGGTTCTTGTATCTAGTTTAGTTGTTTCATTTCGTTTCTCCTAGAGTCCAGAAAATTTGCCCCACAAAAAAAATTGTTCTCCGCTGTCCAAACCCCTTTGTGCCTTTCAATCAGTTAATTTTGGTTTGCTAAATTGTGTTTGTGTCTATTCTAGTGTTGCCTAGTTGCTGTTCATCTTGTTCATCTCCCCACATCAAAATCCATTCCTAAATTCAAAAAAAAAATCCATCTCGGGCAGAATCTGTCCATCTCTGCAACCACCACCAAAAACACCGTAAATCACACTTCCCTTATCCTTTTTGAGTGAAACCAAAAGGAGCAGATCCATGACTTAGTGCTCTATGTTGATGCCAATTTTCACACCCATATTTGAAAGCACAAGAAATCTGTGAACGTTTCAATAAGACCTAATTGCTGTCCTGAAATCTGCATCTGTGTGCAATTGTAAAATTCGTGCAAAATTCTCGGTTGAATTTCAGAAAGTTCGTCCAAAAGAAAAGTTGTTGCAAAAGCCGTCAGGAAGAAAACCAAAAAAATCATTGAAAAAAAGGCATATGACTAAAAGATACGGCCAAAATACCGACCTGCTGTCTGGTGGACAGAAATCAGCAAAATACAAAGTTGGATCCATCTTGTGCTCCCAAGTTGCAAATTGCATATGCTTGAATTTTGTTGTGTTTACCACTTATATCCACTGCCATATCTTTTGTTTTAGCATAATATCCATCTTTGTTTGATCAGCAACATAGGCTAATTGCTAGTTTCGAACACTTATTCAATTCTATGCAAATTCTGAGATTGGCTGATTGTTTTCTGTTGCTACTTATTATAAAGCCTTTCCAAGCTCCACTTTTTACTAACCATACAGGTGATAAGTCTTGCAATCGCTTTACTCACACTTGAGATCGGTTTATCACGAACTAGCCACGGATTGCACCCTTGCTGCACTTGTAAGAATTGGTAAGAGCTTGGTGAGAGCAAGAGAAAGAGACACTTGATCTTTTCAGCAAGTAGTAGTGATAGGGAACTATATACTTTTGTGTGTTTCCTTGTTTATTGCTAACCATGGCAGATGACAATGGAAGCTATGAAGAAAACCAAGCTGAAATTCTCACACCCATACACGAGAGAATCATACAACACTTTACACGCTTGCTCAATGTGCATGCTGAGAACCACGATAATGCTATGGCTGAGATCAACAACAACCTTGCGACACTTCGTGAGCGTGTTGATCGTCTTGATAGACGACAACCACCACATGCCGCCAATCAGGTCAATCATGAACCAAGACAAAATGGTGCACCAGACATCGAACACCGCTTGCTGCCCGCTCTTGGGCAAATGGGGTAGAAGAAGAAGAAAACAACTACGTTGCGTCTGAGAGGACGATGATGGTTTCAACTCACACAATGATCATGATCATCGGCGCCTTCGACACAATCGACAAGGTATGGGTAGAAATCAGCGTGAACAACGGAGGTGCGTGATGATCCATTAGGAAAGATTAAATTTACAATGCCTCCATTTGCTGGAAAGTATGCCCTGATGCTTATCTTGATTGGGAATTAGCAATAGAACAAAAATTTGCTTGCTATGAATTTCCTGAAATTAGAAGAGTTAGGGCTGCTACTAGTGAATTTACTGATTTTGCTTCCATTTGGTGGAATGATACATGTAGAAATCATAACAACATACCTAGAACATGGAATGCTTTGAAAAGAATGATGAGGGCCAGATTTGTTCCTTCTTACTATGCTCGTGACTTGCTCAATAAATTACAACGTTTAAATCAAGGAAATAAATCAGAGAGAGTATTATCAAGAAATGCAAATTTGTGAGTTGCGGTGTGGTTTGGAAGATAATGAAGATGCTAAGATGGCTAGATTTCTAGGTGGACTTAACCGTGAAATTCAGGACATACTTGATTATAAAGAATACAACTCTGTCGCTCGTTTATTTCATCTTGCTTGCAAAGCTGAAAGGGAAGTCTGAGGACGACATTCCAAGATGAGAGGGAACTTTGGAGGCTCTTCTTCGTCACGACCAAGCCAAGTGCAAGTAAAGGCTCCATCCACTACTTTGGGACGAGCACTTCCACCCTCCAACCGTGGGCGTCCTGCTGCCTCTACTTCCACTCCATCACATATCTCCGACACAAAGAATTCTTCTTCAATTGCATCCACAGGTCGTACACGCGACGTGCAATGCCATCGATGCAAAGGATTTGGACACATGATGCGTGATTGTCCAAGTCAGCGTGCTTTAATTGTTCGGGAAGATGGTGAGTACATACGCTAGTGACGTTGAAGAAGATTTTGCTTTAGTTGTTACTGACCTCGCAGGTGAAGATCAAGGGGGTGAACATGAGGAGGAGCATTTGGGTGCTGAAATTTTAGAAAGATACATGAGCATCATTGTGAAGCGTGTCCTTAGTGTGCAAATAGAGAGTGCTGAATAGAACCAACGTCATAACTTGTTCCAAACAAAATTTGTCATCAATGAGCGTTCAGTGCGAGTTATCATTGATGGAGGGAGTTGCAATAATCTTGCAAGCATGGAGATGGTTGAGAAGCTTGGCTTGACCACAACACAACACCCACATCCCTACCACATTCAATGGTTCAACTCAAGTGGGAAATTGAAGGTAACAAGAATGGTGAGATTGCATTTTTCTCTTGGTTCATATCATGATCATGCTGATTGCGATGTTGTACCTATGCAAGCATGCTCTTTGCTGTTAGGTAGACCTTGGCAATATGATAAAAATGCTTCTCATGATGGTAGAACTAACCAATACACTTTTATGCATAAAGGAAAGAAAATTGTTTTGCTTCCCATATCCCCCGCTGCAATTTTGAAAGATGACTTAGAGAAAGATGAAAGAGAGAAGGAGAGTGCTAAAAGTGAAAATCAGATTAGAACCAAAGAATTAGCACAACCAAAGAAGAAAGAATCCAATTCTAAGAGAGCTGAAATCAAGTTAAAGGGTGCTGTCATGCTAGCTACAAAATCTGATTTAATTGACATGATAGAATGTAATGTTGGATGCTATGCTTTGATTTGCAAAGAGACTTTGTTTTCATTCGAAAATATACTGTTTCTTTGCCTTCGCTATTGTTAACCTTTTGCGGAGTATGAGGATGTGTTGCTCGGGGCTGCCACCAGAGCAACATTACCAAACCGAGAAGCATATAGGACCAATCCAGAGGAGACTAAGGAGATACAACGTCAAGTGCAAGACTTGCTCGACAAGGGGTACGTTTGAGAAAGCCTTAGTCCTTGTGCTGTTCCTGTGCTTTTAGTACCTAAGAAAGATGGATCATGGCGAATGTGTGTGGATTGTAGAGCTATCAATAATATAACTGTTAGGTATCGTCACCCTATTCCTAGGTTGGATGATATGCTAGACGAACTGAGTGGCTCTATTGTGTTTTCGAAAGTTGACTTAAGAAGTGGATATCACCAGATTAGAATGAAACTTGGGGATGAATGGAAAACAGCGTTCAAAACTAAATTTGGCTTGTATGAGTGGTTAGTTATGCCTTTCGGTTTGACTAATGCACCTAGCACGTTTATGCGATTGATGAATGAAGTTTTACGTGCTTTTATTGGAAAATTTATGGTGGTCTACTTTGATGACATTTTGATCTATAGCAAGTCTCTTTCTGAACATATTGAACACTTACATGATGTTTTTAATGCTTTGAGAGATGCACATTTGTTTGGTAACCTTGAGAAGTGCTCCTTTTGCACCGATCGAGTCTCGTTTCTTGGCTATGTTGTGACACCGCAGGGAATTGAGGTTGATGAAGCCAAGATTGAAGCAATCAAGAGTTGGCCGACTCCAAGCACGGTCACACAAATGCGGAGCTTTCACGAACTTGCTGGATTCTATCGACGCTTTGTGAAGGATTTCAGCACCATCGCTGCACCATTGAATGAATTGACAAAGAAAGGTGTTTCCTTCCATTGGGGGCAAGCGCAAGAAGCTGCCTTTAATCTTTTAAAAGAAAAGCTCACAAATGCACCATTACTTCAACTTCCAGATTTTGGTAAGACCTTTGAACTTGAATGTGATGCAAGCGGTATTGGAATTGGTGGTGTATTGATACAAGAAGGTAAACCTGTTGCTTATTTCAGTGAAAAATTAAGTGGGCCTGTTCTGAATTATTCTACGTATGATAAAGAATTGTATGCTCTTGTGCGATCTTTAGAAACGTGGCAACATTACTTATGGCCTAAAGAATTTGTCATACATCTGATCATGAGGCACTTAAGCATATTCGTAGTCAAAGCAAACTTAACCGTAGACATGCTAAGTGGGTAGAATTTATTGAATCATTTCCTTATGTCATCAAATACAAGAAAGGGAAGGATAATGTGATTGCTGATGCATTGTCTAGAAGATATGCAATGATGTCTCAACTTGATTGTAGAATTTTTGGCTTGGAAACCATAAAAGATCTCTATGCTCAGGATAATGATTTCAAAGAAGTCTTGCTAAATTGTAAAAATGGAAAAAGTTGGCACAAATTTGTTAACAATGATGGATTCTTGTTTAGAGCTAACAAGCTATGCATTCCAGCTAGCTCCGTTCGTCTTTTGTTGTTACAGGAGGCGTATGGAGGAGGATTGATGGGACACTTTGGAACTAAAAAGACGGAGGATGTACTGGCTGAACATTTCTTTTGGCCAAAGCTGAGGCGTGATGTCGATCGCTTTGTTGCACGCTGCACTACATGCCAAAAGCTAAGTCTCATCTAAACCCACATGGTTTGTACATGCCGCTCCCTGTTCCTAGTGTTCCTTGGGAAGATATATCTATGGACTTTGTTTTAGGATTGCCTAGAACAAAGAAGGGAAGGGATAGTATTTTTGTTGTTGTGGACCGATTCTCTAAAATGGCACATTTCATTCCATGCCACAAGAGCGATGATGCCACTCATATTGCTGATTTATTCTTCAAAGAAATTGTTCGTTTGCATGGTATGCCTTGTACTATTGTTTCAGATCGTGATGCCAAGTTCTTGAGCCATTTTGGAGAACTTCATGGAGCAAATTAGGGACAAAGCTAGTGTTCTCTACCACATGTCACCCTCAAACCGATGGCCAAACTGAAGTGGTGAATCGAACCTTGTCAACCATGTTGAGGGCTGTTCTAAAGAAGAATTTGAAGATATGGGAAGAATGCCTACCTCATGTGGAGTTTGCCTATAATCGTACATTGCACTCTACGACAAAAATGACTCCATTTCAGGTTGTGTATGGCTTTAACCCTCGTGCTCCAATTGATCTATTGCTTTTACCATATTCGGAGAAGGTAAACTTTGATGTAAAAAGACGTGCTGAATTTGTTCTTAAATTGCATAAGACCACAAAAGAAAATATAGAGCGCATGACTGAGAAATATAGGGTTGCTGGTAACCATGGTAGAAAGGAATTGACATTTGAACCTGGTGATCTTGTTTGGTTGCATTTGCGGAAAGAAAGATTTCCTAACTTACGAAAGTCTAAATTAATACCTAGAGCTGATGGTCCTTTCAAAGTGCTTGAGCGAATTAATGATAATGCTTATAAACTTGAGTTACTGCAGATTTTGGGGTTAGTCCCACTTTTAACATTTCAGATTTGAAGCCATATTTTGGAGAGAACGATGAGCTTGAGTCGAGGACGACTCAAATGCAAGAAGGGGAGGATGATGAGGACATCACTATGTCGGATACACCCATTACCTCACCACCACCACCTCCTATGCAAGGTCCTATCACAAGGGCACGCGCACAGCAGCTAAATCAACAGGTGAACTCGTTTCTCGGGTGGTATAATTATATTTTTGAGGATATACCACTGCATAATAATGTGCTTGTGCTTAGGAATCATGGCTTAGAGCTGCAAGGACGTCATTCCTCATCACTACAAGCTATAGTACAAGTTATTCCCGAGAAGGAAGCCAAAACGTCCACCCAGGAGCAGTCCACCTTCCACTGGCCATAACTATTACATACGGAGTCCGTTCGGGATGAGTGAGTACTTGATTAAAAGATAAATTCGTGCTCTTTCCAACGGATCTGACCTCATCATCAAATTCCACTCGAGCTGGCCACAGCAGTCAAAATAGTGCGACGGTCTCTATCTTTTAGGGTGCTGTGCCACCATAATTTTGGGCTGAGTTCCCATGTAATTAAAGTGGCGTGAGACCAACTCCTAGCAGCCATCTTTGGCTATATATATTGGACAAGCCCCTATCTATCTCCTTAGGTTTTGATTTGAGAATAGTTACCCATGTGTGGAACTTTATCCTTGTTCTCCTGACTCGGCTAGAGCAGCAGTAAACAAGTTTCGAAACCTCAACTTGAGTGTGTGCTTCATCCTTGTTCTTGCTAGTTCTTCGATTGCTTGCAAGAATAGACCTTCGTGGTCAGGTCATCCGTGTTCTTGGCACGGTTGATAACGACGAGGAGTGTGGTTTAGCGATTGCAGGCGCTTATCCTTGTGTGGTTCGTAGCCGGATCGTCAAAGTCATCCTCCGCCAAATCGAAGTTATCCCCTCACCGAAAGATCGGGCCGTCTTGTGCGCATCACCTTAGACTTGAGATTGTCATATTCCCTACATGTGTAATAGTTTTCCTTGGGGCTATCAAACACTACTTCCTAACCGGATAGTTATAAAGGTAGCTTTCATGTTTACTATGAAACGTGCAGAGGGAAGTGAGCAGTCAAGATGGAATTTGCCACTCCAATGAAACGGAGATATATGACAAGGCCACTCGTGTGATATGATTAAGGAAGTGTATGGCCATGCCGTGATTGAGGAGTCAATCACAACTTATTAATATATCACGGATACGAGAGATGGATTGAATCATCAAAGGATGACATGCTTCTCGCCTTGAGATCAATCTTCATATACTTGGCAAAGAGATTATTGCATGAGTACTTTTGATAGGTTCTGTCCGATTTGATCATAGTATGTTTGAGAGTTGGCATACTTTGCAAGAAGCCGCTACCAACTATTGGATTGAAAAGGAGTTTTCCGAATCCATGTCCAAACGTACGTGAACCTGTAGGGTCACACACTTAATAGGCTGGGACGCATTAATTTGGATTGGATCTGTAATTAATGAACCTCATGGGCTTAGCATGCTGATGGGCCCTAGTTTAGGGTTTCATCTTGTGGCTATATAAGGAGGGAGGAGGGAGGGCACAGGGTGTGCTTTCCCACGATTTAGGAGTGATTCACTCGAAACCCTAGCCTACTCCTCTCGCTGCCCCTACCAAGAGACCAGGTGCTTGCACACCGACGCACGGCGTTCCATCTCTGGACGTGTGGACTACTGCGGTGACGCTGCTGCGACTGCGGCGTGGGAGGACGATCCACGGCAAGGCGAGGATGATCCACTACATCGACGCAACAACTGCGGCGAGGACGATCCACTACATCGACGCGCGAAGGATTCCGCAACTGCGCGTCTAGTGGTAATCTTATCTATGATCCCCTTCTTGCGAGTAACTTTCTGGTTTCGCGGTAGTTTTTTTTGTGCTAGCGTAGCATACCGCATTCCTCTTCAGTAATTTCTAGCGCACGGGCCTGCATCCAGACCTCGTTTGTAATTTGTGCTCGATCACCTCCCTTGGGACCCCAGGCATGTCGGCTGGTTCACACGCGAATATGCTTTTGTTGCTGCGGAGGAAGGTGACGAGCTTGAGCTCTTATTTTGGGTTGAGCTGGACAGCGAGGTGGATACATTTGTCCGGGTTGTCCTCCTCGCCTTGGTCGGGCCGCCGGGCTGGATCACCGCCTTCCGGCGGGCGTCCTTCTGTGTCGCCTCGGGGCTCCGCTAAGGGAGCATACCCGCGATCGCGAGGGCCTTCTCTTCGCAGCAGTGCACTGTTTTGAGGTCACCTCGGATGGTTATGATGCCCTGGGGCCCAGGGAGCTTCATGCAACGGTGGCCGTAATGGTTCGCCGCCATGAACTTGATCAAGGCCGGCCGCCCGAGGATGGCGTTGTAGGGGAGATCTCCGTCCGCGACCTCGAAGGTGATTAGCTCGGTGCGAAAGTTCGCTGCGTCACCAAAGGTAACAGGCAGAACCACCTACCCGAGCGGAGTGGTCGAACTCCCCGGCACGATGCCGAAGAAGGGGACCGCTATGCTCCTGATCTTGGACCGGGGAATCTGCATCCAGTCCAGCGTGATAACAAAGAGCAGGTTGAGGGAACTCCCTCCGTCAAACATAACCCTCCCGACCACGATGTTGCTTATGGTCAGGGTGACGACCAAGGCGGTCTTAAGGTCCTTGAACATTCCCGGGGGAGCGTCGCCCAGGGAGAAGGTGATCGGAATGCCAGCCCATTTGCAAGGCTGGTCGGTAGTCTTGCCGATCGAAGCTTGGTACACAGTACGTGCGACGCTTTTGAGTTCGCGCCGGGATTGGTATGCGGACGAGCCATCGAAGATCATATCGACGCGGCGGTCGCCCTGCTAGAACTATAGATCAGGGCCTCCGGCCCCTCGTGGGCGCCGCCTTCGTCGGGCAACTCGTCCCCCTTCGGGAGCGTGGGCATCTCTCCTTGCCCATCGTAGAAGGCGTTCAGCTTGAACTGCCACACCCTACAGCTCCTCAGGTCGTGACCGGTAGCCTGGTGGAACAGGGAGCTTGTCCGGGTCATACCCAGGCCCAGCCTTATTGGCGGGAGGTTAGGTGTCACCTCGCCGGAGGTCGACCCGACGCTGCCCTGGTTGGGGTTGACGTTGCACTTGCTGACGTCGCAGCTGACCATGCTAGGGCCTAGGTTCATTGTGGTCGGGTTGCCGCACCTCCATTACCTCGCGCCCGACGTTGACCGCAGTGACCACGCGTAGCTAGCCGCCGCCATCCCGGAGACCTTGCCCTTGCTTCTTGACTCGCGGGTTCGGACCAGCAACTTTGGCAGCAGACGGCCCGGGCTCGCCGGGGATGCGGCCGAGCTTATCCTGGTTTTAGTCACGCTTCTAGTGGATGGTGTCATCCGCGTCCGCGTAGCGTTTAGCCATCCGAAACAGTCTGTTGACACTGAGGTCGGTGGTGATCTCCAGGTCCTCCGTAAGGCGCCGGTCCCGGACGCCGAACTTGAAGGCCTTGATGACAGCTTTGTTGGGGATGTTTGGGATTGAATTTCTCACATGGGTGAACCGCGACGAAGTCGCGGAGAGGTTCGCCCTTGTCCTAGATGATGCAATCTAGGTTCCTTTCCCGTCCAGGGCGCTCGTAGCAGCTCTACAAGTTTGATGAGAGCGCTTCGCACCTGGCGCCATGACCGGAAGGCGCCAGGAGCCTGGTTGTAGAGCCAGGTGCGAGCAGCGCCGTCCAGGACGGTAGGGAGGTAGTTGGCCATTACAGCATCATCCCTGCCGGCCGCTAGGATCGCGGTGGAGTAGATCGAGAGGAACTCGTTGGGGTTCTTGGTCCCGTCGAACTGTTCCATCGTGGCAGGCCTGAAATGAGCCGGCCAGCGCACCCGGTGGAGGTTGACGGAGTACGCTGGGCAACCGTAAGTCGGGGCAGCATGGTCACCACTGCTGCGATCGGAATCGCCGTCAACGATGTGATCAAACTCGAGCCGATGGTGCACCCTGCGTAGGGCTCGGTCTTTAGGGAGGGCGTCGACAGGGCGGCGATGATTGCAAACTTTCTGACACCTGGGCGGAATGTCCGGAGACAGACCTCCGGAAGCGTCGCTACTTGAGCGAGCACTGCCACCACTCAGCTGATCGTGGGAATGCCCGTGCATCAGGCCTGCGTCCTGGTGAGGTGAGGATAGTTGCGGTGAGGTCCCGACCCGTGGGTACGGAGTTGGCCAGTGAGTGCGGCGGTGGCCGCTCGACGAACTGCCTTCGCTTCTTAGGGAGCGAGGTTCGGGGGTGGCGACGTTCTTGCTGCGAGGGGGTGACCTCATCAGCCGCCCTACCAAGCTCTTCAACAAGGGACCGGCGAAAGAGGGCTGACCTTTCCCGGGCAGGGTCAGCCATGACCCGGGCGATGGCCCGTAAACGTTCCATTTGGGATCGTCCAGGAGAGCAGGGCTATGATGCCCAAACGAGGTGTGGAGCCCCTCGTGCTCCTCCTGTCGGAGGGCGGTGATGGCCTGGTTGATGGCAACCCTTACCAACCGATGCGCCTCCTCCGAGGCTTCTGGGTCACTGTCACTCGCTCCCGCGCTCACCTCGCGGCTGCCGGCCATAAAGGCCAGGCGCTCACGCGGCGACAGTGAAGGCGAGAACATGGAGGTGGAGCCCTCGCGCTCAGGAACCGCGGTCGGGTCCAGCCTCACTGATGGTGACATGTCATCGTTGGAGCCGAAGGTGCTGGCGATGCTGGAGCAGCGAACTCTGAATGAGCGAAACTCGAGCCCCACGGTGAGCGCCAACTGTCGACGATCGGGACCATCGACAGCAGAAAGGGGGAATGCGAGGAGTTAGCTTGGGAGCGGGACCCGAGGTCATGCTCGTTCGGAGGCGCCTAGCGTCGTAGGGAAGTCATCGAGGAAGAGACACTGGACACGAGGTTTATACTGGTTCGAGCCCCAAAGGTCGAGTAATAGATCTACTCCAGTCTTGCCATGAGGCGAAGGGTGTATTAGCGATTTTGTGGGAGAGTACAAGAACAGGGCACGAGCAGGAGGGGTGCTGTGTCGCTCTTCTCGGTGAGTGTTGTGTGTCTTCTGGTTGGCTTTTTTCCGCCTCTCCCCGTCCACCCGTGGATAGGGTGAACGATTGCCTTTGTAGCCCTCTGGGAACCTTGCTGCTTGGTCCCGTGGTGATTTGACGGGGGCTGATGAAAGTCATTGCTAGCCATTGGGAGCCTGACGGGAGCAGTTGAGATCTTGACGGGAGCTGTTGAGATCTTGATGGGAGCTGTTGAACCCTAGTTCCCACGCAGGGTATGTAGAGCGTTGATTCCCACAGAGGGGAGAGCTTTACACGAGATAAAATAAAAACGTTACAGATGTCCTTTTCTCTGGTGGCCGCGGGGGCGTCGAGGTCGAGGCGCCCAGATTGAGGTCAAGGCCGAGGTCGCCTACCCCTGCGGTGGCGCCCAAGCTTGCTGGTCTCGAGCCCGATCATCGGGAGAGCACCTCCTAGGTTGGAGATGAGCCCCCGAGCCCGCGGAAAGTCGCCACGAGGCCATAGGGGGGTGCTTACACATGGCGAGGGTACCGATCCCCGACATGCGACATCTTCATCGCAAAAGGGCCTTAATACAGAAGCTCGGCCTTTCAAGCCCACGACAAAGAACCAGCGCCTCAAGCACACACGCCAAGGATAGCCCACGTGCCAAGGAAGACTCGTATGGAAACCCAAGATGCAAAAAACCCTGTTCGGCCATCCAGCAGCACGCAAAAAACTCAGGCTCCAAGACTCCGTTTTCGGCGTGTGACCACCCGTTAGAAAGCTTAGGAGATAAGCTTTCCAATAGATCCAGCCTCACCTTCCAATTTGCTCCCGATAGAAGGGAAAACGCAGAACAATATCACGGGCCAAATCTGTCAGGTGTTGCGTCACCGTATTTTTCGGCCCATGGCCTACGTATGGTATGGGTTGCGTGGTAGCCGACCCTATTTTGGATGCCCCAAGTCTGGTCTCCACCCTATATAATGCCCCTACCGTCATACATTGTGGGGTAGGTTTTGTTGTGTTTTGGTAGACCCTGTGTACGTCCCTCCTCAATCTTGCGTGTGTCAACTAGACCACCCGAGTTGAGAAACAGAACCTCACCTTGTTTCTTTGAGATTATTGGATTGAAATTGCTATCACCTTGTTCTTGCATGTTCTTGGTTGCAGCAGGTACAAGGATCGATCAGGTCTTTGATTCAGTTGATCGTCTCGTGTGGTGATGTTGCGATTGTTTGGTTGCTGATCTTGTGGTTATTAGCCAATCCATCTACTCTGTACTACACCAAATCATCGTATCGTTCTCATCAGAAGATCGAGACAACCTTAGTGCACATCAAAATGTAACCTAAGGGAGCTTTGAAGATTATCCAAATGATCATGATGACAAGATATGACACCAATTTTATCAATTTCAGATTAGACTAGTCTAAGACTTGTCCAAGGGCAAATAACGAATTTTGCTCATAATCTTAGTTTCGAAAATGTGTCATTTTTAGCAAGATTTGACAAGTGCACTCTAGCTGGACCAATAGTATCCATATGTAAAAGCTGTCCTGGTGCATCAGTCATCACAACAGTGACTGGGGGATGAGAAGCAGCAACCATACCTGCCATGTCGGCAAGGAGAGCAAACTAAGTCTTTGACCATTTTGAGTTTAGGCAAACTAAGAATGAGATCGTGACTGCTAACTCGGGTCAAATGATCAAATCCAATGTGACCAACACTCCTATGCGGGAAGGAGAGATCACGGGGCTCTGAAGCAATCAAACAACGGAGAGATTCTCCAGAAGAAGCAGAAAAATCAGCACGAAAGACTCCCATATCTAGAAATCCCGCAAACTAACCCTCCCGAAGAATCGAGGATTCTACAGGCGCTACTCTTGAAACACACCTCGAAAGAGTCATCAATAAGCTGAGAAATAGAAAATAGATTGTATTGCAGCTTACTCACAAAGGCAACATCTTTAATAATGAAATTGTCATTAATGCAGATGGTACCTTTAGCAATGACTCTACTTGAAGAAGCATCCCCGAAAGTGATCAACTCATCACCGGGGGGCTCGGACTAGCGAAGAGAACCATCGAGAATCTATGGTCATATGACGAGAACAATCAGAGTCAACAATCCAAACATCTCCCTTCCCCATTCGATGAACCTGATCAAGACACAAGAGAGAAAGTTGACTCAGTACTGGGATACAGTGAAGACTTGTGAACCCAATACTGAACCACACGACGCCTTAGAGTACCAGCCACAGGAGAAGAACGGACTCGAGTGTCTCTCTGATGTTTAACCCTAAAACGATCAGTAACAACTCTAGAATATGTTCTAGGAGCTGGAACTGGGTTGGCACGCCATGGTGCAAAAGTCGGACCACCTTGGTGAGGCTGCCTAAAACTCCTACCAGAAAACATCCCACGCCGCTGATATCTACCTCGATGAGAAAAATGAGGAATATCAAGAGGATGGCGGAAAGACTAACCACGAGCGGCTCTAGGACTAAAACTCGAAGAAACAGCATGAAAACTGAGTCCTTGATACTGCCCAAAAACAGGCCACTCTCTAACTTGTCTAGAAGCAATGTGTGCCTTAGGAGCACTCAGAGTCTGGGGATGACCCTGAATACCCCTAAGAGCAGCAACACGCTCACGCCGAGTGTTCTTGGTGAGCCTGAAACAGAAATCTACTAGGTGACCATCCTTCTTACAAAATATGCATGTGTACTTCGTCTTGCTAGAGGCAGAAGTAACAGGAGTAACAATCTTCTGATCATAAATCCCATGGATAACCCCAGCAGACCTAAACACAGTGGTACTCACTTTGGGAGCTACCAGTATCTCACCACTCTTGGAGCCACGCACAATGGTAGGAGGATGCGCCCGAGCATGCTCCAAGGGGTCAAATCCTATACCCTGATTAAATCTGCTAATCTTGGATTGGTCTAGAATAAGATTGAGTTTTTCTTGCCTCCTACAAACTTCTCGAGAGTGCTCATGAGATACTCACACTCTCGGAAGAAAGAGGCACATGAAGAACAGGGAAGAGAGGAAGAAGAAATGGAAGCTCTCTCAGCACGTGCATTTTTCTCCCTCAACACGGCTGCCTCAATCTTGAGGGCCTCACAAGAAACGCACGACGCATTTCTAATCCTATGGACTTGGTCTTCTAACTTCTTCCTAAGTTCAACATGGATTTTATCCAAGTCCCCCTCAATCACATTACATCGCAAGCAACTTTCTTGTGACTTATCTAGTAAGTCCTTAGCAAGTTTAGCACACTTGACATTTAGTGATTCATTATCAAGTTTTAGTTGCCTACAGCCCTCACATGAGCTGACTTGGTCCTTCGAATCATGTATTTCAAGTTCATCATTTCTAGAAGAAAGCGTCCTAAGGTGATCGCTCGTGGCAATAATTTCAGCAAGCAACTTAGGGCAATTAGAGCATGATGGAGTAGAGTGAGCATGAAGAAAACTAGCATCTAGTGCAATAGCATCAACAGAATCATCGCTAGCATTCTTCAACCTAAGACTATCTAGTTCAAATAACACACTATCATGCATAGTCCTTAGGTTCTCCAACTCCACCAAAAGTGCATCACACAAAGAACAGTCATCAGTGACTCAAGAGGGAGAAGATCTAAAAGAAGCTAACTCTCGAGTCAAGGTACCTACTTCCTTCTCTAGCTCCACACACCTAGCTCTAGCTCTAGCATGAAATTTTCCTAATTTACAAAAAGCTTCATTGAGCTGGTCATAGGAGGGTACCTCGTCCGAGTCACTGTAGAGCTCGGAGTCGCTGATGCCGTTGGCGTCGGCCATGAAGCACATGCCATAGAAGTCATCGCTGCTCTTCTTCTCTTGCGGTTCATCCTCGCCCTCATCGCTCCATGTCTCCGTGTCGGAGAGGTTATGTCGTTAAGCGCGGCGAGGACGTGGTGGAAGAGCTTCTTGTTCTTGGAGAAGTTGCAGTACTTCTTCTCACACGCCGGCTCACGAACTGGAGGCTTCTTGTTGCGGTTCTTATCGATGTAGTCGTTCTTTGCCTTTTCAGTTTGGGGCAATTAGCCCGAATGTGGTTGGGGCCACCACACTCGAAGCAAGTTATCATGCCACCTCTCTCTCACCCTCTTGTATGCATGTGAAAATTTGTGAGCAAGAAGAGCAAGCTCATTTTCTTGAAATTTTTCCAGTTGGTCATCGCTTAGCTCGCAAAGGGCGAAAAGAGAGAAACCAGCAGAAAGATCAAGGGAAGATCCAGTGGGATCAGTGATCAAGGCCATCGACTGAGATTTTGTCTTGCGAGAGACGACGTCGATCTCATGAGTCTTGAGACGAGAGTAAAGCCCATCAAGAGTCAAGGTCGACAAGTCTGTCGTGTCCTTGATGGTGGTCACTTTCATTTCCCAAACTCGAAGATCAAGTGTGGTCAAGAAATGTCGAGCATTGTTCGAGTCAGGATATATGCAACCGACTACTCGAAGGTCGCTCAAAATCTTCGTAAACCGACCAAAGCACTCGTCAAGACTCTCACCAGCGTGTTGTTCAAACTTGTTGAACTCACGCTTGAACTGGTCCTGCCTCACAGTCTTGATTTGAGTAGTGCCCTCATGGAAAGCATCGAGGGTCACCCAAATCTCGTGAGTGAAATGGAGGTGAGAAATCCTATCATACTTACTGCGGGTAAGACCCTGTATGAGAATGTTCCTTACCTTAGCATTCGCCCCAACGTCAGCCATATTTTCGGCCATGACGTTTTCATCAGCAGGAACCTCATACGGGAGTTTCACCTTCTGCCATATCAGGAAGCCCTAGGCAGTGATGTATGACTCCATCCATGATTTCCAAAACGAAAAATCAACTCCAGCAAAAATAGGAGGCTTGGTGGAATACTTGTCCATCGCTATGGCTCTTGAGACCGGTCAAGATCTATGGAAGAGCAAAACCGGCTCTGATACCAATTGAAAGATCAAAATGGCGATCAGAGGGGGGTGAATGATCCCAAAACAAATTTTCCCACCTCTTGGATAAATACCACCCAAACAAAGCACTACTTGTAAAGAACAGAGACTAGAGAAAACAAAAAGTAGTAAAAATTGTGTTCAGAAAACAACCCGACTTCAAAAGCAAAATCAATGAGATTTTGAATTTAACGATCCAGTGACCATGCAACTTGGTAGATGTGATCCTTAGGATGTCAGGAACCTATTCCAACCATCGATTTGAAGAATCAACTTCAAAGTTTCGCCCTTTTTCCCTGAGAAGGAAAATCCACCAAGAACAAGAAAAAAGCAAATCTGTGATCTAGACTTGCTCGTGAGATTCTAATGATCAAGATAGACTTGAATGCCTTCTTACAAGTCAGAACAATCAAGGAATCACAAGCATAAACACCAAAACTCGATCAATCAATAATTCATCATGAAGGGACATAAGATTGGTTTCTTGCAGAACTTGAACCAAGATCGCCTAGAGGATTGGGATATGATCTGAGTGAAGATTCATCCAATCAATCTCTCATCCTTGGCAACAAGTACCAGAAGCAAGTAGAATGAGAGGAGGCAAATCCAACAAGCAAAAGGTAAAAGCGAGAATGTAAATACTGAATTTAAATTGCATTAAGTAAAAACATAATGTAAGTGCAGAATTTAAATTCAGAATTGAGAGAAAGATCTTTGTAATTTCTGGATAGAAGTTTTAAAAAGCCTCACAACATGTGGGCAAAGCTCATGAGAGCAACAACAATTTCTCTGAAAATTTCCACACCGGGGAGGCTACCCCTTCCCCTCTATTTATGGTATCCTGGGATCAATTCCCACCCTTGGATGTCTTGCTTCAATCCTAAGCCAACTTCCAAGAGCCAGGATTTGTTCCCACACTGTCACTCTTAACCACTCTCAACTACTCTCAGGTACTCTCAGGTAAACCCGAAACCCACTACCATACAGGATTTTGCACATATTTCAAAGCAAGCTACACTTATCCACTACTCTATCTTCTAGAATTGCAACCCAACAGCTCTCCTTGATCCAAGTAATGATAAGCTAGCTTCTCCACTGATCTCTTGTCTCTTAGGACTCCACCGACTTCATCTCCGGCCATCTTCCGGCGAACATCCGGCCAACTTGAAACTCCGGCCATTCCATGCCTACACTACTACAGAATGGTACATCACTATCGCTTCATCTGGGTCGGTTCTTAAGTTTTTAGGAAAAAATGATTGTGATAAATGACTTAGGAGGGGTGTTCATAACGATCACTATCGGTTCTCAGGTTAGAAGTGATTGTGATGTAGCACTGGGCACATCACAATCCGTTCTTATGTTAGAAGCGATAGTGATGTGCACTTCGTCATCACTATCATCACTATCGCTTCGAACATAAGAACCGATAGTGATGTGCACGTCGTCATCACTATCGGTTCATATGTGAGAAACGATAGTGATGTGCATGATCATCACTATCGCTTCTTACATAAGAACCGATAGTGATGTGCAAGTAGTCATCACTATCGCTTCTTATGTGAGAACCGATAGTGATGAGTATGTAGATCACTATCGCTTCTACCCATGTTGCATGCCTACGGTTCAACTTATTTTGGCTACGAATGTGCTTCAAGGATTCATGATCAGAGTGTATAACAAACTCTTTGGGCCACAAATAATGTTGCCAAGTTTCTAATGTTCGAACCAGTGCATACAATTCCTTATCATAAGTTGAGTAGTTCAAACGAGGCCCAGATAATTTCTCACTAAAATAAGCAACTGGCTTACCTTCTTGGATCAGCACGCCTCCAATCCCAATGCCACTAGCATAACACTCAATTCAAAATTCTTACCAAAGTCTGGGAGTTGGAGCAGTGGTGCATGGGTCAGCTTCTCTTTCAACTAGTCAAAGGCATCTTCATGTGACTTGCCCCATTGGAAAGCCACGCCTTTCTTGGACAACTCATTCAGCGGTGCAGCAATCGTACTGAAATCTTTCACGAAGCGACGGTAGAATCCTGCAAGTCAAAGGAAACTCCGCACCTGTGTGACCGTTTTAGGAGTCGGCCAACTCTGAATTGCCTCAACCTTGGCTTGATCAACTTCAATTCCCTGTGGAGTAACAACATAACCAAGAAAAGCAACTCGGTCGGTGCAAAATGTGCACTTCTCAAGGTTACCAAATAAACGTGCATCTCGTAAGGCATCAAAAACAGCACACAAATGAGCAAGATGTTCATCTAATGATTTGCTATATATCAAGATATCATCAAAATATACTACCACAAATCTACCAATGAAAGCACGGAAAACTTCATTCATTAGTCTCATGAAAGTGCTAGGTGCGTTAGTCAAACCAAAGGGCATCACTAGCCACTCATATAGACCGAACTTAGTTTTGAAAGTTGTTTTCCATTCATCACCTAATTTCATGCGGATTTGGTGGTAACCACTACGCAAATCAACCTTAGAGAACACAGTAGAGCCACTTAATTCATCAAGCATATCATCTAACCTAGGAATAGGATGACGATATCTAATGGTAATGTTATTGATTGCTGTACAATCCACACACATTCGCCATGATCCATCCTTCTTAGGAACTAAAATGACCGAAACAGCACAAGGACTTGGCGATGTATCTCCTTAGTTTCTTCCGGATTAGTCCTATATGGCGCTCGATTGGGCAAAGATGCTCCAGGAATGAGGTCAATCTGATGTTCAATCCCTCGAATTGGTGGCAAGCCTGGATGAGTGTCCTTGGGAAAAACATCAACATATTGCTGCAAAAGGTTAGTCATAGCAGGAGGCAAAGCAGCTGGTATCTCCTCAAATGAGAACAAAGCATCCTTGCAAACTAAGGCATAGCAAACAAATTCATCAACAACCAGTTCCTTCACATCAGATTTGGTAGCGAGAAAACATGCACCTTTCAACTTAATCTCATTTTTATTATCACAAACAGAACTAGAATTTTTCTTTTTTGCACTTTCAGCAATCTTTTGCTTACTAGCTCTAGCAATGTCCTCCTTAAGAATGGAATCAGGAGTCATAGGATGCAATACAATCTTCTTTCCCTTACGCACAAAGGAATACTGGTTGGTTCTACCGTCATGCACAGAACTATTATCATATTGCCAAGGTCTACCTAACAATATAGAACATGCTTGCATGGGTACGACATCACATTCAGCAAAATCATGATAGGAACCATTAGCAAATTGTACTCTCACCAAGCGTGTAACCTTAACCTTACCAATACTGTTGAACCATTGAACATAGTAGGGCTGGGGGTGCGGTCTTGTCTCCAACGAAAGCTTCGCCACCACGTCCAAGCTTGCAAGGTTGTTGCAACTTCCTCCATCAATGATCACACGACATGATCGCTCCTTGACGACACATTTGGTTTGGAACAGGTTGTGCCGCTGATTTTGGTCGAACTTTCCAATCTGGACACTCAACGCACGCTGTACAATGAGTCTCTCATAATGGTTAGCATGGTTGGCATCAATGTGCTCTTCCTGGTCATGATCATCTTCGCTCCCTGCATTGTCAACTGCGAGCATAGCATATGTTTCTTCATCCAAATCACTAGCAGAAGAAAACGCACCATTGTCTCGCACAATCAAGCTGCACGCTGCTCGGAGATTGACTCCCATGTGATCATACCCTTGAATTGATGGCATTGCACATCCTCGCCCTCCCGCTTGAAGAACCGGCAGCGAGCTCTTGGCGGGCTCGGTGTAGAAGTTTTTGTTACCTTCAAGGCTTGGAAATCGGTAGCGGAAGAGGAAGGTCGATTCTTGTTGTTGTTGGAGGGCGGTGCAGCCGGTTGCCTTGTGGCTGTAGGTGGGGCTCGTGTTGACCAAGTGTTAGCACGACCTGCAGAAATATTAGTTCTCATGCTAAACCATTTGCGTCGTCCCTGCACTTCTCTTTCAGCATGGCAAGCTAGATGAAACAAGCGAGTGATCGAATTATATTCCTTGTAATTAAGAATGTCATAAATCTCACGGTTCAGCCCACCCATAAATCTAGCCATAGCAGCCTCCTCAGACTCTGATGAGGACATCACTATGTCGGATACACCCATGACCTCACCTCCACCACCTCCTATGCAAGGTCCTATCACAAGGGCACGCGCACGGCAGCTAAATCAACAGGTGAACTCATTTCTCGGGTGGCATAATTATATTTCAGAGGATAGACCACTGCATAATAATGTGCTTGTGCTTAGGAATCATGGCTTAGAGTTGCAAGGACGTCATTCCTCATCACTACAAGCTAGAGTACAAGGTATTCCCGAGAAGGAAGCCAAAACATCCACCCAGGAGCAGTTCACCTTCAACTGGCCATAACTTCTGCATACGGAGTCCGTTCAGGATGAGTGAGTACTTGATTAAAAGATAAATTCGTGCTCTTTCCAACGGATGCAGTCTCATCAACAACAGTGTGACGATCTCAGTCTTTTAGGGTGCTGTGCCACCATAATTTTGGGCTGAGTTCCCATGTAATTAAAGTGACGTGAGACCAACTCCTAGTAGCCATCCTTGGCCATATATATTGTACAAACCCCCTATCTATCTCCTTAGGTTTTGATTTGAAAATAGTTACCCATGTGTGGAACTTTATCCTTGTTCTCCTGACTCGGCTAGAGCAGTAGTAAACAAGTTTTGAAACCTCACCTTGAGTGTGTGCTTCATCCTTGTTCTTGCTAGTTCTTTGATTGCTTGCAAGAATAGACCTTCGTGGTCAGGTCATCCGTGTTTCCGTGATGACATCTGTGAATAGGCTTGTGTCTCTAATACGGCCTTGCATAGGACCAGCACATACCGTCATCCAATATTTATTCAGCTTGTTTTGACTAACGTGGCTCTAGCATTTCCTTGAGTTGTGTCTCGGCCACCTATAACTCCACAGAAAAACTACAACTTACCAGGCTCTAGCGTTTGGCATCGGTACACTACCTCTCCAGGAGATTTTGACTCGCGGTCGCCAACACCTCCTGCTAAGGCTTGGTAAGAACTGGTAAGAGTTTGGTGATACAAGTTGAGAGACAGTGCCCTTCCCTGTGAATTCTTTGTTCTTTTGCTTTCTAATCATGTCAGGAACAGCGAGCAATGATGGTCAGCATTCCCCTCGCACTAGGGGAATCATTCAACATATCGAGCGCCAAGTCAAACTGCATACAAAGGGCCTTGATGGTGATGTGCAGGTGGTAAATGAGCGGATGGGACAGGTGGAGAAGGCTCAGATTGACACCAACACCTCACTTGCTGCTATTAACACTTCACTTGCTGAGGTGATAAAGCGGCTTGATGAGTTCGGGCGAGCTCCTACAGGAGACGGCGCTGCTCCTCGTCGGCATCACAACAACAATGGTACTTTGGGCAGCGAGGTGGAGGAAAATGTTGATGAATACTCTGCTGACACGGAGGTTGATGAGGACATCAATACCAACGATACATCCATGCCTACACAAGATACATCCACGCCTACACAAGTACCACTTGTTACTGGTCCTATTACTCGTGCTCGTGCTCGTCAACTTAATCATCAGGTGAGTTCACTCCTGAGTTCATGTCCATCATGTTTAGACCGTGGAGACGTGTGCACTCTTGTTTTGCTTAGGAACCAAGGAGAGGACCGAAAGAGAAACGGATTCGCGCAGTGGATTCGATCGCAAAGACAAAGACCAACTTGTGACGGACGCCACGGTCGCATATGTACTCGAATTGGGGCGTTCAAGTACTTCGATGATTTCTGATGAAGTCTATTTTCATATGGATCCGAACTCATGTCCATATCTGTTCCGAGGCGGCCTCAATCGTCAAATTACTACCGAGAGGTTTTTCTATTCAGGGTGCTGCGCCACCATATTTTGGCCCAATGGGCCATGTATCAAGTTGGGTCCATTAGGGACGCGTCCTAGGGTTGGAGCTCGACCCCAGCACCCTTTTGGTCGACCCTTCCACGTTTATACACCCCTTAGCCGCCACCAGGAACACTTGGGTTTTGTTTAGATCAAGTTTAGCTCTCGCTACTTGCTTGTAAGCGCGCGTGCTGGATTAGCCGCCCGTCTTCTTGTCTTCGGAACCCACCTTATTGGAGATTGAGTTTGAAACCTTCTTTTACATCTAGTAATTCAGTACTTGTTCTACTTGTTCTTGCTAGTTCTTCGATTGCTTGCAGGACGAGTGCCCTAGTGGCCGGGGTGTCGCGCTCCACAAGATCGCGACAGCCATAGGAGGTGGTGTATCGGTTGCTAAGGCGCAGCGTCCTTGGAAGGCTGTAGTCGGGCCGTGAACGTCGTCTCCTCTACCAATCGAGTTATCCCACGCCCTTTCATCGAAAGATCGGGAATTCACCCAACGGGTTTACACCAATTGGTAATCAGAGCAAGGTTTATCGGTGAGAGACTTCCAATCATTCGCTGTTTTTATTTTACCTATAGTCCAGAAAAGCCAAAAAAAATAGTAGATTAGTTCTCTCCCGCAATCCTACAAACCTTTTTGAGCTTTTACTAGTACTGCTTAGTTAGGGTTTGTTGAGTTTTCTGTTGCATCGGTTGTGTCGAGTTGCTGGTCGTAATCCTAGTTATTAGAGTTTTGAGTTCTTGTCACATTCTAGTCACAGCCGTGCACTACCATATAATCTTTCTGTTGGTTGAATCTGAGTACATCTTGGTGTTCAAGTCCGACTAGGAACCCACGCTCGTGGTGCTGAAGCTTGAATTGGAATCGGTTTTTGAGTCCGAATTGAATCTGGTGGCTGGTGCATAGCCAAGTTGTAATCGGTTATCATCTCAAGTCCGAATTGCTTTCGTGGCCGTGCCTGCTGTTGCCCTGCTTTATATATCAAGTGTTCACGCAGCAGTACATCATATCCATAGACGCGGCTTACTCTAGAGAGAGAGAGAGTATCCATAGACGCAGCAGTACATCATGTCCATAACAGTACATCATACCCCTGTAATTCCGAAAAAAAAAGTGTGTGGTGATTGGCTCTTTTGAACTCTCTTTATTCATATATTCAGTTTTGAGGATCCCATGAAAAAAAAGAAAAAAAAGAAGAAAAAAAAGAAAAAAAAAAGAAAAAAAAGGAAGAAGAAGAAAAGGAAAGGGGCTGTTCGTTTGTGCTCCTCTCTTGTTTCCGGTGGGGCGTTGTGACTTCCTTTGTGTCCAGGCTCGCGTCTCTAGCACGGTCTAGGCTAGGACCAGCACAATACCACCATTGAACGATTATTCAGCTTGCTTTTATAACTAACGTGGTGCTAGTGTATTCCTTGCTTCAGCCCACCTACAGCTCCACATAGTCGACTACAGCTTGACAGGTCTTGTTGCTGCGGCACCGATACACTTCATTCCACGGTTGCAGACTTGTTGTTTGCCGTCCCCTCCTGTTGAGCAAGGTAAGAATTGGTAAGAGCTTGTGTGACAGGTTGAGAGTGAGCGCCTTGCAGTAGCTACATCCTAATAGCTGTAGGGTTTTTATTCCTTCACTTGTTTTTCTTGTTGCCTCTGTTCGACTAACCATGGCAGGATCAGATGATGATGATGCTTCTCAGAATATGCCACGTTCTCCTCGTACCAAAGGCATCATACAACACTTTGAAAAGCTGGTGAAGACGCACACGGAAGGTCTTGATAATGACTTGCAGGTGACGAATGAAAAGATGGGGTAATTGGAGGCCACACTGATCGACACCAACACCAAGCTTACATGGGTGGAGGTGTCGGTTGCTCGTATTGACAAGAGTCTTGCTGCACTCCTGAGGCGATTTGACGAGATACATGCTAATACCACTGGTGGGCGTGATGAGGGTGTCGAAGATAATTGGGATGAGTATGTTGCTGATACTGAACAAGATGACCAAGAAGCTCCTAATCGCCAGTGGCTACGTACTAACCGTAGAGGTATGGGTGGTTTTCGCCGGCGTGAGGTACATGGTAATGATGATGCTTTTAGTAAGATTAAATTTAAGATACCTCCTTTTGATGGTAAATATGATCCTGATGCTTACATTTCTTGGGAGATTGCTGTTGATCAGAAGTTTGCATGTCATGAATTTCCTGAGAATGCACGTGTTAGGGCTGTTACTAGTGAGTTTACTGAATTCGCTTCTGTTTGGTGGATAGAACATGGCAAGAAGAATCCTAATAACATGCCACAAACTTGGGATGCTTTGAAACGGGTCATGCGGGCTAGATTTGTTCGTTCTTATTATGCACGTGATCTGTTAAACAAGTTGCAACAATTGAGACAGGGTGCTAAAAGTGTAGAAGAATATTATCAGGAATTACAAATGGGTATGCTGCGTTGTAACTTAGAGGAGGGAGAGGAACCTGCTATGGCTAGATTTTTGGGCGGGTTAAATAGAGAAATTCAGGACATCCTTACTTATAAAGATTATGCTAACGTAACCCGTTTGTTTCATCTTGCTTGTACAGCTGAAAGGGAAGTGCAGGGACGACGTGCTAGTGCAAGGTCTAACGTTTCTGCAGGAAAACCTACACCATGGCAACAGCGCACGACTACTTCCATGACCGGGCGTGCACCTCCTCCAACTTCCTCGCCGAGTCGACCAGCAAAACCGCCTCTCTCCAGCGACAAACCACGTGCTTCACCCACAAATTCAGCAACCAAATCTGCCCAGAAACCAGCCGGTAGTGCCTCTTCGGTTGCCTCCACGGGTAGAACAAGAGATGTTCAGTGTCATCGATGCAAGGGCTATGGACATGTGCAGCGTGACTGTCCTAGCAAGCGTGTTTTGGTGGTCAAAGACGATGGTGGGTATTCCTCTGCTAGTGATTTCGATGAAGCTACACTTGCTTTGCTTGCGGCTGACGACGCAGATAGTGAGGAACAACCAGAAGAACAGATTGGTGCAGATGATGCAGAGCATTATGAGAGCCTCATTGTGCAGCGTGTGCTTAGTGCACAAATGGAGAAGGCGGAGCAGAATCAGCGGCATACGTTGTTTCAAACAAAGTGTGTCATTAAGGAGCGTTCGTGCCGTTTGATCATTGATGGAGGTAGCTGCAACAACTTGGCTAGCAGCGATATGGTGGAGAAGCTTGCACTTACAACCAAATCTCACCCACATCCATATCACATTCGATGGCTTAACAACAGTGGTAAGGTCAAGGTAACCAAGCTGGTACAAATTAATATTGCAATTGGCTCATATCGTGATGTTGTTGAATGTGACGTTGTGCTATGGAAGCTTGTAATATTCTGCTAGGTAGACCATGGCAATTTGATACGGATTGTATGCATCATGGTAGATCAAATCAGTATTCTCTCATACACCATGATAAGAAAATTGTTTTGCTTCCCATGTCCCCTGAGGCTATTGTGCGTGATGATGTTGCTAAAGCTACAAAAGCTAAAACTGAGAACAACAAAAATATTAAATCTGTTGGTAATAAGAAAGATGGGATAAAATTGAAAGGACATTGCTTGCTTGCGACTAAATCTGATGTTAATGAATTAATTGCTTCCACTTCTATTGCCTACGCTTTGGTATGCAAGGATGCGTTGATTTCAATTCAAGATATGCAGCATTCTTTGCCTCCTGCGGTTGCTAACGTTTTGCAGGAGTATTCTGATGTATTTCCAAGTGAGATACCAGCGGGGCTGCCACCTATACGAGGGATTGAGCACCAAATTGATCATATTTCTGGTGCATCTTTGCCAAACCGTGCGCCATACAGGACAAATCCGGAGGAAACAAAGGAAATTCAGTGGCAAGTGCAAGAACTACTCGACAAAGGTTATGTGCGTGAGTCTCTTAGTCCTTGTGTTGTTCCGGTTATTTTAGTGCCTAAGAAAGATGGAACATGGCACATGTGTGTTGATTGTAGAGCTATTAATAATATCACCATTCGATATCGACACCCTATTCCACGTTTAGATGATATGCTTGATGAATTGAGTGGTGCTATTGTGTTTTCTAAAGTTGATTTGCGTAGTGGGTACCACCAGATTCGTATGAAATTGGGAGATGAATGGAAAACTGCTTTCAAAACTAAGTTCGGTTTATATGAGTGGTTAGTCATGCCTTTTGGGTTAACTAATGCGCCTAGCACTTTCATGAGATTAATGAACGAGGTTTTGCGTGCTTTCATTGGAAAATTTGTTGTAGTATACTTTGATGATATATTGATCTACAGCAAATCTATGGATGAACATCTTGATCACTTACGTGCTGTTTTTAATGCTTTACGAGATGCACGTTTATTTGGTAACCTTGAGAAGTGCACATTTTGCACCGATCGAGTGTCGTTTCTTGGCTATGTTGTGACTCCACAGGGAATTGAGGTTGATCAAGCCAAGGTAGAAGCTATACAGGGATGGCCTGTGCCAAAGACTATCACACAGGTGCGGAGTTTCCTAGGACTTGTTGGCTTCTATCGCCGTTTTGTGAAGGACTTCAGTACCATTGCTGCACCTTTGAATGAGCTTACAAAGAAGGGAGTGCCTTTTAGTTGGGGCAATGTACAAGAGGACTCCTTCAACATGCTGAAAGATAAATTGTCTTATGCACCTCTCCTCCAACTTCCTGATTTTAATAAGACTTTTGAGCTTGAATGTGATGCTAGTGGAATTGGATTGGGTGGTGTTTTGTTACAAGAAGGCAAACCTGTTGCATATTTTAGTGAAAAATTGAGCGGGCCTATTCTGAATTATTCTACTTATGTAAGGAATTATATGCTCTAGTGCGAACATTAGAAACATGGCAGCATTATTTATGGCCCAAAGAGTTTGCTATTCGTTCTGATCATGAATCTTTGAAGCATATTCGTAGTCAAGGAAAACTGAACCGTAGACATGCTAAGTGGGTTGAATTTATTGAATCTTTTCCTTATGTTATTAAGCACAAGAAAGGAAAAGAGAATATCATTGCTGATGCTTTGTCTAGGAGATATACTTTGCTGAATCAACTTGATTACAAAATCTTTGGATTAGAAACAATTAAAGACCAATATGTTAATGATGTTGATTTCAAGGATGTGTTGCTGCATTGTAAAGATGGAAAGGGATGGAACAAATTCATCGTCACTTATGGGTTTGTGTTTAGAGCTAACAAGCTAGGCATTCCAGCTAGCTCCGTTCGTTTATTGTTGTTGCAGGAAGCACATGGAGGTGGCTTGATGGGACATACTTGCTGGTCATTTCTTTTGGCCCAAGATGAGAAGAGATGTGGAGAGATTTGTTGCTCGTTGCACGACATGTCAAAAGGCTAAGTCACGGTTAAATCCACACGGTTTGTATTTACCTCTACCTGTTCCTAGTGCTCATTGGGAAGATATTTCTATGGATTTTGTGTTGGGATTGCCTAGGACTAGGAAGGGACGTGATAGTGTGTTTGTGGTTGTTGATAGATTTTCTAAGATGGCACATTCAATACCATGTCATAAAACTGATGATGCTACTCATATCACTGATTTGTTCTTTCGAGAAATTGTTCGCTTGCATGGTGTGCCCAATACAATCGTTTCTGATCGTGATGCTAAATTTCTTAGTCATTTTTGGAAGACTTTGTGGGCAAAATTAAGGACTAAGCTTTTGTTTTCTACTACATGTCATCCCCAAACTGATGGTCAAACTGAAGTTGTGAATAGAACTTTGTCTACTATGTTAAGGGCTGTTTTAAAGAAGAACATTAAGATGTGGGAAGATTGTTTGCCTCATATTGAATTTGCTTATAATCGATCGTTGCATTCTACTACAAAGATGTGCCCGTTTCAGATTGTATATGGTTTGTTGCCTCGTGCTCCTATTGATTTAATGCCTTTGCCATCTTCTGAGAAATTGAATTTTGATGCTACTAAGCGTGCTGAACTAATGTTAAAACTGCATGAAACGACAAAAGAAAACATAGAGCGCATGAATGCTAAATATAAGTTTGCTGGTGATAAAGGTTGCATTTGCGAAAAGAAAGGTTTCCTGAACTGCGAAAATCTAAATTGCTTCCTCGGGCTGATGGACCGTTTAAAGTGTTGGAGAGAATTAATAACAATGCATATAAGTTGGATCTGCCTGCAACCTTTAGGGTTAGTCCCACTTTTAACATTGCAGATTTAAAGCCTTATTTGGGAGAGGAAGCTGAGTTTGAGTCGAGGACGACACAAATGCAAGAAGGGGGGATGATGAGGACATCAATACCAACGATACATCCATGCCTACACAAGATACATCCACGCCTACACAAGTACCACTTGTTACTAGTCCTATTACTCGTGCTCGTGCTCGTCAACTTAATCATCAAGTGAGTTCACTCTTGAGTTCATGTCCATCATGTTTAGACCGTGGAGACGTGTGCACTCTTGTTTTGCTTAGGAACCAAGGAGAGGACCGAAAGGGAAACGGATTCGTGCAGGCTGGATTCGGACTGCAAAGACAAAGACCAACTTGTGACGGACGCCACGGTCGCATATGGACTCGGATTGGGGCGTTCAAGTACTTCGATGATTTCTGATGAAGTCTATTTTCATATGGATCTGGACTCATGTCCATATCTGATAGGAGGATAGGTCCCGACCTTTCGATGAGAGAGGGATAGATTCGATTGGGTGGAAGAAGACGTTGGCGATCCGACTACACCGTCCCCAGACGATGCGCCTTAGCAATCGTTACACCGACTTCCGAAGTTGTTATTGATCTTGCTGGTGCACGATCAACCTGACCACGAAGGCCTTTGTCCCTGCAAGCAATCGAAGAACACGCAAGAACAAGATGAACAAGCACTGAAATTATAATTGAAACCAAGAGTTCATTCAGAATCACAAAAGAGGGGTTTCCGATGATAAGTAATTCGGGCGGTTTAGCCAACACGCGCGATTACAAGAAGTAGCAACTGCTATCTTTGATCTAAAAAAACCCACCATCTAATGGCAGCGGCTGGCTGTTTTTATTGTGGAGAGGCGTCTAGGAACCCTAGGGTGCAGCCTTAAGTGGGCTTTCCTTGTTACAAGGCCAAAGGCCCACTTTTGACTTGGACTGAAAAAGTGACGCTGCTTGATTGAACGATTCCCGTCAACTCAGAAGGAGTTTGGATGTGATTCTAGATCCGTTGGAAAGTAGACTTGATAAGCTTTCAGTGAAGTACAAGAACGCCCAAAACGGAGTCCGGATGTAGCCGTGGCGGCCGAAACAAGTCAGCCCTGTCCTGGAGTCGAATCTGAACCGAACTCGTGCACTTCTCTTCTATCCTTCATCTTGGTTGGTTCCTCACCCAAGTTCCTGAGGCAAAGGACATCATCACAAGAATTAAATAGCATTCCATCCATTAAAATATTCGTATGAAGCCCGAGGAACGAATTCACATGGTAATTGAGTTGACGTGCGCGAGCTCGAGTAATCGGTCCATGTATTACAGCAACGGGGACCGATTGATGCGTAGGTGATGGATTTGCAGGTGTGGCTATATCCATAGAAGTGATGTCCTCATCATCCTCCCCTTCTTGTATTGGAGTCGTCCTCGACTCAAGCTCGTCCTCTTCTCCAAAGTATGGCTTTAAATCTGCAATGTTAAATGTGGGAGAGACCCCAAAATCTGCAGGCAACTCAAGCTTATATGCATTATCGTTAACTTTTTCCAATACTTTAAAAGGGCCATCAGCGCGAGGCATCAACTTAGACTTTCTTAATTGAGGAAAACGGTCCTTCCGTAAATGCAACCAAACAAGATCTCCAGGTTCAAAAGTTACATGTTTCCTTCCTTTACTACCAGCAAGTTTATATTTCTCATTCATAGACTCAATGTTCGCTTTCGTTGTCTCATGCAATTTTAACATCAGTTCAAAGACGTTGTGTAGCATCAAAATTCAGTTTCTCCAAGGCGGAATAGGTAATAAATCAATGGGAGCACGAGGAACAAAACCATACACAATCTCAAAAGGGCACAACTTAGTAGTAGAATGCAGCGAACGGTTATCGCAAACTCAATGTGAGGCAAGCATTCTTCCCACATCTTAATGTTTTGTTTTAAAACAGCCCTAAGCATGGTAGACAAAGTTCTATTGACGACTTCGGTTTGCCCATCAGTTTGTGGGTGACAAGTAGTAGAAAACAGTAGCTTAGTCCCCAATTTAGCCCATAAAATTCTCCAAAAGTGGCTAAGAAATTTAGCATCACGATCTGAAACTATTGTGTTTGGCACACCATGCAATCGAACAATCTCACGGAAAAACAAATCAGCAACATGGGTAGCATCATCACTCTTATGACAAGGTATGAAGTGTGCCATCTTAGAAAATCTATCCACCACAACAAAGATACTATCCCACCCCTTCTTTGTTCTAGGCAACCCTAAAACAAAGTCCATAGAAATATCCTCCCAAGGCACACTAGGAACAGGGAGGGGCAAGTACAAACCATGTGGGTTATGTCGTGACTTAGATTTTTGACATGTTGTGCAGCGAGCGACGAAACGTTCCACATCTCGCCTCATCTTTGGCCAGAAGAAATGGCTAGCAAGTATGTCCTCTGTCTTTTTCACACCAAAATGTCCCATCAGCCCACCTCCATGCGCTTCCTGTAACAACAACAAACGAACGGAGCTAGCTGGAATGCATAGCTTGTTAGCTCTAAACACAAACCCATTATTGAGGACAAATTTATTCCACATTTTTTCCTCTTTACAATTGAGCAACACATCTTTAAATTCAGCATCATGCTCATATTGCCCTTTAATTGTTTCCAGCCCGAAAATTTTGAAGTCAAGTTGGGAAAGCATAGCGTATCGCCTAGACAATGCATCAGCTATAACATTCTCCTTTCCCTTTGTGTTTAATGACATAAGGAAAAGATTCGATGAATTCAACCCACTTAGCATGCCTACGGTTTAGTTTTCCTTGACTTGAATATGTTTTAATGACTCATGATCGAATGTATTACAAATTCCTTGGGCCATAAATAATGTTGCCATGTTTCCAAAGTTCGAACTAGCGCATATAACTCCTTATCATAAGTGGAATAGTTCAAACTAGGCCCACTCAATTTCTCACTAAAATAAGCAACAGGTTTTCCTTCTTGCAACAACACACCTCCCAACCCAATTCCACTAGCATCACATTCGAGTTCAAAGGTTTTATGAAATCGGCGGTTGGAGAAGTGGTGCATGTGTCAACTTATCTTTCAACATGTTGAAGGCGTTCTCTTGTGCTTTGCCCCAAGCAAATGGCACTCCCTTCTTAGTGAGCTCGTGCAATGGTGCGGCGATGGTGCTGAAATCCTTCACAAAGCGACGATAGAATCCAAAGCAAGTCCTAAGAAACTTGCGGCTTGTGTGACCGTTGTTGGAACCGGCCAGCTGTGTATTGCTTCAACCTTGGCTTGATCAACTTCAATCCCCTGCGGAGTAACAACATAGCCAAGAAAAGAGACTCGATCCGTGCAAAAGGTGCACTTCTCAAGGTTACCAAACAAACGAGCATCACGTAAGGCATGAAAAACAGCACGCAAATGATCAAGATGTTGTTCTAGAGTTCTGCTATAAATCAGAATATCATCAAAGTACACCACCACAAATTTTCCAATGAAATGGCGCAGAACCTCATTCATTAATCTCATAAAAGTGCTGGGTGCATTAGTGAGTCCAAAAGGCATTACTAACCACTCATACAATCCAAATTTTGTTTTAAAAGCTGTTTTCCATTCATCGCCCAATTTCATGCGAATCTGGTGGTATCCGCTCGCAAGTCGATCTAGAGAACACAAGAGAGCCACTCAATTCATCTAGCATATCATCTAACCTAGGAATAGGATGACGATATCTAATTGTAATGTTGTTAATCGCTCTACAATCCACACACATGCGCCATGATCCATCTTTCTTAGGAACTAAAAGTACTGGGACAGCACATGGACTAAGAGATTCGCGCACATACCCTTTCTCAAGCAATTCTTGCACTGTCGTTGTATCTCCTTGGTTTCTTCCGGATTGGTTACAGTATGGTGCACGGTTTGGTAAGGAGGCCCGGGAATGAGGTCAATTTGATGCTCAATTCCACGGATTGGTGGCGATCCGGTGGCACCTCCTTTGGAAAAATGTCTATGTTTTCTGCAAAAGATTAATGACAGCAGGAGGCAAAGAAGAGGATGTATCTTCAAATGAAAATAAAGCTTCTTTGCAAACCAAAGCATAGCAAACTTCAGAGCCATCATTCAAATCATTTAAATCAGATTTGGAAGCAAGTAAACAAGCACCCTTCAGTTTAATCTCATCTTTTCATCATGAACAGATTTAGACTTGCCCTCTTTATGTTGTACAAATTCCTTTGCTACAATCTGATTTTCACTCTTCTCATGTTTTCGATTTTTTTCTTTGTTGGCTCTAGCAACTTCATCCCTCAAAATGGCTTCAGGAGACATAGGATGTAATACAATTTTCTTCTCTTTATGCACAAAAGAGTACTGATTAGTTCTACCATGATGCAAGGTGTCTTTATCGTCCTGCCATGGTCTACCGAACAACATAGAACATGCTTGCATAGGCACAACATCGCAGTCAATATAGTCATGATAC
The DNA here is from genome assembly GCA_036346275.1 of Otatea glauca. Taxonomy (NCBI): domain Eukaryota; kingdom Viridiplantae; phylum Streptophyta; class Magnoliopsida; order Poales; family Poaceae; genus Otatea; species Otatea glauca. The sequence continues at coordinate 34,346,691 of CM070723.1, read as the reverse complement.
GAACCAATGGCAAAGTGCACTCTTACCAATCGTGTTACCTTTATCTTACCGCTGTCATTAAACCATTGGATGTGGTACGGCTGTGGATGTGGGCTTGTTTTCACTCTAGCTTTTGAACCATCTCGTAACTTGCTAAGTTATTGCAACTACCCCATCAATGATGACGCGCATGAGCGCTCCATGACCACACACTTGGTTTGAAACAAATTATGTCGCTGGTTCTGTTCACCTTCCCCATTTGGGCACTCAACACGCCGAACAACAAGGCTCTCATAATGTTCTCGCATTTTCAGCACCAATATGTTCTTCTTCCTTCTCATGTCCACTTCTGCATGGTCAATGGCAAGCATAGCATATGTCTCATCATCCAAATCACTAGCGTAAGAATACTCACCAAGATCCCGCACAATCAGACACGCTTGCTTGGGCAATCTTTCCTCACATGCCCAAATCCCTTGCATTGTAGGCACCGAATATCCTCGTTCTTCCCGTGGATGCAACGGACGAAGCGCTCTTGGCGGGTGTTGGTGCTTGACCCTTTGTTGCTTCCGATGCTGCGGCATTGGTTTTGTTGGGCGTGTGTGGCGGTCGCTAGTGGTACCTTGTGAAGATGCACGGTTTGGGGCAGCTTTGAAGTACGTGGATGCCATGATGTAGTCCGACCTGCGAAACATTAGTCCTTGCGCGACGCCCTGCACTTCCCTTTCACTTTACAAGCAAGATGGAATAAACGAGTGATAGAATTGTATTCCTTGTAAGCTAATATGTCCCGAATTTCACGGTCACCCTCCCATAAATCTAGCCATAGCAGCTTCCTCTTCTTCCACTAACCCACAACGCAACATGCCTGCTTGTAGTTCCCGATAATATTCTTCTCTGATTTGCTACCTTGTCTCAATTGTCAGCAGCTTATGTAATAAATCTCGTGCATGATACGAAGGAACAAATCTAGCTCGCATGATCCTTTTCAAAGCATCCCAAGTTTGTGGCACATTGTTTGGGGTCTTATTACGATACTCGCGCCACCAAACGGAGGCAAAATCAAGAAACTCACTAGTTGCAGCCTAACCCTCTTGTGTTCGGAAAATCATAGCAAGCAAATTTCGATCTACGACTAGTTCCCAAGTGAGATATGCATCGGGTCATATTTCCCATCAAAAGGTGGCATGCTGAATTTGATTGATCCTAGGAGTCATCATGTTCACGTGCACTGCGTCGTGGTGGTCGCAAACCCATACCATGGCGGTTGCGGTGTAGCTGTCGTTGTGGCCTATCATCCTCCTCTTCCTCAACTTCGTGTCCATTGCATAGTCCTGTTCATTGTCTCCCCGCAACGCTGCTCACATGTCCATCAAGGGCGCCCACGATCCCTCTCCTCAAGTCGCTGCAAGAATGCTGCAAGGGAGGTGTTGATTGCGCCCACAGAAACTTCCAACGCGGTGATTTTGGTGTTGGTGTCAATTTGAACTGCCTCCAATTGACCAAGGCGGTCATTGGTAACACGAACGTCCTCATCAAGCGCATCGGTGTGAAGCCTCATTTGGCGCTCGAAGTGCTGTACGATCCCCCGTGTGCGAGGTGAATGTTGTCCCCCTTTATCGGCTTCCGATCCTGCCATGGTTAGAGAAAACAAAGAAAAAAAAAAAAAAAGGCTAACACCAAGTAACGAGATTATCCCTATCTACAAGTGGTGTGCTAGTGTCAAATCGCTCACTCTCAATCTGTTCAAACAAGTTCTTACCTGTTCTTACCAAGCTTTAGCAAGGAGGTGTTGGCAACCAGCAAGACAAACAACTTCAGAGAGTAGGAGACAATCAGGAGCTATAGGTGGCTGAAATAGCACAAGGAATAACCTTCACCACGTTAGTCACAGCAAGCTAAATAAACGTTCTACGACGGTACCGTGCTGGTCCTAGTCCCGAACCGTACTAGAGACGCGAGCCAAGACACAAACGTCGTCACCGAAACGCCCAAAACAGCAAGTTTTTTTTTTTTTTTTTTTTTGGGAGGGTCACAAAACTCTCTTAGATGAACTCAGGAGACCCTAAAAACAAAATTTGCACAAAGGACTTTTGGCAAAATCAGGGGTATAAAGGTAATTAATTCGATCACTCGCTTGTTTCATCTCGCTTGCCATGCTGAAAGAGAAGTGCAGGGACGACACAAATGGTTTAGCACGAGAACTAATATTTCTGCAGGTCGTGCTAACACTTGGTCAACACGAGCCCCACCTACAGCCACAAGGCAACCGGCTGCACCGCCCTCCAACAACAACAAGAATCGACCTTCCTCTTCCGCGCTGATTTCCAAGCCTTCGGAGGTAACAAAAACTTCTACACCAGAGCCCGCCAAGAGCTCTGCTTCGGTTGCTTCAACTGGTAGGACGAGGGATGTGCAATGCCATCAATGCAAGGGGTATGGTCACATGAGGAGTCAATGTCCGAGCAAGCGTGTGCTGATTGTGCGAGACAATGGTGAGTTTTCTTCTGCTAGTGATTTGGATGAAGAAACATATGCTATGCTTGCAGCTGACAATGCAGGGAGCGAAGACGATCATGACCAGGAAGAGCACATTGATGCCAACCATGCTGACCATTATGAGAGCCTCATTGTACAGCGTGCGTTGAGTGTCCAAATTGGAAAGTCCGACCAAAATCAGCGGCACAACCTGTTCCAAACCAAATGTGTCGTCAAGGAGCGATCATGTCGTGTGATCATTGATGGAGGAAGTTGCAACAACCTTGCAAGCTTGGACATGGTGGTGAAGCTTTCGTTGGAGACAAGACCGCACCTCCAGCCTTACTATGTTCAATGGTTCAACAATATTGGTAAGGTTAAGGTTACACGCTTGGTGAGAGTACAATTTGCTATTGGTTCCTATCATGATTTTGCTGAATGTGATGTCGTACCCATGCAAGCATGTTCTATATTGTTAGGTAGACCTTGGCAATATGATAATAGTTCTGTGCAAGATGGTAGAACCAACCAGTATTCCTTTGTGCGTAAGGGAAAGAAGATTGTATTGCATCCTATGACTCCTGATTCCATTCTTAAGTAGGACATTGCTAGAGCTAGTAAGCAAAAGATTGCTGAAAGTGCAAAAAAGAAAAATTCTTGTTCTGTTTGTGATAATAAAAATGAGATTAAGTTGAAAGGTGCATGTTTTCTCGCTACCAAATCTGATGTGAAGGAACTGGTTGTTGATGAATCTGTTTGCTATGCCTTAGTTTGCAAGGATGCTTTGTTCTCATTTGAGGAGATACCTGCTGCTTTGCCTCCTGCTGTGACTAACTTTTTGCAGGAATATGTTGATGTTCTTCCCAAGGACGTTCCTCCAGGCTTGCCACCAATTCGAGGGATTGAACATCATATTGACCTCATTCCTGGAGCATCTTTGCCCAATCGAGCGCCATATAGGACTAATCCGGAAGAAACTAAGGAGATACAACGCCAAGTGCAAGAACTGCTTGACAAAGGGTACGTGCGTGAATCTCTTAGCCCTTGTGCTGTTCCGGTCATTTTAGTTCCTAAGAAGGATGGATCATGGCGCATGTGTGTGGATTGTAGAGCAATCAATAACATTACCATTAGATATCGTCATCCTATTCCTAGGTTAGATGATATGCTTGATGAATTAAGTGGCTCTACTGTGTTCTCTAAGGTTGATTTGTGTAGTGGTTACCACCAAATCCGCATGAAATTAGGTGATGAATGGAAAACAGCTTTCAAAACTAAGTTCGGTCTATATGAGTGGCTAGTGATGCCTTTTGGTTTGACTAACGCACCTAGCACTTTCATGAGACTAATGAATGAAGTTTTGCGTGCTTTCATTGGTAGATTTGTGGTGGTATATTTTGATGATATCTTGATCTATAGCAAATCATTAGATGAACATATTGCTCATTTGCGTGCTGTTTTTGATGCCTTACGTGATGCACGTTTATTTGGTAACCTTGAGAAGTGCACATTTTGCACCGATCGAGTTGCTTTTCTTGGCTATGTTGTTACTCCACAGGGAATTGAAGTTGATCAAGCCAAGGTTGAGGCAATTCAGAGTTGGCCGACTCCTAAAACGGCCACACAGGTGCGGAGTTTCCTTGGACTTGCAGGATTCTATCGTCGCTTCGTGAAAGATTTCAATACGATTGCTGCACCGCTGAATGAGTTGTCCAAGAAAGGCGTGGCTTTCCAATGGGGGAAGTCACATGAAGATGCCTTTGACATGTTGAAAGAGAAAATGACCCATGCACCACTACTCTAACTCCCAGACTTTGGTAAGACTTTTGAACTTGAGTGTGATGCTAGTGGCATTGGGATTGGAGGCGTGCTGATCCAAGAAGGTAAGCCAGTTGCTTATTTCAGTGAGAAATTATCTGGGCCTCGTTTGAACTACTCAACTTATGATAAGGAATTGTATGCACTGGTTCGAACATTAGAGACTTGGCAACATTATTTGTGGCCCAAAGAGTTTGTTATACACTCTGATCATGAATCCTTGAAGCACATTCGTAACCAAAATAAGTTGAACCGTAGGCATGCAACATGGGTAGAATTCATAGAGACTTTCCCTTATGTTATCAAACACAAGAAGGGGAAGGATAATGTTATTGTTGATGCTTTATCACGACGATATACCATGCTTTCACAACTAGACTCTAAAATCTTTGGCTTGGAAACGATTAAAGAGCAATATGCGCTTGATGCTGATTTTAAAGATGTTTTGCTAAATTGTAAGGAAGGAAGAGTTTGGAATAAGTTCATTGTTAATGATGGTTTTGTGTTTCGTTCTAACAAGCTATGCATTCCAGCTGGATCTGTTCGTTTGTTGTTGCTTCAGGAAGCACATGGAGGAGGACTGATGGGTCACTTTGGTGTGAAGAAGACAGAGGATGTGTTGGCCAACCATTTTTATTTGCCAAAGATGAGGCTCGATGTGGAGCGCTATGTCTCTCGCTGTTCTACTTGCAATAAAGCTAAGTCACGACTGAACCCTCATGGTTTATATATGCCTCTTGCTGTTCCTAGTGTTCTATGGGAGGATATTTCAATGGACTTTGTTTTAACAAAGAGGGAAAGGGATAGCTTATTTGTTGTCGTGGTCGGTTTTCTAAGATGGCACATTTTATACCTTGTCATAAGAGCGATGATGCTACAAACATTGCTGACTTTTTTTCAGGGAGATAGTTCGCCTACATGGAGTGCCTTCCACAATTGTGTCAGATCGGGATGCAAAATTTTTGAGTCATTTTTGGCAGACACTTTGGAAGAAACTGTGTACCAAGCTTTTGTTTTCTACGACATGTCACCCTCAAACTGATGGCCAGACTAAAGTCGTCAACAGAACGTTGTCTACAATGTTGAGAGCCATTTTGAAGAACAATTTGAAGATGTGGGAAGAGTGTCTACCTCATGTGGAGTTTTCCTACAACCGCTCATTGCATTCTACTACCAAGATGACTCCTTTTCAGGTGGTATATAGTTTAAATCCTCGTGCACCCATTGATATTTTGCCATTACCATGTTCTGAAAAAGTAAACTTAGATGCTGCTAAACGTGCTGATTTTGTGCTGAAATTACATGAGACTACTAAAGATAACATTGAGGGCATGAATGCTAGATATAGAGTTGCTGGTAGTCAGGGTAGGAAGGAATTAACTTTTGAACCTGGAGATCTTGTTTGGTTGCACTTGAGAAAGGATAGGTTTCCTGATTTGCGAAAGTCTAAATTGATGCCTAGAGCTGATGGTCCTTTTAAAGTGATTGCTAAGATAAATGATAATGCATACAAGCTTGATTTGCCTGCAGACTACAGTGTAAGCAATTCTTTCAATGTTGCTGATTTGAAGCCGTACATGGGTGATGAAGATGAGCTTGAGTCGAGGACGACTCCATTTCAAGAGAGGGAGGATGATGAGGACATCTCCACAATGGATACAACCAGCTCTAACTCCACTCACCAGGATGAACCACCACTTCAAGGACCACTCACTCGAGCCCGTGCACGTCAGCTAAATTATCAGGTGAAGGCGTTCCTAAGTATTCCAATTAATGATACAATGAATGGGATGCTATTTAATTTTTGTGATGATGAGATTATTCTTAGGAACCATGGAGAAGACCCACAACGCACAAAGGAGTTCGCGTCCAGAGGGAAGAGCACATTGAAATCAGATTCGGACTTCCAGAGATGGTCAGATTCAAACGGCCATAACTTTTGATCCAGAAGGCTTCTGGAGGTCTACGAGTACAAGAACGAAAGCTCTGGTTGTCCTCTTCCCAACCGATCCGAGATCACCTCTAAATTCCTTCCGAGTCAACGGGAATATGCAAAACAATCCAGAACACTTTTCCAGTCCGAGTCTAATTGGGCTCTAGTCTTTATTTCGAGTTGTAATCAGTAGGCCCATGTTAAGGCCCAGTGCTACACGCCCTTGGTCTATAATTAGCCAGCCGCCACCATAGTTATGGTTTTGGGAGGTTTTGTTTGTTTCAGTTAGCCATTGCTACTGCTTGTACTCACGCGTGCCGACTAGGCCGCCCGTCTACTTGTTCATCGAAACCCCAACTTCGAGTGTTTTTGTTTTAGAACCATCTGAATTCATATTCGCAATTGAGTTGCTTGTAATCCCTTGTTCTTGCTGGTTCTTCGATTGCTCGCAGGAACAAAGACCTTCGTGGTCAGGTTGGTCGCGCTTCCCGCGGGATCAATAACCTTCAGGACGGTGGTGTACCGGTCGTTAAGGCGCAACGTCGGGTTCGTTGTAGTCGGGCCGCAAACTTCGCCCTCCACCAGATCGACGCTACCTCCTCTCATCGAAAGATTGGGTCGCCTAGTACTATCAAGCTTTCTGGTTATGCGGTAGTTTTTTTTGTGCTTGTGTAGCATACCGCGTTCCTCTTCAGTGGTATCAGGTCCATCTCGTATAGTTTTATGATCTAGATGTTGCACATATGATGTGTGAGGTTAGTAGATTGGATCTATTACATGTTCAGCCGGTTCATATGATGAATTGGTGATAGCAACCATCGATGAGATCGATCGGTTTAGGGTTTGAGGAAAGTGCAAACCGACTCAATCTTTATTTGGGTGAGTCCGTTCATGGTACGTTGTTACCCTTACCGATCGGGTTACCGCCATCAGGGTTTTTGAAATGTATCCATATGGTACCAAGCCAATCAGATTGAGTTGGATTGGGTCAATTTGATTGATCCATGGTAAGCGCAAACCGATTCAATATTGATTTGGGTGAGTCCGTTCATGGTACGACGTTGCCCTTACCGGTCGGGTTACCGCCACCAGGGTTTCTGAAACGTAACCATATGGGACCAAGCCAATCATATTAGATCGGATTGGGTCAATCTGGTTGATTCGTGGAAATTTTGAGGGTGTTTTCCCATGACAAGATCATCGCGTGGGCTCGCCCTTGATCCCGCCAGGCGCCGCCTCGGACCGGAGTCATAGGGTTGCTTTTGTTTAACTCGTTTTTGCAGGGAATTATGTGAAATAGTATGGCCTATGTGTATGTGATGCATGTAATTTCCACATGGCTTGCGTGCCGTGTCAATCCATAAGGCTATTTAAATTGTATAACAACCTGCGTGCCAACTTGTGATGCTTCAAACCCTCATGTAAAATTTATTATCAAAAGTTGTAAGGCGTTGCATCCATAATGATGAAGACGATGGTATCAAGCAAGGTGGCTAGGTGAACAAATCTAGCAAGGTGGCAAGGTGAACAAACAAGCATGATGATGGAGATCTTAATGGTAAGGGCTATGCTATTTCACAGCTTATTTTGATTTTCTGTGGATGTGTGTTTAATCCTTGCTATTTTCTTTATGCTCATTGCATGTGATGCCATGTTCTTAGTAGATATTGTTCATCCCTATAGTTAAAATTTTGAATCAAAATGTCCATCCAATTGTTGCACCTATCAAGAATTTAGATCGTTATTGATATGACTACCAAAGTAGTATATCAATGGCTATCTTAATAGATGATTGGGATGTGTTGGACACATCACGCATAACAATGGTAGATTTAATCAAACTATCAAAACGGTTTTGGGCTTGAGGACATAAATGATTGGGACTTAATTTCAGTAATGAAGGAACCTATACAAGACAATTGGTGTCTAGAAAAACACACATGAGGCAGGTTTCTTAATTGGCACCCGAAAACGGGAAGTGCTCCCTCCCTCATGTGAGCCCTTGGGGCGGCAGGTTGATCTGGCCATGAGTAAAGTTGACGGAGGCATTCATTACTTGTTTTCATACTGATGAGGACATCACTACTACGGATATGACCACATTTGGTTGTGCCAACTCCAACACATCATCCACGGGCCAAGAAGAGAGAGAGATCAAATCCATCACGTTTTGGAATCCAATTCGGCCTCCTGAGACAGCATCGACTTCAAATATGAATAACTTTTGCATACGGACTCCGATTTGGGTGAACTTGGACTTCATCCACGGGCCAAAAAGAGAGAGAGATCAAATCCATCACGTTCTGGAATCCAATTCGGCCTCCTGAGACAGCACCTACTTCAAATATGAATAACTTTTGCATACGGACTCCGATTTGAGTGAACTTGGACTTGATTGAAAGTTTATAATGAGATCTTTCGAACGGATCTAATCTCAGGCCCAGATTCATCATACATCAACCTAAATCATTAAAACAATGTACTACAATACTGTTTTAGGCTGTTTCGGGCCATGTAAACGTGTGGGGGCCCAAGCCCAAGTTGTGTGCGCCCCCCTTGGCTGCACACAACTCTAGGATGTCCCTCTCATGTCCATCCCTCTTATAAACTCAGTAGCCGTCGCTTTAGACACTTGGGTTTTTTTTATTAGTTTAGCCAAGTGCAAACTTTGTTTCTTCAAGTTATGCTGGACAGCCACGTTGTCAAGATTCTCAATAGAACCCCACCTTATTTTGGTCTTCAATTCTTATTTGCAATTTCAAATTGCTTTTACCATTGTTCTTGCTTGTTCTTCGGTTGCTTGCAGGGATTGAACCTCGTGTTCAGGTTGATCGTGCCCACGGCAAGATCAATAACACTCCGGAGTTGGTTTAGCGATTGCTAAGGCGCATCGTCGTCGTACGATGTAGTCGGATCGTCAAAGTCGATTCCACCAAATCGATAGTTATCGCTCTCATCGAAAGATCGGGACTCAACTTCGCATCAGGTGGTATCAGAGCTTCATGTTGCTCGGTGAGAGATTCTGTACCGTAGATTAGTTTTTGTTTTCTGTCCTAAATTGAAAATTACTCCACAAAAATTCAATCTTTAGATTCAATCTGGTATTTTAGTGAGTTTTGTTAGGTTTTGATCCATTAGAGTCCTTGTTTTAGTTGCTGATCGTTTTTCCTTCGCGTAGCTTTTCTTTCAATCTGTCTAGTGCTTTGTTTTGTTCATAACTTTCGCATACGAACTCGGATTCTAGCGTTTTTACACTTTCCTAAAACCTGGGAACGATATCTACAAAAACATAGTTGTTCTTGGACTCTAATACTGGAGTCAAATTTGTTTAATCTGGGCATCACATTTGGGCAAGCAAGTTGTACTTCCAATCCAGATCAGTTCGGTATTTTGATCATAATTCTCACGTCCGAACTCCGATTGGGAAGTTTTTATACTTTCCTGAATCCTTGAAGAGTTCTCTAACAAACGTTTCTGGGTGTCCTTTGTGATTCGGAATCCTTCAAACCGAATTTGATTCGGATTCGGAATCAGTCCCGCCGGCTGAAATTGGAGGTATTCTGTGCTGTTCGGTTTTTGAGCCATAACTTTCACACCCGAGCTCCAAATTTCATGTTCTTGTACTTTTTTGAAAGCTGAGGACATAAGCTTCAATTCTTTCCATAGTGAACCTTCTAAATTCGGTCGTTTTGAAGCTTTAATCTATGCGACAAATCTGCTGCTCTAGAAACATTGAATTTGGGTATCTTGCTTCAATTCGTGTTCTATCTTTGTTCCTTTGAGTTGGTTGAGTCCAGTAGCATCGACAATTCATAAAACCCAAAAAATATCAGTGTACATACCTTTGGGAACCAATTCATCCTTTGCAAATACTTTGATCCCAATTGAGACTAGCTATTTGATATTGCTTAGGGCAGCTCTACTTGATACATTGCATAATCTTGATTCATCATATCATACTATCTTGTGATATCAAGTTAGGGATTCCAAAACTTTGTTCATAGTAGTGTTGGCCAAAAGTCACTCAAAGAAAGAAAAGAGAAAGAAAGAGCCAAAAGAAAAAAAAAGAGAAGAAAAAGAAAAGAAAAGAAAATATTGGCCGGTCGCACTACATTGAGCAAAACCCTAATTTGTGTTCATTATTTTAGATTGTGCAATTGTATTAATTGTTGTGCAATCTTGTGCCCTTTTTACTTTCTTGAAGCAATAAGCTAGCGTCTCTCTACGACTTGTGCAATAGAGCTTTTGGTGCCTCACTTATATTTTATAGCTCATTTCTTGATTGCATAAGTACCATCATCTTTGCGTGTGAGTTGCCTTGAAATTCGCTTATATCTTTGAGATCGGCAACTAGGACTTGTGAATTCTAGTTTGGGTCATTACTTAACATTATAATAACTAGAATTATCAGATTGTATAGGAAAAAGTATAGCCTACCCAGCTCCACATATTCTACGCTCGTACGTTTGTTTGGTCCCTTGGCAATCGCTTTATCCAAGCTTGGGAGAACTTTTGACACCGCCAACGGCCGACAACTCCTGCAGCACGGTAAGAACTTGTAAGAGCTTTGGTGATGCGAGGTTGTGTCCCGATCTTTCGATGAGAGCGATAACTATCGATTTGTGGAACCGACTTTGACAATCCGACTACAACGTACGACGACGATGCGCCTTAGCAATCGCTAAACCAACTCCGGAGTGTTATTGATCTTGCCATGGGCACGATCAACCTGAACACGAGGTTCAATTCTTGCAAACAACCGAAGAACAAGCAAGAACAATGGTTCGACTCATGCTCAGCTTTTAGCTTGACCTCAACAAAAAGTATTCTCATGTTCAGATCATCCTCCACAAAGCTCAATATTTCTTTCCAGCATATAAAGGCATGTTGAAAGCTTGCACTCTTGGACGCTTCCTCCCCCCTGTGAAGGAAAGCCATCCTAGTAGATGTAAATGATACAGAGGATGCCGTGAAGTGTCGCCAAATTGATATAGCGTTGATCATATCCAGGACGAGCATGGTCTCATCATTCTCCCTTTCTTGAATTGGAGTCGTCATCGACTCCATCACATTCTCCTGCAAAATGTTAGTAGCGAGAAAGAGCAAAGCAACATGCATATCTTTTGTGCTCAAATCAATGTCTCGTGAATCAAAATCACCCAAACACTCCCTTTCTTGAAAACTATCATATAGATTATAATCGACAGTAGGGGTACTTGATATGATATTAGAATTATCAAATTGATCACATTGTTGCATAGGATGTGGAGGTCTCAGATCTGAACAAATGTATAATCTATGCACTTTGTATTCTCCTTTATCATTATGTTTGCCAACAACATATAAAATATTTCGTGATAACCATGGCAAATCAGAATGTACAAAAATCTTCTCCTTGAAATTATCCAGATCACACAGAACATCAAATTCAATGTAACCTAAAGTATCTAAAGAAGACATCAATTTAAGCTCATCTTCTTCACTAGCAATTTGAATAACATGTCTATGTTCAGCGCAAGTGTTTTGTTCAAATATAAATATTTCATGTTCATTCACTAATTGTGGCGTGGACACAACTCATCTTTATCACTAGGAATAGCAACAAAATCAGCAATGGGTTCCATTAATAGTTGCTCTACGATAGCACGATTCATGGACAGTTTTGTCTCTTCAAAATGATTTTCACCATGTATACAGTCCATACCTTTGACATTACCTTCTAAATCATTCTCCGTGGTTGTAGGTGCAACTTCAATTTCCAACTCTTCACATACGTATGGAGCAGCAAATATCTCCTTTTTTCACATTTTCTTCTTCATCTTTCTCCCGATGGTGCTCACTTTCTGCAAAATGTTAGCTACAACAGAAGGTGCAACAATGGGCACCTCAAATAAAGCTAAAGGCTCTTTCAAAGATTCAGTAAGCATGTTTTCAGCTCTAAAAGCACATTCAATCAATTCTGAAAGACAACTATATGTTTCATCATCAAGAACATCCTGAATTTCATGATTAAGTCCACGTATGAACCTAAGCTCAGTAGCTTCCTCACATTGTTGTAAACCACAACGCAACAAACAATTTTGCAAATCATGAAAGTATTCTATAACAGTTTTAGAACCTTGTTTTAAGCATTCAAGTTTAGTAACAAATATTTAGCAACATATTCAGGAACATAATCATTTCTCATAAGTCTTTTCATTGCATTCCAAGTTTTAGGGTCTTTATCATGTCTAGATATATGCTTCCACCAATATACTGCATCTGACGTTAACACTTTAATCATGCACTAATCTTTTGGTTTTCGATTAGTCATAGTTTGCAAATTCTTTATCTACCGCTATCTCCCAATTAATATATGCATTAGGATCGAACTTTCCACCAAAAGGAGGCAACTCAAACTTGATTTTACCTTGTTCATCATCAGTGGATGAACCCGTGGCGATGTGTGGTGGGGCGACCGATGCAACAAGGCCCATGCTGGGAAGTCGGGGCAGCAATGGGAACCCGTTGTGCACGTAGTACACCATTGTTGTTGCTTAGGAGACGAGGCGGAGGACTGGAAGTTCCAGGGACAGCAGCTGCAAGCATATCATCAAGTCTAGACAAAATAGTAGCAAGGGTAGTGTTAGCAACTCCCTGAGCAGTCTCGATGGACCGGAAACGGTCTTCTTGCAGCGACATTTGCTCATTAGTGATTTGTACATTGCCCTTCGTGCATGGAGAATGATGCAGTGAACTCTTGTCACCTGACATGGTTAGTAGCATAAAGGGAAAGACAAAGGTTTATGTAATTCCCAATCAACTACTAGGAAGTAGAGAAAAGTCGCTCAACTCTCAAGCCTTAACCAAAGCTCTTACAAGTTCTTACCGTGCAGCAGGAGTTGTCGGCCGTTGGCGGTGTCAAAAGTTCTTCGAAACTTGGATAAAGCGATTGCAAGGGACCGAACAAACGTACAAGGTAAAATATGTGGAGCTTGGTAGGCTATACTTATTTCCTATGCAATCTGATAATTCTAGTTATTGTAATGACAAGTAAGGACCCAAAATAGAAATCACAAGTCCTAGTTGCCGATCTCAAAGATATAAGCGAATTTCAAGGCAACTCACGCGCAAAGATGATGTAACTTAATGCAACCAATGGAATGAGCTAAATAAGAAAATTTTCAGTACCAAAGCTCGTGTTGCATAAGTTATAGAGAGACACTAGCTAATTGCTTCAGAAAATATAAAAGGGCACAAGATTGCTCACTAATTAATACAATTGCACAATCTGAAAAATAATGAACACAAATTAGGGTTTCGCTCAATGTAGTGCTGCCGGCCACTATTATGTTTTCTTTTCTTTTTTTTTTTGGCCTTTTGGCTCTTTCTTTCTCTCTTCTTTCTTTTGGTGACTTGCGGCCAACACTAGTATGAGCAAAGTTTTGGAATCCCTAACTTGATATCACAAGATAGTATGACATGATAATTCAAGATTATGCAATGTATCAATATGAACAGCCCTAAGCAATATCAAATAACTAGTCTCAATTGGGATCAAAGTATTCGCAAAGGATGAATTGGTTAACAAAGGTATGTATACTGATATTTTTGGAGATTTATGGATTATGGATGCTACTGGACTCAACCAACTCAAAGGAACAAAACTAGAACACGAATTGAAGCAAAACACCCAAATTCAAAGTTTCTAGGGCAGCAGATTTGTCGCCTAGATTACAGATTCAAAACGACCGAATTTAGAAGGTTCACTATGGAAAGAATTGAAGCTTATGTCCTCAGCTTTCAAAGGAATACAAGAACATGCAATTTGGAGCACGGGTGTGAAAGTTATGGCTCAAAAACCGAACTGCACAGAATACTCCCAATTTTAGACCACGGGACCAATTCCGAATCCGAATCAAATTCGGTTTGATGGAATCCGAATCAGAAAGAACACCCAAAAACGTTTTTGTAGATGACTCTTCAAGGATTTAGGAAAGTATAAAAACTTCCCAAACGGAGTTCGGACGTGAGAATTATGATCAAAATACCGAACCGATCTGGATTGGAAGTATAACTTGCTTCAACAACTTTGATATCCAGATTAAACAGCTTTAGGTCCAGAATTAGAGTTCATGCCCAACTATGATTTTGTGGAGATCGTTCTCAGGTTTCAGAAAAGTGCAAAACACTAGAAACCGAGCTCGTATGCGAAAGTTATGAACAAAACAAAGTACTGGACAGATTGAAAGAAAAGCTACGCGAAGGGAAAAAACAATCAGCAACTAAAACAAGGACTCTAATAGATCAAAACCTAACAAAACTCACTCAAATAACAGATTGAATCTAAAGGTTGATTTTTTGTGGAGTAATTTTCAATTTAGGACAGAAAACAAAAACTAATCTACAGTATAGAATCTCTCACCGAGCAACTTGGCGCTCTGATACCACCTGATGTGAGGTTGTGTCCCGATCTTTCGATGAGAGCGATAACTATCGATTTGTGGAACCGACTTTGACGATCCGACTACAACGTACGACGACGATGCGCCTTAGCAATCGCTAAACCAACTCCGGAGTGTTATTGATCTTGTCGTGGGCACGATCAACCTGAACACGAGGTTCAATTCCTGCAAACAACCGAAGAACAAGCAAGAACAATGGTAAAAGCAATCTGAAATTGCGAATAAGAATTGAAGGACAAAATAAGTTGGGGTTCTATTGAAGGTCTTGACAAGGTGGCTGTCCAGCACAACTTGAAGACACGAAGTTTGCACTTGGCTAAACTAATCAAACAAAACCCAAAATCCTAGTTGGGGTTGCGGCTGGTTATTTATGAGATAACAAGAGGAGGTGGTCGTTCAAAACCCTAGGAAACCAAATACAATTCGATTACAAGGCCAAGGCCCACTCTGACTTGGACTGGAAAAGTGACGTGACTTGTTTTGCAGTTTCCGGACAGTTCAGAAGGAATTTGAAGGTGAGACTGGATCCATTGGAAAGAGGGCGACGAAAGCTTTCAATCAAGTACTCATGTGCCCCGAACACCCTTCTGGATCAAAAGTAATGGCCGTTTTAAGTTGGTGCTGTCTCAGGAGGCCGAATTGGATTCCAAAACGTGATGGATTTGATCTCTCTCTCTTCTTGGCCCGTGGATGATGTGTTGGAGTAGGCACAACCAAATGTGGTCATATCCGTAGTAGTGATGTCCTCATCATTTGGTTATGACTTGAGAGTTGAGCTCCACTTCCTAGTAGTTGATAAGGAATTACATAAACCTTTGTGTTTCCCTTTTTGCTACTAACCATGTCAGGTGACAAGAGTTCACTGCATCATTCTCCACGCATGAAGGGCAATGTACGACTCCCTAATGAGCGAATGTCGCTGCAAGAAGGCCGTCTCCGGTCCATCGAGACTGCTCAGGGAGTTGCTAACACTACCCTTACTACTATTTTGTCTATACTTGATGATATGCTTGCAGCTGCTGCCCCTGGAACTTCCAGTCCTCCGCCTCGTCTCCTAAGCAACAACAATGATTTACTACGTGCACAACGGGTTCCTATTGCTGCCCCGGCTTCCCAGCATTGACCCGCTACCTCGATCGCCCCACCACACATCGCCACGGGTTCATCAACTGATGATGAATAAGGTGAAATCAAGTTTGAATTGCCTACTTTTGGTGGAAAGTTCGATCCTAATGCATATATTAATTGGGAGATAGCGGTAGATAAAGTGATAGGAGGATAGGTCCCGACCTTTCGATGAGAGAGGGATAGATTCGATTGGGTGGAAGAAGACGTTGGCGATCCGACTACACCGTCCCCAGACGATGCGCCTTAGCAATCGTTACACCGACTTCCGAAGTTGTTATTGATCTTGCTGGTGCACGATCAACACGACCACGAAGGCCTTTGTCCTGCAAGCAATCGAAGAACATGCAAGAACAAGATGAACAAGCACTGAAATTATAATTGAAACCACGAGTTCATTCAGAATCACAAAAGACGGGTTTCCGATGACAAGTAATTCGGGCGGTTTAGCCAACACGCGCGATTACAAGAAGTAGCAACTGCTATCTTTGATCTAAAAAAAAAAACCCACCATCTAATGGCAGCGGCTGGCTGTTTTTATTGCGGAGAGGCGTCTAGGAACCCTAGGGTGCAGCCTTAAGTGGGCTTTCCTTGTTACAAGGCCAAAGGCCCACTTTTGACTTGGACTGAAAAAGTGACGCTGCTTGATTGAACGATTCCCGTCAACTCAGAAGGAGTTTGGATGTGATTCCAGATCCGTTGGAAAGTAGACTTGATAAGCTTTCAGTGAAGTACAAGAACGCCCAAAACGGAGTCCGGATGTAGCCGTGGCGGCGAAACAAGTCAGCCCTGTCCTGAGTCGAATCTGAACCGAACTCGTGCACTTCTCTTCTATCCTTCATCTTGGTTGGTTCCTCACCCAAGTTCCTGAGGCAAAGGACATCATCACAAGAATTAAATAGCATTCCATCCATTAAAATATTCGTATGAAGCCGAGGAACGAATTCACACAGTAATTGAGTTGGCGTGCGCGAGCTCGAGTAATCGGTCCATGTATTACAGCAACGGGACCGATTGATGCGTGGTGATGGATTTGCAGTGTGGCTATATCCATAGAAGTGATGTCCTCATCATCCTCCTTCTTGTATTGGAGTCGTCCTCGACTCAAGCTCGCCCTCTTCTCCAAAGTATGGCTTTAAATCTGCAATGTTAAATGTGGAGAGACCCCAAAATCTGCAGCAACTCAAGCTTATATGCATTATCGTTAACTTTTTCCAATACTTTAAAAGGGCCATCAGCGCGAGGCATCAACTTAGACTTTCTTAATTGAGGAAAACGGTCCTTAGTAAATGCAACCAAACAAGATCTCGAGGTTCAAAAGTTACATGTTTCCTTCCTTTACTACCAGCAAGTTTATATTTCTCATTCATAGACTCAATGTTACGCTTCGTTGTCTCATGCAATTTTAACATCAGTTCAAACGTTGTGTAGCATCAAAATTCAGTTTCTCGAAGGCGGAATAGGTAATAAATCAATGGGAGCACGAGGAACAAAACCATACACAATCTCAAAAGGGCACAACTTAGTAGTAGAATGCAGCTGACGGTTATCGCAAACTCAATGTGAGGCAAGCATTCTTCCCACATCTTAATGTTTTGTTTTAAAACAGCCCTAAGCATGGTAGACAAAGTTCTATTGACGACTTGGTTTGCCCATCAGTTTGTGGGTGACAAGTAGTAGAAAACAGTAGCTTAGTCCCCAATTTAGCCCATAAAGTTCTCCAAAAGTGGCTAAGAAATTTAGCATCACGATCTGAAACTATTGTGTTTGGCACACCATGCAATCGAACAATCTCACGGAAAAACAAATCAGCAACATGGGTAGCATCATCACTCTTATGACAAGGTATGAAGTGTGCCATCTTAGAAAATCTATCCACCACAACAAAGATACTATCCTCCCTTCTTTGTTCTAGGCAACCTAAAACAAAGTCCATAGAAATATCCTCCCAAGGCACACTAGGAACAGGGAGGGCAAGTACAAACCATGTGGGTTATGTCGTGACTTAGCTTTTTGACATGTTGTGCAGCGAGAAAACGTTCCACATCTCGCCTCATCTTTGGCCGAAGAAATGGCTAGCAAGTATGTCCTCTGTCTTTTCACACCAAAATGTCCCATCACCCCACCTCCATGCGCTTCTGTAACAACAACAAGCGAACGGAGCTAGCTGGAATGCATAGCTTGTTAGCTCTAAACACAAACCCATTATTGAGGACAAATTTATTCCACATTTTCCCTCTTTACAATTGAGCAACACATCTTTAAATTCAGCATCATGCTCATATTGCCCTTTAATCGTTTCAGCCGAAAATTTTGAAGTCAAGTTGGGAAAGCATAGCGTATCGCCTAGACAATGCATCAGCTATAACATTCTCCTTTCCCTTTTGTGTTTAATGACATAAGGAAAAGATTCGATGAATTCAACCCACTTAGCATGCCTACGGTTTAGTTTTCCTTGACTTGAATATGTTTTAATGACTCATGATCGAATGTATTACAAATTCCTTGGGCCATAAATAATGTTGCCATGTTTCCAAAGTTCGAACTAGCGCATATAACTCCTTATCATAAGTGGAATAGTTCAAACTAGGCCCACTCAATTTCTCACTAAAATAAGCAACAGGTTTTCCTTCTTGCAACAACACACCTCCCAACCCAATTCCACTAGCATCACATTCGAGTTCAAAGGTTTTATGAAATCGCGGTTGGAGAAGTGGTGCATGTGTCAACTTATCTTTCAACATGTTGAAGGCGTTCTCTTGTGCTTTGCCCCAAGCAAATGGCACTCCTTCTTAGTGAGCTCGTGCAATGGTGCGGCGATGGTGCTGAAATCCTTCACAAAGCGGCGATAGAATCCAAGCAAGTCCTAAGAAACTTCGCACTTGTGTGACCGTTGTTGGAACCGCCAGCTGTGTATTGCTTCAACCTTGGCTTGATCAACTTCAATCCCCTGCGAGTAACAACATAGCCAAGAAAGAGACTCGATCCGTGCAAAGGTGCACTTCTCAAGGTTACCAAACAAGCGAGCATCACGTAAGGCATGAAAAACAGCACGCAAATGATCAAGATGTTGTTCTAGAGTTCGCTATAAATCGAATATCATCAAAGTACACCACCACAAATTTTCCAATGAAATGGCGCAGAACCTCATTCATTAATCTCATAAAAGTGCTGGGTGCATTAGTGAGTCCAAAAGGCATTACTAACCACTCATACAATCCAAATTTTGTTTTAAAAGCTGTTTTCCATTCATCGCCCAATTTCATGCGAATCAGGTGGTATCCGCTACATAAGTCGATCTTAGAGAACACAAGAGAGCCACTCAATTCATCTAGCATATCATCTAACCTAGGAATAGGATGACGATATCTAATTGTAATGTTGTTAATCGCTCTACAATCCACACACATGCGCCATGATCCATCTTTCTTAGGAACTAAAAGTCTGGGACAGCACATGGACTAAGAGATTCAGCGCACATACCCTTTCTCAAGCAATTCTTGCACTGTCGTTGTATCTCCTTGGTTTCTTACGGATTGGTTCTGTATGGTGCACGGTTTGGTAAGGAGGCCCTGGAATGAGGTCAATTTGATGCTCAATTCCACGGATTGGTGGCAGTCCGTGGCACCTCCTTTGGAAAAATATCTATGTTTTCTGCAAAGATTAATGA
Organism: Otatea glauca; assembly: GCA_036346275.1. Classification (NCBI taxonomy): domain Eukaryota; kingdom Viridiplantae; phylum Streptophyta; class Magnoliopsida; order Poales; family Poaceae; genus Otatea; species Otatea glauca. The sequence goes on along the minus strand of CM070723.1, from coordinate 34,327,244 downwards.
CAGCAGGAGGCAAAGAAGAGGATGTATCTTCAAATGAAAATAAAGCTTCTTTGCAAACCAAAGCATAGCAAACTTGAGCCATCATTCAAATCATTTAAATCAGATTTGGAAGCAAGTAAACAAGCACCCTTGCTTTAATCTCATCTTTTCATCATGAACAGATTTAGACTTGCCCTCTTTATGTTGTACAAATTCCTTTGCTACAATCTGATTTTCACTCTTCTCATGTTTTCGATTTTTTTCTTTGCTGGCTCTAGCAACTTCATCCCTCAAAATGGCTTCAGGAGACATAGGATGTAATACAATTTTCTTCTCTTTATGCACAAAAGAGTACTGATTAGTTCTACCATGATGCAAGGTGTCTTTATCGTACTGCCATGGTCTACCGAACAACATAGAACATGCTTGCATAGGCACAACATCGCAGTCAATATAGTCATGATACGAACCAATGGCAAAGTGCACTCTTACCAATCGTGTTACCTTTATCTTACCGCTGTCGTTAAACCATTGGATGTGAATGCGGTACCGTGGATGTGGGCTTGTTTTCAGCTCTAGCTTTTGAACCATCTCGTAACTTGCTAAGTTATTGCAACTACCCCCATCAATGATGACGCGGCATGAGCGCTCCATGACCACACACTTGGTTTGAAACAAATTATGTCGCTGGTTCTGTTCACCTTCCCCATTTGGGCACTCAACACGCGTCGAACAACAAGGCTCTCATAATGTTCTTGCATTTTCAGCACCAATATGTTCTTCTTCCTTCTCATGTCCACTTCCTGCATGGTCAATGGCAAGCATAGCATATGTCTCATCATCCAAATCACTAGCAGAAGAATACTCACCAGTATCCCGCACAATCAGCACACGTTTGCTTGGGCAATCTTTCCTCACATGCCCAAATCCCTTGCATTGTAGGCACTGAATATCCCTCGTTCTTCCCGTGGATGCAGCGGACGGCGCTCTTGGCGGGTGTTGGTGCGACCCTTTGTTGCTTCAGATGCCTGCGGCATTGGTTTTGTTGGAGGCGTGTGTGGCAGGCTGCTAGTGGTACCTTGTGAAGATGCACGGTTTGGGGCAGCTGCTGAAGTACGTGGATACCATGATGTAGTCCGACCTGCAGAAACATTAGTCCTTGCGCGACGCCCCTGCACTTCCCTTTCAGCTTTACAAGCAAGATGGAATAAACGAGTGATAGAATTGTATTCCTTGTAAGCTAATATGTCCTGAATTTCACGGGTCAGCCCTCCCATAAATCTAGCCATAGCAGCTTCCTCTTCTTCCACTAACCCACAACGCAACATGCCTGTTTGTAGTTCCTGATAAAGTTTGCTATGCTTTGGTTTGCAAAGAAGCTTTATTTTCATTTGAAGATACATCCTCTTCTTTGCCTCCTGCTGTCATTAATCTTTTGCAGGAGAACATAGATATTTTTCCAAAGGAGGTGCCACCGGGACTGCCACCAATCCGTGGAATTGAGCATCAAATTGACCTCATTCCCGGGGCCTCCTTACCAAACCGTGCACCATACAGAACCAATCCAGAAGAAACCAAGGAGATACAACGACAGGTGCAAGAATTGCTTGAGAAAGGGTATGTGCGCGAATCTCTTAGTCCATGTGCTGTCCCAAAGACTTTTAGTTCCTAAGAAAGATGGATCATGGTGCATGTGTGTGGATTGTAGAGCGATTAACAACATTACAATTAGATATCGTCATCCTATTCCTAGGTTAGATGATATGCTAGATGAATTGAGTGGCTCTCTTGTGTTCTCTAAGATCGACTTGCGTGCGGATACCACCGATTCGCATGAAATTGGGCGATGAATGGAAAACAGCTTTTAAAACAAAATTTGGATTGTATGAGTGGTTAGTAATGCCTTTTGGACTCACTAATGCACCCAGCACTTTTATGAGATTAATGAATGAGGTTCTGCGCCATTTCATTGGAAAATTTGTGGTGGTGTACTTTGATGATATTCTGATTTATAGCAGAACTCTAGAACAACATCTTGATCATTTGCGTGCTGTTTTTCATGCCTTACGTGATGCTCGTTTGTTTGGTAACCTTGAGAAGTGCACCTTTTGCACGGATCGAGTCTTTTCTTGGCTATGTTATTACTCCGCTGGGGATTGAAGTTGATCAAGCCAAGGTTGAAGCAATACACAGCTGGCCGGTTCCAACAACGGTCACACAGGTGCGAAGTTTCTTAGGACTTGCTGGATTCTATCGCGCTTGTGAAGGATTTCAGCACCATCGCCGCACCATTGCACGAGCTCACTAAGAAGGGAGTGCCATTTGCTTGGGGCAAAGCACAAGAGAACGCCTTCAACATGTTGAAAGATAAGTTGACACATGCACCACTTCTCCAACTGCCAGATTTCAAGTAAAACCTTTGAACTCGAATGTGATGCTAGTGGAATTGGGTTGGGAGGTGTGTTGTTGCAAGAAGGAAAACCTGTTGCTTATTTTAGTGAGAAATTGAGTGGGCCTAGTTTGAACTATTCCACTTATGATAAGGAGCTATATCGCTAGTTCGAACTTTGGAAACATGGCAACATTATTTATGGCCCAAGGAATTTGTAATACATTCTGATCATGAGTCATTAAAACATATTCGAAGTCAAGGAAAACTAAACCGTAGGCATGCTAAGTGGGTTGAATTCATCGAATCTTTTCCTTATGTCATTAAACACAAAAGGGGAAAGGAGAATGTTATAGCTGATGCATTGTCTAGGCGATACGCTATGCTTTCCCAACTTGACTTCAAAATTTTCGGGCTGGAAACGATTAAAGGGCAATATGAGCATGATGCTGAATTTAAAGATGTGTTGCTCAATTGTAAAGAGGGAAAATGTGGAATAAATTTGTCCTCAATAATGGGTTTGTGTTTAGAGCTAACAAGCTATGCATTCCAGCTAGCTCCGTTCGTTTGTTGTTGTTACAGGAAGCGCATGGAGGTGGGCTGATGGGACATTTTGGTGTGAAAAAGACAGAGGACATACTTGCTAGCCATTTCTTCTGGCCAAAGATGAGGCGAGATGTGGAACGTTTCGTCGCTCGCTGCACAACATGTCAAAAAGCTAAGTCACGACATAACCCACATGGTTTGTACTTGCCCCTCCCTGTTCCTAGTGTGCCTTGGGAGGATATTTCTATGGACTTTGTTTTAGGGTTGCCTAGAACAAAGAAGGGAGGATAGTATCTTTGTTGTGGTGGATAGATTTTCTAAGATGGCACACTTCATACCTTGTCATAAGAGTGATGATGCTACCCATGTTGCTGATTTGTTTTTCCGTGAGATTGTTCGATTGCATGGTGTGCCAAACACAATAGTTTCAGATCGTGATGCTAAATTTCTTAGCCACTTTTGGAGAACTTTATGGGCTAAATTGGGGACTAAGCTACTGTTTTCTACTACTTGTCACCCACAAACTGATGGGCAAACCAAGTCGCCAATAGAACTTTGTCTACCATGCTTAGGGCTGTTTTAAAACAAAACATTAAGATGTGGGAAGAATGCTTGCCTCACATTGAGTTTATGCGTATAACCGTCAGCTGCATTCTACTACTAAGTTGTGCCCTTTTGAGATTGTGTATGGTTTTGTTCCTCGTGCTCCCATTGATTTATTACCTATTCCGCCTTCGAGAAACTGAATTTTGATGCTACACAACGTCTTGAACTGATGTTAAAATTGCATGAGACAACGAAAGCGAACATTGAGTCTATGAATGAGAAATATAAACTTGCTGGTAGTAAAGGAAGGAAACATGTAACTTTTGAACTGGAGATCTTGTTTGGTTGCATTTACTAAGGACCGCTTTCCTCAATTAAGAAAGTCTAAGTTGATGCCTCGCACGATGGCCCTTTTAAAGTATTGGAAAAAGTTAACGATAATGCATATAAGCTTGAGTTGCTGCAGATTTTGGGGTCTCTCCACATTTAACATTGCAGATTTAAAGCCATACTTTGGAGAAGAGGATTTGAGCTTGAGTCGAGGACGACTCCAATACAAGAAGGGAGGATGATGAGGACATCACTTCTATGGATATAGCCACACCTGCAAATCCATCACCTACGCATCAATCGGTCCCGTTGCTGTAATACATGGACCGATTACTCGAGCTCGCGCACGCCAACTCAATTACTGGTGAATTCGTTCCTCGGGCTTCATACGAATATTTTAATGGATGGAATGCTATTTAATTCTTGTGATGATGTCCTTTGCCTCAGGAACTTGGGTGAGGAACCAACCAAGATGAAGGATAGAAGAGAAGTGCACGAGTTCGGTTCAGATTCGACTCCAGGACAGGGCTGACTTGTTTCGCCGCCACGGCTACATCCGGACTCCGTTTTGGGCGTTCTTGTACTTCACTGAAAGCTTATCAAGTCTACTTTCCAACGGATCTGGAATCACATCCAAACTCCTTCTGAGTTGACGGGAATCGTTCAATCAAGCAGCGTCACTTTTTCAGTCCAAGTCAAAAGTGGGCCTTTGGCCTTGTAACAAGGAAAGCCCACTTAAGGCTGCACCTAGGTTCCTAGACGCCTCTCCACAATAAAAACAGCCAGCCGCTGCCATTAGATGGGGTTTTTTTAGATCAAAGATAGCAGTTGCTACTTCTTGTAATCGCGCGTGTTGGCTAAACCGCCCGAATTACTTGTCATCGGAAACCCCTCTTTTGTGATTCTGAATGAACTCGTGGTTTCAATTATAATTTCAGTGCTTGTTCATCTTGTTCTTGCGTGTTCTTCGATTGCTTGCAGGGACAAAGGCCTTCGTGGTCGAGTTGATCGTGCCAAAGCAAGATCAATAACAACTTCGGAAGTCGGTGTAACGATTGCTAAGGCGCATCGTCTGGGGACGGTGTAGTCGGATCGCCAACGTCTTCTTCCACCCAATCGAATCTATCCCTCTCTCATCGAAAGGTCGGGACCTATCCTCCTATCATGAAATATTTATATTTGAACAAAACACTTGCGCTGAACATAGACATGTTATTCAAATTGCTAGTGAAGAAGATGAGCTTAAATTGATGTCTTCTTTAGATACTTTAGGTTACATTGAATTTGATGTTCTGTGTGATCTGGATAGTTTCAAGGAGAAGATTTTTGTACATTCTGATTTGCCATGGTTATCACGAAATATTTTCTATGTTATTGGCAAACATAATGATAAAGGAGAATACAAAGTGCATAGATTATACATTTGTTCAGATCTGAGACCTCCACATCCTATGCAACAATGTGATCAATTTGATAATTCTAATATCATATCAAGTAACCCTACTGTTGATTATAATCTATATGATAGTTTTCAAGAAAGGGAGTGTTTGGGTGATTTTGATTCACGAGACATTGATTTGATCACAAAAGATATGCATGTTGCTTTGCTCTTTCTCGCTACTAACATTTTGCAGGAGAATGTGATGGAGTCGAGGACGACTCCAATTCAAGAAAGGGAGAATGATGAGACCATGCTCGTCCTGGATATGATCAACGCTATATCAATTTGGCGACACTTCACGGCATCCTTTGTATCATCTACATCTACTAGGATGGCTTTCCTTCACAGGGGGGAGGAAGCGTCCAAGAGTGCAAGCTTTCAACATGCCTTTATATGCTCGAAAGAAATATTGAGCTTTGTGGAGGATGATCTGAACATGAGAATACTTTTTGTTGAGGTCAAGCTAAAAGCTGAGCATGAGTCGAGTACGACTCAAATTCAAGAAAGGGAGGATGATGAGGACATCACTAATATGGATATGACCACATTTGGTTGTGCCTACTCCAACACATCATCCACGGGCCAAGAAGAGAGAGAGATCAAATCCATCACGTTCTGGAATCCAATTCGGCCTCCTGAGACAGCACCAACTTAAAACGGCCATAACTTTTGATCCAGAAGGGTGTTCAGGGCACATGAGTACTTTATTGAAAGCTTTCGTCGCCCTCTTTCCAATGGATCCAGTCTCACCTTCAAATTCCTTCTGAGCTGTCCGGAAACTGCAAAACAAGTCACATCACTTTTCCAGTCCGAGTCAGAGTGGGCCTTGGGCCTTGTAATCGAATTGTATTTGGTTTCCTAGGGTTTTGAACGACCACCTCCTCTTGTTATCTCATAAATAACCAGTCGCAACCCCATCTAGGGTTTTGGGTTTTGTTTGATTAGTTTAGCCAAGTGCAAACTTCGTGTCTTCAAGTTGTGCTGGACAGCCACCTTGTCAAGACCTTCAATAGAACTCCAACTTATTTTGTCCTTCAATTCTTATTCGCAATTTCAGATTGCTTTTACCATTGTTCTTGCTTGTTCTTCGGTTGTTTGCAGGAATTGAACATTGTGTTCAGGTTGATCGTGCCCACGGCAAGATCAATAACATTCCGGAGTTGGTTTAGCAATTGCTAAGGCGCATCGTCGTCGTACGTTGTAGTCGGATCGTCAAAGTCGATTCCACCAAATCGATAGTTATCGCTCTCATCGAAAGATCGGGACACAACCTCACATCACTATTGATTTGGTGGAACCGACTTTGACGATTTGACTACAACGTACAACGACGATGCGCCTTAGCAATCGCTAAACCAACTCCGGAGTGTTATTGATGTTGCCGTGGGCACGATCAACCTGAACACGAGGTTCAATTCCTGCAAGCAACCGAAGAACAAGCAAGAACAATGGTAAAAGCAATCTGAAATTGCAAATAAGAATTGAAGGCCAAAATAAGGTAGGGTTCAATTGAAGGTCTTGAAAAGGTGGCTGTCCAGCACAACTCGAAGACGCAAAGTTTGCACTTGGCTAAACTAATCAAACAAAACCCAAGTGTTTAAAGCGGCGGCTACTGAGTTTATAAGACGGATGGACATGTGAGGGACGTCCTAGGGTTGTGTGCAGCCAAGGGGGGCGCACACAACATGGGCTTGGGCCCCCACTCGCTTAGAAGGCCCGAAACAGCCCAAAACAGTATTGTAGTATATTGTTTTGATGGTTCTGACTGATTCACGATGAATCTGGAGTTGGTATTAGATCCATTGGAAAGATCTCATTGTAAGCTTTTAATCAAGTCCAAGATCACCCAAATCGGAGTCCGTATGCAAAAGTTATTCATATTTGAAGTCGGTGCTATCTCAGGAGGCCGAGTTGGATTCCAGAACGTGATGGATTTGATCTCTCTCTCTTCTGGGCTCGTGGATGACGTGTTGGACTTGATGGTCATATCCATAGTAGTGATGTCCTCATCAAAGGGTGCTGAATTTACTTGGTGTCGACGATCGGGACCGTCGACCGCAGAAGGGGATGTGAGTAGATCGTGTGAGGACGAGGCCTGAAGTTGTGATCGTTCGGGAATGGCACGCGTCGTGGGGTGTGTGTCAGGGAAAAAGGAACACGAGGTTTATACTGGTTCGAGCCTCCTAGGTCGGGTAACAGCTCTACTCCAGTCTTGCCCTAAGACGAAAGGTGTAAATGAAGCTCTTTGGGAGAATACAAGTGGGGCCCGAGCTGGGAGTAGCTCAGAAGTGAAGCCGCGAGGGAGTGTTCGAGTGATCTTCCTCCTCTCTAGTCTGTGTCTAAGGAGTCAGAAAAACCCTCCTTTTTCTCCAGGTCAGGGCGTGATGAGGACATCACTTCTATGGATATAGCCACACCTGCAAATCCATCACCTACACATTAATCGGTCCCCGTTGCTGTAATACAAGGACCGATTACTCGAGCTCGCGCACGTCAACTCAATTACCAGGTGAATGCGTTCCTCGGGCTTCATACGAATATTTTAATGGAAGGAATGCTATTTAATTCTTGTGATGATGTCCTTTGCCTTAGGAACTTGGGTGAGGAACCAACCAAGATGAAGGATAGAAGAGAAGTGCACGAGTTGGGTTCAGATTCGACTCTAGGACAGGGCTGACTTGTTTTGCCGCTCAGCTACATCCGGACTCGGTTTTGGGTGTTCTTGTACTTCACTGAAAGCTTATCAAGTTTACTTTCCAACGGATCTGGAATCACATTGAAACTCCTTCTGAGTCGACGGGAATTGTACAATCAAGCAGCGTTGTTTTTTTAGTCCGAGTCAAAAGCGGGCCTTTGGCCTTATAACAAGGAAAGCCCACTTAAGGCTGCACCCTAGGGTTCCTAGACGCCTTTCACAAAATATAAACAGCCAGCCGCTGCCATTAGATGGTGGGTTTTCTTTTAGATCAAAGATAGCAGTTGCTACTTCTTGTAATCGCGCGTGTTGGCTAAACCGCCCGAATTACTTGTCATTCGAAACCCCTCTTTTGTGATTCTGAATGAACTGGTGGTTTCAATTCTAATTTCAGTTGCTTGTTCATCTTGTTGTTGCGTGTTCTTCGATTGCTTGCAGGGACAAAGGCCTTCGTGGTCAGGTTGATCGTGCACCAGCAAGATCAATAACAACTTCGGGAGTCGGTGTAACGATTGCTAAGGCGCATCGTCTGGGGACGGTGTAGTCGGATCGCCAACGTCTTCTCCCACCGAATCAAAACTATCCCCCTCCCATCGAAAGGTCGGGACCTATCCTTCTATCAGGGAGATCCACCGCTTTTTGTAGCCCTTTGAGGGCTTCGCTGCTTGGTCCCGGGGTTGACGTCAGGTGCCTGTGGCGAGTCGTCGGGGTTGCTTGAGAGTTGCTAGGCCCTAGTTCCCACGCAGGGGCAGGTATGGCACTGATACCCATGCAAGGGAGAGTTTTTACATGAGATAAATAAATTGTTACAGATGCCTTTTACACTAGGAGGCGTAGAGGTCGAGGCATCGAGGACGAGCAGGGTCTCCATTCTTGCGTCCGAGCCCGAGCTCACTGGACCCGAGCCTGGGCTTGAGGAGAGCGCCTCCTAGGTCGGAGACAAGCCCCTGAGCTCGTGGGAATCTGCCACGAGACCCGGGCGGGATGCTTACACGTGGCGAGGTACCGATCCCCGATAGCCAGCCCCCGAGGCTCAAGGGGTGACCCTGAAGTTTGGGCCTTTCTTGAGTCTGGTGTCCATCAAGGAGGGATCGGCTCCTTGGTCGAGCTCGGAAGCCTTTGAATCCGACCTTGCGCACGAGAACCACTCAAATGGGCTTCAACGTGGTCGTGCCCAGGAACGCTCGGGCTTTCGTCGTTCTGTCTTCGAAACAAAAATCGTGCCCGGGGACTCCTGGGCTTTGCTGCTTTGATCTCCTATGGAGGAGTCGAGGAGGCTATTCACGATGCTTCGTATCCTGACCGGGAGGGCGGCGCACACGGGACGCGATGCCTCGGGTTTTTAGAGGGGGAAAGTCGAGGAGGCGCGACCTTGACGCTTCGCATTCCTTGCCCGAAAGTCTCGGTGTGCCTTTTGAGGAATAGTCGACGCCAGTTGTAAGTAATCGAGTCTCTTTAAAATTTGATGCCGACGCGCACTTCAGAAATTCCCCTCTTGCGTCGTGCTCTAGCATTCTTGCTTGCTGCCTCTTTCTTCTCTCGACCCGACTCCCTTTCTCTGAGCGCCATGGCCAAGTTCGGAAAGAGCACCCTGACCATGGAGAGGATGAAAGAGCTAGAGGCGCTGGGACTCTTGGATCCAGCGACCTGGCGGCTTCCGGCCGGGGAAGCCGAGCCCGCATCCCCGGGAGGACGAAATCGTGAGCACGGAGTAGTACACGCTCTTCGGGCTGCGAACCCCAGAGAGCGTCTCTTGGTAGCCATTCTTGTGCAATGCGAGATCGAGCTCGTCAATCTGGTGCCGAACTCCATTCTTCTCCTTTCCATCTCTCACAACATTGCGAGGGGTTCTTGGGGATTCTTCCCACTCCCTCTCTCTTTTTTCGCTTTTATTCCTTGTTCCGCACCTCGAAGGACCCTGTAGTCGGGTGCCTATACTTTCGGCTGCGGACCGGACTTCCTTGCACTTTTCTTCAAGTCCCGACCTGGGACTCCCTCGGGTCGTGGACGGAATAGTGGTTTTACCTGAAGAAGGGCGAGGGAGGCGGGCTCGCATACAATGGTGCCGCCGTGGATAGCAAGCGCGAGACATCGGAGCCCTGGTTTGCCTGAAAGTCATATGTGCCGTTTTTGATTCTAGGGTCTCCCGAGATCATCTAAGCGGGTTTTGAGACCCACCCAAAAAAAATGCTTGTTGTTTTGGGCGTTTCGGTGACGACATTTGTGTCTCGGCTCCCGTCTCTAGTACGGTTTGGGACTAGGACCAGCACGGTACCGTCGTAGAACGTTTATTTAGCTTGCTGTGACTAACGTGGTGAAGGTTACTCGTTGTGCTATTTCGGCCACCTATAGCTCCACAGATTGTCTCCTACTCTCTGAAGTTGTTTATCTTGCTGGTTGCCATCACCTCCTTGCTGAAGCTTGGTAAGAACAGGTAAGAACTTGTTTGAATAGGTTGAGAGTGAGCGAATTAACACTAGCACACCACTTGTAGATAGGGGTAATCTTGTTACTTTGTGTTAGCCATTTTTTCTGTTTTCTCTAACCATGGGAGGATCGGAAGCCGATAAAGGGGGACAACATTCACCTCGCACACGGGGGATCATACAGCACTTCGAGCGCCAAATGAGGCTTCACACCGATGCGCTTGATGAGGATGTTCGTGTTACCAATGACCGCCTTGGTCAATTGGAGGCAGTTCAAATTGACACGAACACCAAAATCACCGCATTGGAAGTTTCTGTGGGCGCAATCAACACCTCCCTTGCAGCATTCTTGCAGCGACTTGAGGAGAGGGATCATGGACGCCCAGCTGATGGACATGTGAGCAGCGTTGCAAGAGACAATGAACAGAACTATGCAGCGGACACCGAAGTTGAGGAAGAGGATGATGATAGGCCACGACGACAGCTACACCGCAACTGTCATAGTATGGGTTTTCGACCACCACGACGACAGGTACGCGAACATGATGACTCCCTAGGATCAATCAAATTCAGCATGCCACCTTTTGATGGGAAATATGATCCTGATGCATACCTCACTTGGGAACTAGCTGTAGATCAGAAATTTGCTTGCTATGATTTTCCTGAACACAAGAGAGTTAGGGCTGCAACTAGTGAGTTTACTGATTTTGCCTCCGTTTGGTGGCGCGAGTATCGTAATAAGACCCCAAACAATGTGCCACAAACTTGGGATGCTTTGAAAAGGATCATGCGAGCTAGATTTGTTCCTTCATATCATGCACGTGATTTGTTACATAAGCTGCAGCAATTGAGACAAGGTAGCAAATCTGTAGAAGAGTATTATCAGGAACTACAAATAGGCATGTTGCGTTGTGGGTTAGTGGAAGAAGAGGAAGCTGCTATGGCTAGATTTATGGGAGGGCTGATCCGTGAAATTCAAGACATATTAGCTTACAAAGAATACAATTCTATCACTCGTTTATTCCATCTTGCTTGTAAAACTGAAAAGGAAGTGCAGGGGCGTCGCGTAAGGACTAATGTTTCTGCAGGTCGGACTACATCATGGCAACCACGTACTTCAGCTGCTGCCCCAAACCGTGCATCTTCACAAGATACCACTAGCAGCCTGCCACACACGCCTCCAACAAAACCAATGCCGCGGGCATCTGAAGCAACAAAGGGGTCAGCACCAACACCCGCCAAGAGCGCTTCTTCCGTTGCATCCACGGGAAGAACGAGGGATATTCAGTGCCTACAATGCAAGGGATTTGGGCATATGAGGAAAGATTGCCCAAGCAAGCGTGTCTTGATTGTGCGGGATCTTGGTGAGTATTCTTACGCTAGTGATTTGGATGATGAGACATATGCTATGCTTGCCATTGACCATGCAGGAAGTGGAGATGAGAAGGAAGAAGAACACATTGGTGCTGAAAATGCAGAACATTATGAGAGCCTTGTCGTGCGGCGTGTTGAGTGCCCAAATGGGGAAGGCCGAACAGAACCAGCGACATAATTTGTTTCAAACCAAGTGTGTGGTCATGGAGCGTTCATGCCGCGTCATCATTGATGGGGGTAGTTGCAACAACTTAGCAAGTTCTGAGATGGTTCAAAAGCTTGAGCTGAAAACAAGTCCACATCCACAGCCGTACCACATCCAATGGTTTAACGACAGCGGTAAGATAAAGGTGACACGATTGGTAAGAGTGCACTTTGCCATTGGTTCATATCATGACTATATTGACTGCGATGTTGTGCCTATGCAAGCATGTTCTATGTTGTTCGGTGGACCATGGTAGTACGATAAAGACACCTTGCATCATGGTAGAATTAATCAGTACTCTTTTGTGCATAAAGAGAAAAAAATTGTATTACATCCTATGTCTCCTGAAGCCATTTTGAGGGATGAACTTGCTAGAGCCAGCAAAGAAAAAAATCAAAAACATGAGAAGAGTGAAAATCAGATTGTAGCAAAGGAATTTGTACAACATAAAGAGGGCAAGTCTAAATCTGTTCATGATAGGAAAGATGAGATTAAACTGAAGGGTGCTTGTTTGCTTGCTTCCAAATCTGATTTAAATGAGTTGAATGATGGCTCTGAAATTTGCTATGCTTTGGTTTGCAAAGAAGCTTTATTTTCATTTGAAGATACATCCTCTTCTTTGCCTCCTGCTGTCATTAATCTTTTGCAGGAGAACATAGATATTTTTCCAAAGGAGGTGCCACCGGGACTACCACCAATCCGTGGAATTGAGCATCAAATTGACCTCATTCCCGGGGCCTCCTTACCAAACCGTGAGCCATACAGAACCAATCCAGAAGAAACCAAGGAGATACAACGCCAGGTGCAAGAATTGCTTGAGAAAGGGTATGTGCGCGAATCTCTTAGTCCATGTGCTGTCCCAGTACTTTTTGTTCCTAAGAAAGATGGATCATGGCGCATGTGTGTGGATTGTAGAGCGATTAACAACATTACAATTAGATATCGTCATTCTATTCCTAGGTTAGATGATATGCTAGATGAATTGAGTGGCTCTCTTGTGTTCTCTAAGATCGATTTGCGTAGCGGATACCACCAGATTCGCATGAAATTTGGGGATGAATGGAATACAGCTTTTAAAACAAAATTTGGATTGTATGAGTGGTTAGTAATGCCCTTTGGACTCACTAATGCACCCAGCACTTTTATGAGATTAATGAATGAGGTTCTGCGCCATTTCATTGGAAAATTTGTGGTGGTGTACTTTGATGATATTCTGATTTATAGCAGAACTCTAGAACAACATCTTGATCATTTGCATGCTGTTTTTCATGCTTTACGTGATGCTCGTTTATTTGGTAACCTTGAGAAGTGCACCTTTTGCACGGATCGAGTCTCTTTTCTTGGCTATGTTGTTACTCCGTAGGGGATTGAAGTTAATCAAGCCAAGGTTGAAGCAATACACAGTTGGCCGGTTCCAACAACGGCCACATAGGTGCGAAGTTTCTTAGGACTTGCTGGATTCTATCGTCGCTTTGTGAAGGATTTCAGCACCATCGCTGCACCATTACACGAGCTCACTAAGAAGGGAGTGCCATTTGCTTGGGGCAAAGCACAAGAGAACGCTTTTAGCATGTTGAAAGATAAGTTGACACATGCACCACTTCTCCAGCTGCCAGATTTCAATAAAACCTTTGAACTCGAATGTGATGCTAGTGGAATTGGGTTGGGAGGTGTGTTGTTGCAAGAAGGAAAACCTGTTGCTTATTTTAGTGAGAAATTGAGTGGGCCTAGTTTGAACTATTCCACTTATGATAAGGAGTTATATGCGCTAGTTCGAACTTTGGAAACATGGCAACATTATTTATGGCCCAAGGAATTTGTAATACATTCTGATCATGAGTCACTAAAACATATTCGAAGTCAAGGAAAACTAAACCATAGGCATGCTAAGTGGGTTGAATTCATTGAATCTTTTCCTTATGTCATTAAACACAAAAGGGAAAAGGAGAATGTTATAGCTGATGCATTGTCTAGGCGATACGCTATGCTTTCCCAACTTGACTTCAAAATTTTTGGGCTGGAAACGATTAAAGGGCAATATGAGCATGATGCTGATTTTAAAGATGTGTTGCTCAATTGTAAAGAGGGAAAAATGTGGAATAAATTTGTCCTCAATAATGGGTTTGTGTTTAGAGCTAACAAGCTATGCATTCCAGCTAGCTCCGTTCGTTTGTTGTTGTTACAGGAAGCGCATGGAGGTGGGCTGATGGGACATTTTGGTGTGAAAAAGACAGAGGACATACTTGCTAGCCATTTCTTTTGGCCAAAGATGAGGCGAGACGTGGAACGTTTCGTCGCTCGCTGCACAACATGTCAAAAAGCTAAGTCAGGACTTAACCCACATGGTTTGTACATGCCCCTTCCTGTTCCTAGTGTGCCTTGGGAGGATATTTCTATGGACTTTGTTTTAGGGTTGCCTAGAACAAAGAAGGGGAGGGATAGCATCTTTGTTGTGGTGGATAGATTTTCTAAGATGGCACACTTCATACCTTGTCATAAGAGTGATGATGCTACCCATGTTGCTGATTTGTTTTTCCGTGAGATTGTTCGATTGCATGGTGTGCCAAACACAATAGTTTCAGATTGTGATGCTAAATTTCTTAGCCATTTTTGGAGAACTTTATGGGCTAAATTGGGGACTAAGTTACTGTTTTCTACTACTTGTCACCCCCAAACTGATGGGCAAACCGAAGTTGTCAATAGAACTTTGTCTACCATGCTTAGGGCTGTTTTAAAACAAAACATTAAGATGTGGGAACAATGCTTGCCTCACATTGAGTTTACGTATAATCATTCGCTGCATTCTACTTTTAAGTAGTGCCCTTTTGAGACTGTGTATGGTTTTGTTCCTCGTGCTCCCATTGATTTGTTGCCTATTCCGCCTTCGGAGAAGTTGAATTTTGATGCTACACAACGTGCTGAACTGATGTTAAAATTACATGAGACAACGAAAGCGAACATTGAGTCTATGAATGAGAAATATAAACTTGCTGGTAGTAAAGGAAGGAAACATGTATCTTTTGAACCTGGAGATCTTGTTTGGTTGCATTTACGGAAGGACAGTTTTCCTCAATTAAGAAAGTCTAAGTTGATGCCTCGAGCTAATGGCCCTTTTAAAGTATTGGAAAAATTTAACGATAATGCATATAAGCTTGAGTTGCCTGTAGATTTTGGGGTCTCTCCCAAATTTAACATTGCAGATTTAAAGCCATACTTTGGAGAAGAGGACGAGCTTGAGTCGAGGATGACTCCAATGCAAGAAGGGGAGGATGATGAGGACATCACTTCTATGGATATAGCCACACCTGCAAATCCATCACCTCCTACACATCAATTGGTCCCCGTTGCTGTAATACAAGGACCGATTACTCAAGCTCGCGCATGTCAACTCAATTACCAGGTGAATGCGTTCCTCGGGCTTCATACGAATATTTTAATTGATGGAACGCTATTTAATTCTTGTGATGATGTCCTTTGCCTTAGGAACTTGGGTGAGGAACCAACCAAGATGAAGGATAGAAGAGAAGTGCACCAGTTGGGTTCAGATTCGACTCTAGGACAGGGCTGACTTGTTTCGGCCTCCACAGCTACATCCGGACTCGGTTTTGGGTGTTCTTGTACTTCACTGAAAACTTATCAAGTCTAATTTCCAACGGATCTAGAATCATATCCAAACTCCTTCTGAGTCGACGGAAATCGTCCAATCAAGCAGCATTGTTTTTTTACTCCGAGTCAAAATTGGGCCTTTGGCCTTGTAACAAGGAAAGCCCACTTAAGGCTGCACCCTAGGGTTCCTAGATGCATTTCACACAATATAAATAGCCAGCCGCTGCCATTAGATGGTGGGTTTTCTTTTAGATCAAAGATAGCAGTTGCTACTTCTTGTAATCGCGCGTCTTGGCTAAACCGCCCGAATTACTTGTCATCGAAAACCCCTCTTTTGTGATTCTGAATGAACTGGTGGTTTCAATTCTAATTTTAGTTGCTTGTTCATCTTGTTCTTGCGTGTTCTTCGATTGCTTGTAGGGACAAAGGCCTTCGTGGTCAGGTTGATCGTGCACCAGCAAGATCAATAATAACTTCGGGAGTCGGTGTAACGATTGCTTAGGCGCATCGTCTGGGGACGGTGTAGTCAAATCGCCAATGTCTTCTCCCACCGAATCGAAACTATCCCCCTCTCATCGAAAGGTCGGGACCTATCCTTCTATCAGGGCGATCCACCGCTTTTTGTAGCCCTTTGAGGGCTTCGCTGCTTGGTCCCGGGGTTGACGTCAGGTGCCCGTGGTGAGTCGTTGGGGTTGCTGAGAGTTGCTAGGCCCTAGTTCCCACGCAGGGGCAGGTATGGCATTGATTCCCATGCAAGGGAGAGTTTTTACATGAGATAAATAAATTATTACAGATGCCTAGCGTTGAGGTCGAGGCGTCGAGGTCGAGCAGGGTCTCCATTCTTGCGTCCGAGCCCGAGCTCACTGGACCCGAGCCCGGGCTTGAGGAGAGCGCCTCCTAGGTCGGAGACAAGCCCCTGAGCTCGTGGGAAGCTGCCACGAGACCCGGGCAGGATGCTTACACGTGACATGGGTACCGATCCCTGACAGCCAGCCCCCGAGGCTCAAGGGGTGACCCTGAAGTTCGGGATGTTCTTGAGTCTGGTGTCCATCAAGGAGGGATCGGCTCCTTGGTCGAGCTCGGAAGCCTTTGAGTCCGACCTTGCGCACGAGAACCCCTCAAATGGGCTTCAACGTGGTCGTGCCCGGGAACGCTCGGGCTTTCGTCGTTGTCTTCGAATCAAAAACCGTGCCCGGGGACGCCTGGGTTTTACTGCTTTGATCTCCTATGGAGGAGTCGAGGAGGCTGTTCATGATGCTTCATATCCTGATCGGGAGGGCGGCGGACACAGGACGCGATGCCTCGGGCTTTTAGAGGGGGAAAGTCGAGGAGGCGCGACCTTGACGCTTCGCATTCCTTGCCCGAAAGTCTCGGTGTGCCTTTTGTGGAATAGTCGACGCCAGTTGTAAGAGATCGAGTCTCTTTAAAATTTGAAGCCGACGCGCACTTCAGAAATTCCCCTCTTGCGCCGTGCTCTAGCATTCTTGCTTGCTGCCTCTTTCTTCTCCCGACCCGACTCCCTTTCTCTGAGCGCCATGGCCAAGTTCGGAAAGAGCACCCTGACCATGGAAAGGATGAAAGAGCTAGAGGCGCTGGGACTCTTGGATCCAGCGACCTGGCGGCTTCCGGACGGGAAGCCGATCCGCATCCCCGGGAGGACGAAATCGTGAGCACGGAGCAGTACACGCTCTTCGGGCTATGAACCCCAGAGAGCGTCTCTTGGCAGCCATTCTTGCGCAATGCGAGATCGAGCTCGTCATTCTGGTGCCGAACTCCATTCTTCTCCTTTCCATCTTCTCCCAACATTGCGAGGGGTTCTTGGGGATCCTGTCGACTCCCTCTCTCTTTTTTCTCTTTTATTCCTTGTTTCGCACCCCGAAGGACCCTGTAGTCGGTGCCTATACTTCTGGCTGCGGACCGGACTTCCTTGCACCTTTCTTCAAGTCCCGACCCGGTACTCCCTCGGGTCGTGGACGGAAAAGTGGTTTTACCTGAAGAAGGGCGAGTGAGGAGGGCTCGCATACAATGGTGCCGCCGTGATTAGCAAGCGCGAGACCTCGGAGCCCGAGACTCGGTGACCGACCAAGAGGCCACCACCGCCATCCACATCTTCGCGACGTGTGGTCTCACCGGCCTGGCGGTGATTGTCAACTAAAGAGGGTGCACCCATTCTTTGAGATCCGAGGGAGGGACGACCCTACTCGGGAAGGTACCAAAGGTAAATTTCCCTGACTTCAACCTTCCTCGAGCTTGGGTGAACTCCTTCCTGACTGCCCCCTCTATTTTCTTCTCTCTGCAGCCTCGGCGCATTCGTGGGTGGCGGCGCGCATGCAGGAGGTGTTTGGGAAGGCAGCCCACACCTATGACCTTGACGACCCTGTCCCCAAGGACATCTTGAGGTGGAGCGGCGAGGTAATCTTTTCTCCCCCCTTCGTCTAGTTTGATCCAGGCTTGGGCCTACTATGACCGTGTTGAGCCATGCAGGAGAGCCGGGAGCTGCTAGAGAGGGTAAGGCGCCTGCTGCCATTGCCTGGACCAGGAAAGGCCAAGAGGCTACCCCCGGACGCCACGGGCCATGCCGCCAACAAGCCCCATTAGTGTGGGGTGACCGCACAATGGTAACTCGATCTCACCGAGCCTGGGAATGCTTGGGCTCGGTCCCACCTCCTTTGTTGTCTTCGTTCATAACTTTTGTCTCCCTCAGCTGGCTCGGTTCCTCCTGCGCCATCCCGCGCCCTGTACGAGGCAGCTCGGACCGATGCTCCTCCCGATGTCACCGACCCTGCGCCAGAGGGGGCCACCGAGGGGTGTGCATCGTCCCTCGGCGACGACCGCGCGAAGCTTGAAACTTGTCTCCAGGAGGTCAGTAGAGATCTAGCCCATTTTCCCCCTCTTTTCTTTTTCTTCACATAAATATGGTCATTGTGACCCTTCCCATGCTTCTACAGGGCCTGGATCATGCACGCCCACACCAACCAGTTCTGGGTGCTTTGCTCCTTGGTTGAGGATCACGACGAGTACATCCTCAGCCTTGAGGAGAGCGCGGCACAGGTGTAGGAGGAGATTCGGCAACTGAAGGATGAGCATGCCTTGAGCTCTTGAAGCCCATCGAAGCCGAGTAGAAGCGGTCGGCCGAGGCCCTCGTGAACGTCCGCGAGAAGGCCGAGAAGACCCTCAAGGCCAGCCGCTCGATGGCCGGGGAGATCATCGAGGCCACTCGTGCGGAGGTGGAGACGCTCCGCAAACACGTCACAGAGCTCTCCGGCGCCCCTGTAAAGGCCCCTGTAGAGCTCGAGGCGAAGTTGGCCGAGCTCGAGGAGAAGATAGGGCGAGCGACCCAGACGGGGAGGAGCGCTCTAGCCCAGCTTCAAGAGAAGCGGAGTTGTGTCGCCAACACCTAGGCCGAGACGCTGGCCCTGAGGGCGAGAGTCGCCGCACTCGAGCAAGAGAAGCTTGCTCGGGAGATGGCTGACTTGTAGGTAGGAAAAGGGGCGAGGGTGATAGGGGGGGTGGTCTGATCTTGCGATGACGAATATGATAACTTGGACCCGTGAACCCTGACGAATACTGGCGCCAGCCACCATCTCGATACGGCAACCTACGACACGTGAATTCGCCCAAGAACACGCTTTGATCCTCGCCTACTTGACCATGGGAAAGTAGACGCACGTTTCCTTGCAATCACCCTGAAAAAGTTGCAAGAACAATGGTGATAATTTCAGATTGGAACTCCCTATTCTAATGGGGGCATTGGAGCACAAGCCATAGAATCAAGAGTATATGTTTAGTCTAAAAATTCGTGGTTCTTTTTATAATAGAGGGTGTACACATATATATACATATGAGAGTGGGTATGAATAGTATGTGTGATGAACAGTACCCGGATATGATCCTTGAACAGTGCTCGTGCTACAGTACTCGGCCAAAAACTTGCCATGCGAAGCGCATTCTTTCTTTGTTATGGTGATCACCTTCTTTTCTAGGAGATTGCTGAAATTCTTTCTTGCCAAGACATGGTGATCCCTTTCCTTGCTTGAATATTGCCCATATCTCTTGCCTTGTCATGCTGATCTCTTTCCTTACTTGAAGCTTGCTAATATCTCTCTTTCTTTTTCTTCTTTTCTGTTTACGATCGGGACCGTCAACCGCAGAAGAAATGGGGGATGCGAGGAATTAGCTCGGGAGTGGGACCCGAGGTCGCGCTCGTTCGGAGGCGCCTAGCGTCGCCAAGAAGTCGTCGAGGAAGAGACGCCGGACACGAGGTTTATATTGGTTCGAGCCCCCAAGGTTGGGTAATAGCTCTACTCCAGTTTTGCCTTGAGGCAAAGGGAGTAATAGCGATTCTGTGGGAGAAAACAAGAACAGGGCCCGAGCAAGAGGGGTGTTGTGCCGCTCTTCTCGGGGGGTGTTGTGATGCGCACAAGACGGCCCGATCTTCCGGTGAGGGGATAACTTCGATTTGGCGGAGGATGACTTTGACGATCCGGCTAAGAACCACACAAGGATAAGCGCCTGCAATCGCTAAACCACACTCCTCGTCGTTATCAAACGTGCCAAGAACACGGATGACCTGACCACGAAGGTCTATTCTTGCGAGCAATCGAAGAACTAGCAAGAACAAGGATGAAGCACACACTCAAGTTGAGGTTTGAAACTTGTTTCTTCACTGCTCTAGCAGTCGGAGAACAAAGATAAAGTTCCACACATGGGTAACTATTCTCAAATCAAAACCTAAGGAGATAGATAGGGGGTTTGTCCAATATATATAGCCAAGGATGGCTGCTAGGAGTTGGTCTCACGTCACTTTAATTACATGGGAACTCAGCCCAAAATTATGGTGGCACAGCACCCTAAAAGACTGAGACCGTCGCACTGTTTTGACTGCTGTGGCCAGCTCGACTAAAATTTGATGATGAGGCTGGATCCGTTGGAAAGAGCACGAATTTATATTTTAATCAAGTACTCACTCATCCCGAACGGACTCCGTATGCAAAAGTTATGGCTAGTTGAATGTGGACTGCTCCTGGGTGGACGTTTTGGCTTCCTTCTCGGGAATACCTTGTACTCTAGCTTGTAGTGATGAGGAATGACGTCCTTGCAGCTCTAAGCCATGATTCCTAAGCACAAGCACATTATTATGCAGTGGTCTATCCTCTGAAATATAATTATGCCACCCGAAAGCGAGTTCACTGTTGATTTAGCTGCCGTCGCTGCGTGCCCTTGTGATAGGACCTTGCATAGGAGGTGGTGGAGGTGAGGTTATGGGTGTATCCGACATAGTGATGTCCTCATCATCCTCCCTTCTTGCATTTGAGTCGTCCTCGACTCAAGCTCATCGTTCTCTCCAAAATATGGCTTCAAATCTAAAATGTTAAAAGTGGGACTAACCCCAAAATCTGCAGGTAACTCAAGTTTATAAGCATTATCATTAATTCGTTCAAGCACTTTGAAAGGACCATCAACTCTTGGCATTAATTTAGACTTTACAAGTTAGAAATCTTTCTTTTATAAATGCAACCAAACAAGATCACCAGGTTCAAATGTCAATTCCTTTCTACCATGGTTACCAGCAACCCTATATTTCTCAGTCATGCGCTCTATATTTTCTTTTGTGGTCTTATGCAATTTAAGAATAAATTCAGCACGTCTCTTTGCATCAAAGTTTACTTTCTCCGAAGATGGCAAAAGCAATAGATCAATTGGAGCACGAGGGTTAAAGCCATACACAACCTGAAATGGAGTCATTTTTGTGGTAGAGTGCAATGTACGATTATAAGCAAACTCCACATGAGGTAGGCACTCTTCCCATATCTTCAAATTCTTCTTTAGAACAGCCCTCAACATGGTTGACAAGGTTCGATTCACCACTTCAGTTTGGCCATCGGTTTGAGGGTGACATGTGGTAGAGAACACTAGCTTTGTCCCTAATTTGCTCCATAAAGTTCTCCAAAAATGGCTCAAGAACTTGGCATCACGATCTGAAACAATAGTACAAGGCATACCATGCAAGCGAACAATTTCTTTGAAGAATAAATCAGCAATATGAGTGGCATCATCGCTCTTGTGAGGACATCACTATGTCGGATACATGTGATGGAGTGGAAGTAGAGGCAGCAGGGCGCCCACGGTTGGAGGGTGGAAGTGCTCGTCCTGAAGTGGTGAATGGAGGCTTTACTTGCACTTGGCTTGGTCGTGACGAAGAAGAGCCTCCAAAGTTTCCTCTCAACTTGGAATGTCGTCCCTGTACTTCCCTTTCAGCTTTGCAAGCAAGATGAAACAAACGAGTGATAGAGTTGTATTCTTTATAATCAAGTATATCCTGAATTTCACGATTAAGTCCACCTAAAAATCTAGCCATCTTAGCATCCTCATTCTCTTCCAATCCACATCTCAATACTGCAATTTGTATTTCTTGATAGTACTCTTCTACAGTTTTAACTCCTTGGTTCAAATGTTGTAATTTATTGAGCAAATCATGAGCATAATAAGAAGGAACAAATCTGGCCCTCATCATTCTTTTCAAAGCATTCCATGTTCTAGGTATGTTGTTATGATTTCTACATGTATCATTCCACCAAATGGAAGCAAAATCAGTAAATTCACTAGTAGCAGCCCTAACTCTTCTATTTTCGGGAAATTCATAGCAAGCAATTTTTTGTTCTACTGCTAATTCCCAATCAAGATAAGCATCCGGGGCATACTTTCCAGCAAATGGAGGCATTGTAAATTTAATATTTCCTAATGGATCATCACGTACCTCCCGTTGTTCATGCTGATTTCTACCCATACCTTGTCGATTGTGTCGAAGGCGCCGATGATCATGATCATTGTGTGAGTTGAAACCATCATCGTCCTCTGTATCAGCAACGTAGTTGTTTTCTTCTTCTTCTACCCCATTTGCCCAAGAGCGGGCAGCAAGCGGTGTTCGATGTCCTGGTGCACCATTTTGTCTTGGTTCATGATTGACCTGATTGGCAGCATGTGGTGGTTGTCGTCTATCAAGACGATCAACACGTTCACGAAGTGTCGCAAGGTTGTTGTTGATCTCAGCCATAGCATTGTCGTGGTTCTCAGCATGCACATTGAGCAAGCGTGTAAAGTGTTGTATGATTCCTCTCGTGCGGGGTGTGAGAATTTCAGCTTGGTATTCCTCAATGCTTCCATTGTCATCTGCCATGGTTAGTAATAAACAGGAAGACACACAAAGATATGTAGTTCCCTATCACTACTACTTGCTGAAATGATCAAGTGTCACTCTCTCTTGCATTTACCAAGCTCTTACCAATTCTTACAAATGCAGCAAGGGGTGCAATCCGGTGGCTGGTTCGTGATAAACCGATCTCAAGTGTGAGTAAACCGATTGCAAGACTTAACACCTGTATGGTTAGTAGAAAATGGAGCTCGGAAAGGCTTTATAATGTGTAGCAAATGAAAACAATCAGCCAATTTCAGAATTTGCATAGAATTGAATAAGTGTTCGAAACTAGCAATTAGCCTATGTTGCTGATCAAGCAAAGATGGATATTAGGCTAAAACAAAAGATATGGCAATGGATACAAGTGGTAAACACAACAAAATTCAAGCATATGCAATTTGCAACTTGGGAGCACAAGATGGATCCAACTTTGTATTTTGCTGATTTCTGTCCACCAGACAGCAGGTCGGTATTTTGGCCGTATCTTTTAGTCATGTGCCTTTTTTTCAATGATTTCTTTTGGTTTTCTTCCTGACGGCTTTTGCAACAACTTTTCTTTTGGACAAACTTTCTGAAATTCAACCGAGAATTTTGCACGAATTTTACAATTGCACACAGATGCAGATTTCAGGACAGCAATTAGGTCTTATTGAAACGT
Source organism: Otatea glauca (assembly GCA_036346275.1). Classification (NCBI taxonomy): domain Eukaryota; kingdom Viridiplantae; phylum Streptophyta; class Magnoliopsida; order Poales; family Poaceae; genus Otatea; species Otatea glauca. The sequence continues at coordinate 34,303,854 of CM070723.1, read as the reverse complement.
TCACGGATTTCTTGTGCTTTCAAATATGGGTGTGAAAATTGGCATAAACATAGAGCACTAAGTCATGGATCTGCTCCTTTTGGTTTCACCCAAAAAGGATAAGGGAAGTGTGATTTATGGTGTTTTTGGTGGTGGTTGCAGAGATGGATTTTTTTTTTGAATTTAGGAATGGATTTTGATGTGGGGAGATGAACAAGATGAACAGCAACAAGACAATGCTAGAACGGACGCAAACTCAATTTAGCAAAAACAAAATTAACTAATTGAAAGGCACAAAAGGGTTTGGACAGCGGAGAACAAATTTTTTGTGGGGCAAATTTTTTGGACTCTAGGAGAAACGAAATGAAACAACTAAACTAGATACAAGAACTCACCGGTCAACCGTTGCTCGATGCAAATGATGCGCACAAGGCGGCCCGATCTTCGGTGAGGATAACTTCGATTTGGCGGAGGATGACTTTGTGATCCGACTCACGAACCACACAAGGATAGCGCTGCAATCGCTAAACCACACTCCTCGTCGTTATCAACCGTGCCAAGAACACGGATGACCTGACCACGAAGGTCTATTCTTGCGAGCAATCGAAGAACTAGCAAGAACAAGGATGAAGCACACACTCAAGTTGAGGTTTCGAAACTTGTTTACTGCTGCTCTAGCCGAGTCAGGAGAACAAGGATAAAGTTCCACACATGGGTAACTATTCTCAAATCAAAACCTAAGGAGATAGATAGGGGGTTTGTTCAATATATATAGCCAAGGATGGCTGCTAGGAGTTGGTCTCACGTCACTTTAATTACATGGGAACTCAGCCCAAAATTATGGTGGCACAGCACCCTAAAAGATTGAGACCGTCGCACTGTTTTGACTGCTGTGGCCAGCTCGACTGGAATTTGATGATGAGGATGGGTCCGTTGGAAAGAGCATGAATTTATCTTTTAATCAAGTACTCACTCATCCCGAACGGACTCCGTATGCAAAAGTTATGGCTAGTTGAATGTGGACTGCTCCTGGGTGGACGTTTTGGCTTCCTTCTGGGGAATACCTTGTACTTTAGCTTGTAGTGATGAGGAATGACGTCCTTGCAGCTCTAAGCCATGATTCCTAAGCACAAGAACATTATTATGCTGTGGTCTATCCTCTGAAATATAATTATGCCACCCGAGAAACGAGTTCACCTGTTGATTTAGCTGCCGTACGCGTGCCCTTGTGATAGGACCTTGCAAAGGAGGTGGTGGAGGTGAGGTTATGGGTGTATCTGACATAGTGATGTCCTCATCATGTTGCGTGTCTTCTGGTTGTCTTGTGCTGTGTCGCGCGTCTTGCCTCGTCCGTGTCTATCTGTGTCCCCCGTGGATGGGGCGACCTGTTGCTTTTGTAGCCCACTAGGAACCTTGCTGCTTGGTCCTGAGGCCGACGTCAGGAGCTCGTTGGCAGCCTAACGGGAGGGGTTGAGATCTTGACAGTACCTGTTGAACCATATTTCCCACGCAGGGGCAAGTAGGGCACTGATTCCCACGAAAGGGAGAGCTTTACACAAGATGAAATAAAAACGCTACAGATGTCTTTTTCTCTGATGGCCGCGGGAGCATCGAGGTCGAGGTCGAGGTAGAGGGTGCTTGCCCTTGCGGCAGTGCCTGAGCTCGCTGGTCCCGAGCACGATCATTGGGAGAGCACCTCCTAGGTCAGAGATGAGCCCCCGGGCCCGCATAAAGCCACCACGATGCCACGGGGGATGCTTACACGTGGCGAGGGTATCGATCCCTGACAGCTAGCCCCCAAGGCTCAAGGGACGACCCTAAAGTTGGGGCACCCTTGAGTCTGATTGTTTCTTAAGAAGGGATCGGCCCTTTGGTCGAGCTCGGCAGCCCCCAAGGCCGACCTTGCGTGCCGAAACCCTCCAAGGGCCTTTGTTGTGGTCGCTGTAAATATGCTCTTGCACCTTTACGGCATTAAATTGGGAATCGTGTTTGGGTGCGTCTGATTTTCGCCACCTCGGTTCTCCGCATGGGGATTTGAGGAGACACGATCGTGGCACTGCATGTTCTCTGCCCGAAAGTCCCAGCGTGAATTTTGAGGAGCAATTGACGCTAGCTGTTAGAGATTGGGCTTCTTTAAAAGCTCGAAGCCGGATACCTCTGAAGTCCTTCACCCTTGCGCTGTGCCTTAGCCTCTCTGCTTGTCGCCCTTTTCTCCCCCGACCCGTCTTGATTTCTTTGAGCGCCATGGCCATGTTCGGGAAAAGCACCTTGACCACCGATAGGATGAGTGAGCTTGAATCGCTGGGGCTCCTGGACCTAATGACTTGGTGACTTTCGGCGGCCGAGGAGGTCGAGCTGTGTCCCTAGGACGACGAGGTCATGTGTACAAAGCAGTACACACTCTTTGGGCTGCGAACCCCGGAGAGCAACTTCTTGGTGGCCGTCCTCGCGCAATGCGAGATCAAGCTCATCAACCTGGTTCCAAACTCCATCCTCCTTCTTTCCATCTTCTCTCATCTCTGCGAGGGGTTCTTAGGGATCCTTCCGACCCCCTCTCTTTTCTTTCACTTTTACTCTTTGTTCCGCACCTCGAAGGACCCGTCGTCAGTGCCTTTACTTCAGTTGCAGACCGGACTTCCTTGCACCTTTCTTCAAGTCCTGACCTGGGACTCCCTCGGGTCGTGGACGGAGAGGTGGTTTTATCTACACCCGTGCGACCTGCTGAGACGACGCGGTAGGGGCCCTCCCACAGCGGGGATAACTTGTTGGTACTGTACCGGTCCTAAAATCGCTTTAGGACCAGGTCCCCAACAAGGAGCTTCCTGGACCGTACCGATCGAGAGGTATGCCTGCAAAGTGCTTGCAGGTAATGCACGATCGCGCGAGCATGGCATCTTACCTCCTCCGCCAGGGCGAGGTCGAGTGACCGTTCTTGCTCGAGGTCGACCTAGTTGACCGAGTTGACTTGGCGGAGTCTAGCATGACCTCGGGGGGCAGGACGGCCATGGAACCAAAGACGAGCCGAAAGGGGGTAGACCCCGTTGCCCGGCTCAGCATGGTTTGGATGGCCCAGAGGACGATGGGAAGCTCGTCTATCCAGCCCTGGCCTCGACGCTCGAGCTCGTTGAAAACTCGCTTCTTGACACCTTGGACGATTTGCCCGTTGGCACGCTCGACCGCCCCGTTGCTCTGCGGGTGGCTTACCGAGGTGTAGCAGACCTTGGTTACTCTGTCTTCATAGTATTCTTGGAATAGCTCGCAGGTGAACTGCGCCCCGTTGTCGATAATGATCCTGCAAGGGACCCCATACCTTGAGACTATAAACGAGCGGAGAAACCTCACCACAGCCTAGGTCGTGACAGCCGAGATTGGCTCGGCCTCGACCCACTTCATGAAGGTGTCGATGGCGACAAATAAGAACTTCTTCCCCCCGATCGCCCGTGTGAAGGGGCCGAGGATGTCGAGGCCCGGTCGAAACGACCGAGGAGGGGGATGGTGCAGGGCGTGGTGGTGGCGAGCCTTGAGAGTGGGCCCGGCAAGCTCGACGAGCGCGGATGATGTCCCTTGCGTCTGGGCGCCGTCGACGATGAAGCCCATTGAACGCCTTCTCGACCATAGTCCTAAAAGAAGAGTGGCGCGCGAGGCCCGAATGGATGTCGTTAAGCAAGTATTTACCTTCCTCGGTGATACACTTGGTGAAGACACCGGGGGCACCCGCCGTCTGATTATGTATCGATGAGTCGTCAAGCTCGCCGCGGCGCAGAGCCTCTGCGCCTCACCGGATCGGGCGGGAGCTCGCCAAGGTTGAGAACTTGATGATCGGGTCCATCCATGATGGAGCGCTCTCGAGGCGCCACCGAATCTTACGGGCCGTCGATGGTCGGGGCGGCGGTCTTGAGGATGACATCCGGCGGAATTTCATCGTCGAGCGACCGAGCTTGGACGAAGTCGACATCGGAGTTATCCTTCCTTGGGATGTATCGACCTCAAGGTTCTTTAACCACTTCTCCATCTTGCGTACCTCAGCGAGTACCCGCCGATGTCGGCTCGAGCCTTTGGTAGCCTTTGTTGTATTGGTTGATGGCGAGTTGAGAATCTCTGTTAGGACCAGGTAGCGCGCCTTGCCGATTTACATGCCCAAAGGCCAGCCAAGAGGGCTTCATACTCTGTGACATTGTTAGTCATGGAAAAGCCAAAACGGATCACATATTTCAGACGATACCGGGGTGGCGATGAGGCGCTTGACCCGGCGTTTAAAGACCGTGACCCGTCAAAGAACATGGTCCAAGGACCTTCTTCTCCAACCTCGGGTTCAGGGGCGGGCTCCGCCATCTGCTCGACCACAAAGTCGGCGAGCACCTGTGACTTGATGGTGGAGCGCGCTACAAACCGAATATCGAATTCGGCCAGCTCCATGGTCCATTTGGCGATGCAGCCTCCTGCTTTCGGGTTCTTTAGGATCTCGTCGAGCGGGAACCCACTCGGGACGACCACGGCATGTGCCTGAAAGTAATGCCAGAGCTTGTGCAAGGCCATGAAGAGAGCATAAAGCAGCTTCTTGACCTGGGGGTATCGCTCCTTCGGCCCGTCAAGCACTTCGCTGATGTAGTAGATCGGCTGCTGCCGACCATCTCGTTCGGCCACCAGGACAGCGCTGACGGCCTGCACTGCGGCCGCCAGGTAGAGCAGCAGCGCTTCACCCAGCTGCGGGGTCGTGAGTAGCGGGCGGCTCGAGAGATACAATTTCAGCTCATTGAAGGACCGCTGGGCTTCCGGGGTCCATTCGAAACCTCGATGCTAGCGCAGGGCTTTGAAGAATGGTCGCCCGTGCTCCCCAATCCTTGAGATGAATTGGCTGAGGGCGGCCACGCGGTCGGGAGACATTGAACCTGCTTTGTAGACGTTGGGGCGGCCATCTTCTCGATCACCTCGATCTTCTCTTGGTTCGGACCTACGCCTGAGCCCCCGATCATGTAGCCGAGCACCTTGCCTGAGGTTGCGCCGAAGACGCATTTCTCGGGATTGAGCTTGATCCCGCACTTGTTTAAGTTGGCGAAGGTCTCTGCCAGGTCTTTGACATGGTCGCCCTCGGAGGAACTCTTGACAATGATGTCATCGACATAGACCTCGAGGTTCCGCCCGATCTGGGGGTCGAAGGTCTTGGACATGAGCCGCTGGAATGTCGCCCCTGCGTTGCAGAGACCAAACAACATGGTGGTGAAGTAGAACGTCCCGAACGGTGTGATGAAGGCCATCTTGTCCTCATCACCTACCACGAGCTTGATCTGGTGGTAGCCGGAGTACGCGTCGAGGAAACTCATCATCTTGGCGTTGGCAGTGGAGTCCATGATCTGATCTATGCGTGGGAGAGGAAAGTTATCCTTCAGGCACGTCGAATTCTTCCTCCACTTTCCTCCTTTCTTTTGTACAATACAGGGTTGCCCAGCCATTCGGAGTAGTCGACCTCACGAATGAAGCTGGCCTTCAAGAGTTTGTCCAGATGCTCCTGATTATTGCCACCTTCTCGGGGGAGAAACGTCGTAACTTCTAGCGCACGAGCCTGCATCCAGACCTCGTTTGTAATTTGTGCTCGATCACCTCCCTTGGGACCCCAGGCATGTCGGCTGGTTCCCACGCGAATATGCTTTTGTTGCTGCGGAGGAAGGTGACGAGCTTGAGCTCCTATTTTGGGTTGAGCTGGGCAGCGAGGTGGATACATTTGTCCGGGTTGTCCTCCTTGAGCCACACGGCCTTGGTTGGGCCGCCGGGCTGGATCACCGCCTTCCGGCGGGCGTCCTTCTGTGTTGCCTCGGGGCTCCGCTAAGGGAGCATACCCGCGATCGCGAGGGCCTTCTCTTTGCAGCAGTGCACTGTTTTGAGGTCACCTCGGATGGTTATGACGCCCTGGGGCCCAAGGAGCTTCATGCAACGGTGGCCGTAATGGTTCGCCGCCAAGAACTTGATCAATGCCGGCCGCCCGAGGATGGCGTTGTAGGGGAGATCTCCGTCCACGACCTCGAAGGTGATTAGCTCGGTGTGGAAGTTCGCCGCGTCACCAAAGGTAACAGGGAGAACCACCTACCCGAGCGGAGTGGTCGAACTCCCCGGCACGATGCCGAAGAAGGGGACCGCTATGCTCCTGATCTTGGACCGGGGAATCTGCATCCAGTCCAGCGTGATAGCCAAGAGCAGGTTGAGGGAACTCCCTCCCATCAAACATAACCCTCCCGACCACGATGTTGCTTATGGTCAAGGCGACGACCAAGGCGGTCTTAAGGTCCTTGAACATTCCCGGGGGAGCGTCGCCCTGGGAGAAGGTGATCAAAATGCCAGCCCATTTGCAAGGCTGGTCGGCAGTCTTGCCAACCGAAGCTTGATACACAGTACGTGCGACGCTTTTGAGTTCGCGCCGGGATTGGTATGCGGACGAGCCGCCGAAGATCATATCGACGCGGCGGTCACCCTGCTAGAACTCTAGGTCGGGGCCCTCCGGCCCCTCGTGGGCGCCGCCTTCGTCGGGCAACTCGTCCCCCTTCGGGAGCGTGGATCTCCATGCCCACTGTAATAAAGGACCAATTACTCGAGCTCGCGCACGTTAACTCAATTACCAGGTGAATGCGTTCCTCGGGCTTCATACGAATATTTTAATGGATGGAATGCTACTTAATTCTTGTGATGATGTCCTTTGCCTTGGGAAATTGGGTGAGGAACAAACCAAGATGAAGGATAGAAGAGAAGTGCACGAGTTGTGTTCAGATTCGACTCCTGGACAGGGCTGAATTATTTTGGCCGCCACGGCTACATCCGGACACGGTTTTGGACGTTCTTGTACTTCACTGAAAGCTTATCAAGTCTACTTTCCAATGGATCTGGAATCACATCCAAAATCCATCTGAGTCGACAGGAATCGTCCAATAAAGCAGTATCGTTTTTTTAGTCCGAGTCAAAAGTGGGCCTTTGGCCTTGTAACAAGTAAAGCTCACTTAAGATCGCACCCTAGGGTTCCTAGATGCCTCTCCACAATATAAACAGCCAGCCGCCGCCATTAGATGGTGGGTTTTCTTTTAGATCAAAGATAGCGAGTTGCTACTTCTTATGTCGCGCGTGTTGGCTAAACGCTTGAATTACTTGTCATCGGAAACCCCTCTTTTGTGATTACGAATGAACTCTTGGTTTCAATTATAATTTCAGTTGCTTGTTCATCTTGTTCTTGCGTGTTCTTGATTGCTTGCGAGGACAAAGGCCTTCGTGGTCGGGTTGATCGTGCACGGCAAGATCAATAACAACCGAGTCGGTGTAGCGATTGCTAAGGCTGGGGGCGGTGTAGTCGGATCGCCAGCGTCTTCTTCCACCCAATCGAATCTATCCCCTCTCATGAAAGGTGGGACCTATCCTTCTATCGAGGCGATCCCGGTAGGCGGTCGGCCGATGTCGAGCTGGCGCTTCAAGCTAGGCCAACCTCGATTAACGACCTCGAGTATCTCGAGCTCGGTCAACCTAATCCGAATGGTTCAGTCGAGCGATGGCTCCCAAGCCAGACCCCTCCGTATATGCGCTCCATGTATCGGTCGACTCTTCTACAAAGCGGGCTAAGCAAGCCTCGAAGCGATGAGGAGCAAAAATGAGCTAAGTCATCTAAGAGCGTAATTTCATAGCTCATGGAAAAATGATATAATTGTCTTTACAAGGGGTGCAAATCTTTCGCCCTGGCCTCGGCCTCGGTGGTCCTCTTCTCCAGCTCGGCCACCCTCTCCTCGAGCGCGACCGCCTTCACCTCGGCCTCGATCGTCCACCTCCGCCTTGAGCTCGACAGAGGCCTTCCCCGGGGCGGCAGAGAGCTTCTCGAGCCGTGCCTGGGGACCCGCCGCCTCCTCGGCGCGGCCTGCGCCTCTGCTGCGCGATTGGCAAGTCACTTGATCGCACACAGGAGCCCCTCCACCTCCTTCCACACGACCGCGAAGTCCTCAAGCACGGACGACGCGATCCCGTAGCTCTCCTCGCAGGCCATGAATGAGGTCTCGAGGTGCTCCCGGAGCGCCTGCGCCTCTTGCCACGCGACCTCCGCCTTCTTGCGAGCATCAGAAAGCTCGAGCTCGAGGCGCTGGCACGTCTCTGATGCGCTCACATGATTCTCATCGAGGACTCTCTGCACCTTCTGTCGAACGCATTCGAGGGTCTCCTCCACCTTCTTTCGCTCCTCCTCAACGGCGTGCGAAAGCGCTTCAGTGTGGGTGTCCCTCACGAGGTTCAGCTGCCGCTCGACCTCTCGGGCCCCGCGCTCCCGCTCAGCCTCGATAGCCTGCCCGAGGTCGAGAGCTTGGGCCTCCTTCAGGCGCTCAACTTCCTCTCGCCCGCGCGCCGCGTCGGCCTCGAACCCTCGGGAGATTAGCCAGCGGCGTCCCTCTGGTTGGCTTCGATTGCATCCCAGAGGGCCCGAAAGCTGAGCACATGCCCGCGCATGACCCCGAACCGTCGGGAGATTAGCCTCAAGCCCTGCAGGGACAAAAAAAGGGGGGTCACCATAGCTCCAAGAGAAAGGAAAAAAGGATACGAAGAAGAGCAGAGATCAAGACAAGCACGCGTACCGCCACCAACCGGTCCTCTAGCACATACAAGTTGATGACGCCGTCACGTCCTCGAGGTAGATCCCTGGTGGTCCCGTCCTCGGTGATCCCCGTCGCTGCAGCAGCGTCGGCGCTCTCCGACATCCCGGCCCGATCCCCTTGGGCCGGGAGAGGAGCTTGCTCCGTCATAACCTCGCCTAGCGCCCCTTCGGGCGCGACGGCGGCCAGGGTCATCCGACTCGCAATGGCGGCATGCCCGGGCTCGAACTCACCGCGCGCGTGAGAACCCGAAGGTTGGCGTCCGGCTCGGGGCTCCTAGTCGCCCTCGGCGCGTTGTCTTCCTCGCGGGCGTGGCGAGTGGCTTCGCCGCGGCCGCGACACTGGCGAAAGTCGTCCTCATCCTCGTCCTCCTCCTCCTCGGCCTGGGCCACAAGAAAGGTCAGTGCCCCTCGAACGCTTGAGCGCCGCGGTAGGACGGAGTGACGGAAAGTAAAAGAAGACCGTATCTGGCGTAGCGGAGGCAGGAAGGCTCCTTCCCCGGGTGCTTAGCGCTGGGGGGCGTTGCTCCGGCCGCGCAATCGGGGCCCGGCGGCATTGCCGCTTCTTCTTTGGCGAAAAAGTGAAAAATCAGTAAAGGGGTTGAGGGGAAACATCAGGGAGGCGAGCCCGGGCTCGAGTGTTCCCGAGCCCAAAACGTTCGGCTTACCACGGCTTGATCAGTCCACTAGACATGGGGCTTCTTGGCGACCTGCTTCGAGGCGTCTGGGGCCGGCCTCTTGCTCCACTTCTTACCCTTGCTCAGCCTGGGGAGTGGCAGCATCCACTTGGCCGTCTCCTAGAGCTCCTTGATCTCTGCACGAGCCCATCACAATCAGCGCCCGAACCCGAGCTCTCGGGGCCAAAAACAAGGTGAGATGCGTTACCTCGCTGCTCCACCTCAAGATGTTCTTGGGGACATCGCCGTCGAGGTCGTAAGCGCTGGCGGCCTTCCCGAAGATCTCTTGCATCCTCGCGGCTACCCAGGACGCCTTCGGTGCTGCGAGGAATCAAAAGACGACCGCTGAGAAGAAGTAAACTCGACCGGACCCAAAGAAGCTTGGGGTGGAGCAAGGTTTACCGTCATGACCTTCCCGGGTGGCATCATGCTCCCCGCTAATCTCTAAGAAGGGATGAAACCTCTTCCGTAGAGGGAACACCCAGCTCTGCAGGAGTCGTAAAAGACTGCGTGCCCCTTCAGTCCGCGCGTTGCTCAGATGTGGACGAAGGCGGCAGCCGCCTGGTCGGTCGCCGAATCTTCAGGCTCCGGGGTCTCCCACTTGCCATCGACCGCAGCGCCGTGGTATGCGATGGCGCTCCCCTCGCCCTTCTTGAAATAAAACCATTTCTCCGACCACGGCCCGGCGAGTCAGTCGGGATGCGGAGAAAGGCACAAGGAAGTCCGCTGCGGCGGAAATAGAGACACCCGACGACGGGGTCCTTCGCGGTGCGGGACATGGAGTAGAAACGGAAAAACAAAGAGGGGGTGGGAAGGTGATGAGGACATCACTACTACGGATATGACCACATTTGGTTGTGCCAACTCCAACACATCATCCACGGGCCAAGAAGAGAGAGTGATCAAATCCATCACGTTCTGGAATCCAATTCGGCCTCCTGAGACAACACCGACTTCAAATATGAATAACTTTTGCATACGGACTTCGATTTGGGTGAACTTGGACTTGATTGAAAGCTTACAACGAGATATTTCGAATGGATCTAATCTCAGGCCTAGATTCATTGTAGATCAACCGAAATCATTAAAACAATGTACTACAATACTGTTTTGGGCTGTTTCGGGCCTTGTGTGTGGGGGCCCAAGCCCAAGTTGTGTGCGCCCCCCTTGGCTGCACACAACCCTAGGACGTCCCTCTCATGTCCATCCCTCTTATAAACTCAGTAGCCGTCGCTTTAGATACTTGGGTTTTGTTTGATTAGTTTAGCCAAGTGCAAACTTTGTTTCTTCGAGTTGTGCTGGACAGCCACCTTGTCAAGACATTCAATAGAACCCCACCTTGATTTTGCTTTCAATTCTTATTGGCAATTTCAGATTGCTTTTACTATTGTTCTTGCTTGTTCTTCGGTTGCTTGCAGGAATTGAACCTCGTGTTCAGGTTAATCGTGCCCACGGCAAGATCAATAACACTCCGGAGTTGGTTTAGCGATTGCTAAGGCGCATCATCGTCGTACGTTGTAGTCGGATCGTCAAAGTCGATTCCACCAAATCGATAGTTATCGCTCTCATCGAAAGATCGGGACACAACCTCACATCAGAAGGATGCCCAGAAACCCCTCTCAAAGATGCGCGAAAATAGATAGGTGGAGGAGAGAGTTGGGTACCAGATTCACGAGCTCGATCTCGCACTGTGCAAGGACCGCAGCCAAGAAGTCGCTCTTCGGGGTCCGCAGCCCGAAGAGTGTATACTGCTTCGTGCTCACGATCTCGTCGTCTTGGGGCCGTGGCACATTCTCCCCGGCTGGAAGTCGCCAGGTGGACGGGTCCAGCAGCCCCAGGGTCTCCAAATCCTTCATCTGGTCCGTGGTGAGGGTGCCTTCCCAAACTTCGCCATGGAGCCGGAGGGGAGGATGGGATCGAAGGCGAAAAGCATATGCGTTGGCACAAGGAGCAGGGAGGAAAGGGAAGGGATGGAGAATGCGAGCTCTGAGGAAGAAAGGTTTTGAAAGATAGCGTCTCCCGATTTTAAAGGAGCCTCAATGGCGAACATTATTGTTGCCTTAAAAGATGTGCCCGCAGCCAGCGGGCAGCAACCGAAGCATCACGCCCCTTCAAAACCCTCGTGCGGACACAACTTTTCGACATCCACCAACCGTCCCCCGACTTCTCCGCTCGCAAGGCCCGAGCGCTTCCGAGCCCCCTTCGTCCCCTCGTGGCGGAGAAGCCCGAGTGTCCCAGACGTCATGAAGTCAATTTGGAGACAAGGCATTAAAGCTCGAGTGTTTTCGAGCGCAACCATATTGAAAGCACCCGCGAGGGGCCTCCCTCTGGCCCGAAAAGGAGCTCGAGAGTTCACGAGCTCAATCAAGGGGATGATCCCTCCTTGAAGACTTCAGACTCAAGAACACCTAGAGTCTCAGACTGTTTCTTGAGCCTCGGGGGCTGGTTGTCGGGGATCGGTCGTCCTGACACATGCCAGGCCCCCACTGGGGGCTTTAGGCCATCCCCGCGAGCTCGAAGGACTGTTCCCGAGCTCGGATGGGGGTATCCCTGAGCTCGGAGGATGGTTCCCGAGCTCGGGCGGGTGTTTTCCCGAGCTCGTGCTGACTCCAGTGACCTCTTTGACCTCGACGCTCTCGGCTTGGCCTCCAGCGTGATGATCTCCTTTTTGTGTGACCTCTCTCCCTTGTGTGGGAACTAGGGTCACCGACTCCTGTCAGATCCCCTACGTGGGAACTAGGGTCACCGACCCCTATCAGTTCTCCTGCGTGGAAACTAGGGTCAACCACTCCCAGCAACTCCTGTCAGTTCCCCTATGTGGGAACTAGGGTCAATTGCCCCCGTCAACTCACAGATAACCACCCGACGTCAGCCTCGAGATCAGCGCCAAGGGTCTATAAAAGCGCCAGACTACCATGGTCATTAAAGGGGGAACAACACAACAGGAACCCAAGGGGATGCGCAGACACATCTGCAGACACACTTGTACACCACACCATCCATCGGGCTCCCCTCGGTCGTCACTTCCGAACGACCCCTAGGTCGAGCCCCCCCTTTGTTCTCCCCCGTGGAGCTTTTAGTCACCTTTCGCCTACAGGCAAGACTGGAGTAGAGCTATTACCCGACCTAGGGGGCTCGAACCAGTATAAGCGTTGTCTCCCGTCCGATTGTTCTTCTTCCTCGAACTGCGCACCTATCGACGCTCCCTCTTTCCCAGACGAGCATGACTTGGGGGCCTCACCCCTTTACACGATCCTTCCCACCTTCTTTGCGGTCGGCGGTCCCGATCGTCGACAGTTCGTATACGCTTGGATTTATTTTTGTTCTGCATGTGTGTGGACGGCTGGTGATTGACCATTACTTTGCATGGAAACCAATATCTGATTTTCAATTTAGCTATCCAATATCAGATTCAGTTCTTGGAAGCAAATAGGACGGTTAGTCTGTTAGTCAGGGGTAGTTCCTGTGTGGCCGTCATTTAATTGCCATAAGCTTGTGTACTATTATCACTTCTTGCATTATGTGTAATTATGTTTGTAGCTAGCCCAGCTGAGTTAAGTGCGAGCTTCAGTAAGTCTAATACATATCCCTTAGTTTGATTGTGAACATGGTCTCCTCCTCCTAGTTAGTTTATCAATTGTCATAGTCGTGGTGGCAGAGTTTTTGATCTTGTCAGCAGCCATTTGTATGGGGGTGATGGAGATATTCCATCTGTCCTACTGCTATTAGGAGCATTTATTCACAAAATTAATTACAATGTCATACTATTTTACCTTGTGTTGTTATGTGAATTTCAGCTTTGAGTTTATTGTTACAACTTGTCTGAACAGCCCTAATTACTTCTATTGCAGTCAATTGAGAGTACATTAAATCTACCATGGATTCGGAGTCTCACTGCTCTAATAGTCTAATATACATCCTTTTTATATGTATAAGGCTTCTGGTCTCTTCAACCATCTTACAAAAATGTGGCAGAATGCCTCAACGCCCATTGCCAAAACTGTTAAAGTACGATAGTCTATGCTACCTTCAATGCCATGCAATTTGGGGGAAAGCACTGGTTTCCACTTGGGCATCTGGATTCTGGATAGATATGTAGCTTACCATATACGAGTGGTGAGTGGTGATCCAGATAAGTTTAAAACACATGCTAATGTTGTCAGTTGTTACAATCACAACATGTTGCTAGCTACGTACTTCTGTAGATATATAACTCGCTACCTATCGATCGATCATTGGAGAACCGAGAGCTGATTGGGTTGCTAGTTTACTACATCTGATTATATAAAATCAAGTTTTCATGAATCATGACTTCACTTTTTAATATATATACACTTATATACATCCTTTTTATTTGTATAAGGCTTACGGTCTCTATCTGAGATCAAGTTCATGCACATGCAATCTTTTCTGCTGTAATAAAAATATTTCAGTAGTAACAAATCAGTTTTATGGTTCATTCAGAACTATATGCATATATATAGATGTATGCATACTACTGCTAGTTATTTGTTATATGCATATACATACATATACATTCTTTACTCTAGGAGCTCATTCTATGAACGAAACAATTCAAGTCAAATTTATTAGTTACACATTCTGTCATATTCTTAAGTTCTATTGTTATACCAATATAAACATAAATTCTACTCATTCTAGACTTCTTTTGCATTTTGAAAACGTGAACTAACGGATAATAGTTGTAGGTCATATTTGTCACAGATATGATCAATCTTCACAATGTCCTTCCCTCAAATTAAGATACATGAATCACAGTTTTGTTAATGTCTTATTTTGACATATTACTTTTGTTTTTATCTCAGCATATGTTAGAGTTTAGGTTGCGTAACCTCGTCTCCCGTTCGAGTGCTTATTTATAAATATGTCGGAATGGCATATTTATAAGCAAGCGATCTGAATTGTCCACGTATTTTGGGCGGTTCGAGGATGTGGTTACAGCAAGTTCTGAGTGTTGTACAATTCACAGAGTAGATTTCGATAGTGTCTCCCTGGTGTTCTCCGGATACACACCCCTCTTGACATGTTGTCAAGACGTGTATCTGGAGAGCGGCGAAGATCTTCTTGAAATTTTCTGCAGTGTTGTCAATGGCTCGAGGAACTTCCCGAGCTATATCCTCGAATGGTATTAGGACCAAACCTATTTAGAGATTAGGAGTAATCGTCGGTACGTATTTAGTTGGTCTACATACAGACTTTCCTTAAAGATCATTCGTTCATCTGTTACTCTACTGCAATATGCTAAAACAATGACATGCTATGAATTATCCATTGACCTGTTGCTTTAGATGATTTATTTTCAAGTTCACATAATAGCTACGAATTGATTTCTCTCATGTCAAATATATGTCCATGTTAGATAAGGAAACTCAAAATGTCGCAATTAGAGAGCATCGGCTCATCGCGAGAAAAGAGTAGAAGGTGCTCCTAAGGGGCCAAGCCAACTTCAAGTGTCGGCCAGGCCAGGTTCCAAATGTTGAGTAGAGTAAGGTGAGAAGGCAGAGGACCGAGCAAAGGGCCTTTGGGAGAACACGCAAGTTCTCCACTTCAATGCGACGGGCGTTTGCACGGGTCCTCCCAAGTATAAGGGGCGATACCGCTCATTCCTCGGACAATTAGTGACAGAGAGAGTTCCCATAGCGGTTAAGGATTGGAGAAAGGAGGTCAGCACCGAGCAGAAGAACCGGCCGTGGGATGAGGTTAAGGGAAAATGGATTATAGAAGAGGAGGATGAAAACAATGCTAGGCGGTACACCTTGAAGAGGATGGGTGTGGCTCTGAGGCACTTTAGGGTCTACATGCACAGTGAGTACGTGCTGAAAGGCCTTACACCATTCGAGAGGTATCCGTTCGTGACTCCCGATGTTTGAGAGGAGTTCACGAGAATCAAGAGTACGCCTGAGGCAGAGAAGCTGAGACAGAAGAACGTTGCTACCCAGAGCTGAACACGCACACGCACCACCTCGGTTCAGGCGGCTACAAAGGGAAGAAAGCAGAATGGGCGCGACTAGCTGAGGAGTGCGCCAACTCTGGGACAGCGATGCCTTACTCGCACATATGTTAGGAGCGGGCACGTGACTGGGTATTAGCGAGGACAAAGAAAACCACGGATGGGCAGCTGGTAGTACCGGACCCCACTACCGCGCAAGTCGTCTCCACCATCGTAAGATATCAAACTTACTACATTGCAGTCGACCATTCCTGTTGTATTTCAGATCTAATTCGTATTCGCTTCTTGCAGGAGGAGGTAAGCGAGAGGAAAGAGCAGGGGACCTACGAAGAAGTCCTACTTCCAAGATGATGTTGCGAGTACCAAATCAAGAACATGGGAGGCATGTGCAGAGCGCCTGAAGGACACGCTTAGGGAGCAGCTGAGGGAGGAGATTAAGGAGAAGATGAGGGTGGAGATGATGGCACGTGAGGAGCGCCTAAGGGCCGAGATGATGGCAATGATCTCCCAGTCGAGCGGATGCCCCGCCTCTTGTGAAAACATGTGCCCGTCAAGTTCTTTGCGGTCCAAAAATGATAAGTTCGGTCCCCAGTGAAGGTAATAATTAATTTTGCCTAACTTAAAAGTGCGAGGGTAACTCTTCATATGTTTTCTCTCAAGTTGCGCACTTTTTGCAGGCGCCTACCAAGTGCCAGCTCACCCTGACGGAAGACGGATTTCCTGTTGAGGCTACACACGGGGTTGCATTTCCATGCAAGGAGACTGACACGGTGCATGGTGTCCACGATGCCTTCTTATCACATGTGCTCGAGTTCCCCCCCAACGAAGACATCACCACTCTCGGGCAAGCGCGGATGTCGTTCATCAAGTGGCCCACGACAGGCGTCATACTGGTCAAGGCAAAAATCCCCCACATCTTCTGTACCAATTCCAGTAGTATTGCAACAAGTTACTTAATTATGCGCGTGCTTTGTAGGTTCCTACCATACCTGCGCCTACTCCCATGACCATGACGAGTCCTGCACAAAGTATAGAGCTGGTGCATAAAAGGACTAGCACAACAACCATAGAAACACTGGAGGCCTCTGCTAAAAAGGCTAAGCTCACAAAGGCCACAGCGCCTCCTCAAGTACATGAAAAGCCCACTTCCTCGACCTCGGAGACTCCTTCGGCCAAGAAAGGAGAGCCAACACAGGCCACAGAGAAGCCTTATGAATTTAAGGCCTACGTACATGGAAAGCCCCTTCTGCCTTCCAGCAAATTGAATGCTCTAGGCATATGGACTCGACAGCTCCATGGATGGTACGTTGACAAAGTGAAAGAGAGCGAGCGTGTCAACTTCAATGTTAGATACAGAAAGGGACATTTCCACGCGAGGAGGATGGGACATTCGGTGAGTTTTGAGGATCTGTTAAAATCTGTACCAGCCAGATAGCCATCGATATTTCTCTTATGCGATCTTGGATACTATGAGTATCGCACCACGTTGCACGACCTTATGACTTCCATAGGATTTTGCATTACGCTTTTTAACATTCAATGCGAGTTTTAGGGTGATGAAACAGTGAGTCGTGAAATTGACAACTAGTTGGGTTAAATCGACCACGAGCTTGTGTCATGACGATGGCTGAGGCTTCAACGCAATGGGTTGCCTCCTACATCAGAGGGCATTGCAAGCTAAGTCGAAGAAGGACTTCATTCTACTCCGTACCACGAGGTAAGTGCTACTTCACCGTTCAATTACTTTTACGCACTGAAACCGTATGTGAACTTATTTTCTTCGCTGCATACCATTTAATAAGCAACCATTGGGTTCTACTCGTGCTCCTTCCAAGTGACAACAAAGTGTACACTTTTAATTCGATTGATAAGAGACCGATGGCCTACGCGATCAAGCCTCCTTTGGAGCAGTAAGTGCACCACTCTTATCTAACATTTTCTGTATTTAACTACGTTCATTATTTTTTTACTCAACGATATCTCTCCAATGTATATAGGGGTTTCAAGGAATACGTCGAAGTAGGAGGGACACACGACGACAAAAAGGCTCCAAGCTGGAGTATGTCCGCTTCAAAGTACAAGTGGCTGTCATATATAAGATTTAGATTTTTGACATATTTTCTTCATCTCTTAATTTATTTTTATTTCTTCATAGTGTCATTAATAGAGCAGCGACGACCGCTGTGGTTTGTATGTCATGCAACACATGGTGATCTTGATTGCTCGCTCAAACCGTTTCCCTAAGGTAGTACATGCATTATTATACAATTAGTCTTTCACATAGAAATTTGAAAACCTAAATTAGAGCACTCGTTTCTATTTTGCAGCATACCAATATCCCCCAGAAGAGTGTAGACAGCACTGCACTCAACAAGATACGAGACCACTTATGCCAGTGGTACTGGATAGAATGCTTGTCGGAGGACGGACAATTTAGAGTCCCAAAAGCTCCTACTAGACCATATGTGAACAATATTACATATCTGAATACGATTGCATGTGTACTTATAGTTAAGCATGTGCTATTTTGTTAACGAATGTGATATGTGTTTCTTTGTAACAAAGTGTTCATGTTCTTTGAATATGATATGTTATCTGTAATTTACGTGTGAATGTGATATGTGCATATTATGCGGAATATGTCTTTGGTTGGAGGTGAATTAGAAAATAGCACACCACACCCCTTCATCTATGTCGGTTCTTATAAGAACATGATAGAGATGTGACGGTCATCTCTATCGGTTCTTTGTAGAAGCGATAGGGATGATGAACTCATCTCCATTTACTTAATTACATAGATTGTCATTATGTGCGTTTGTCATTAATCACCAAAATAACATATGTGCCTAGATGCACTTTCATCGGCGATGCCGCCAAATCATCAACGCGACCTCGCCAAGACATCACCGCTAGGCAGCGGGGCGGGGCGAAGAAGAGCGGCGTGGGCACCACGGCGATTCTGGCGTTCAGCCGCCGGCCGTGATCGGCGAAGCGATCGAGTGCGACAACCGTGGCGACCATAGGGACTATCATTGTCGAGTCGGGACAGCGGCGACCATCGAGCCATGAGGTTGCTGCGGCCGAATTCCGCCCGACGCGTTGATGACCACCGCCGAGCTAGAGGCTCGCCACGTCGGACTCCCCTCATCATGATGAGAGATCTATTGATGGGATCGGCGTTTACTCCTCGGTGGCGAGTGGTATTACTGATGGATTCAACCCCAAGGGCATCGTAAAGTTTGACAGGCGAGATCACGAAGCAGCTCTGGTCATACAGGCGGTTAAAACTACGGGGCAATCAAAGCGTAATGGCAAATTATCTCTTGGTCAATCTCACCCCTCAACTCAAGCTTGGCTCACAAGGTTCTGGCGAACTCGGTGGACTCTGGTGCGATCTCTGCGGACAATTCATCGCGAACTTTGAGGGAACCTATGAGAGGCTGGCACCCGTGGGACCTCACGGCTTCATCGGAAGAAGGGCGAGGCGCTCGGGGACTTCATCAGGTGTTTTATGCGGAAGAAGAACACCATCGAGGATGTATCTAGCGGTGGTGGTAGCGGCCTTCGAGAAAGGGGTAAGTGATCTGATCTAATCAAGAAAATGTCTAGAAACACGACATCTGTGAAGGAGATGTTGCGGCCGACCGCTACACCACGGCCTCGGACTCCTGGTGAACACCAAGAGGAATGCCCACATCCGAAGAACAAAGCGATAAGCCGAGTCCTCCAAGCACAAGGACAAGAGCGGAAGGGCAAAGAGCTAGTAGCGGTGGCGGCGCAGCCGACCCGAGCCATGCGGATAGAAGCGCCCGACTACACACCGTCATGGGCGATATGTCCCTTCCACCCTAAAGGAAAGCACGCCGCCAAAGACTACTTCACTTTGAAGCGTTTTGCGCAGGAGAGACACAAGCGGCGGTTCGACCAAGGATGAAGCGGTCAAGAAGAAGGATCTTAATGGCGAAGATGATTTTCAAGAGCAGAGCAGTGAACTACATATCTGGGGCTCTGCTGGATCTGAGTCAAGCGGAAGCAAAGCTTACCGCTCGGGAGATCAATGCGGTCGAACCAGCGGCCCCCCAATATCTGAGGTGGTCCGAGGTACCAATCACTTTCGACAGATCGGATCACCCCAACCGGGTTCTACATCCGGGTAAGTTCCCTCTAGTGCTCGACCCTGTTATCTGCATCGTGAGGCTCAAGAAGGTCCTGATCGATGGAGGCAGTGGACTCAACATCTCAATGACATGAACATTCCCCTCTCCGAGCTAAGGCCGAGCACTCAGCCGTTCCATGGTGTGATTCCTGGAGCATCGTCGCTACCACTCGGGCAGATTTCCTTGCCCGTCACCTTCGACACCAAGGACAACTACGGACCGAGTACATAAATTTGAGCTAGCGGACTTGAGGCGGTGTATCACGCTATCACAGGAAGACACGGATTGGCTCGGTTCATGGCGTTCCACACTACACCTACTTGTCGATGAAGATCACGGGACCAAGGGCGTCATCACGGTCGCGGCGACATCAAGTGGTCCTGGAATGTGACCATGAATTTTCCTAGTTGCGAGGAGGCGGCGACAAAGAAAGGAAATCAAGCGGAGCGGATCGTTGCGGGGAGGAAGGCGGCGTCCGTCAGAAGAAGGCCACGTCAAGAATGAAGCGTGGCGAAGAAACCAAGAGAATCAACCTCGACCCGTCAGGCTCGTCCAAAACAACTCGATCGGGATAGGGCTCGAAGGTAAATAGGAAGCGCTCGTCACCTTTCTTGAGGCTAACAAAGACATCTTTGCACGAAACCATCCGACATGCGGGTGTTCCTAGGGAGGTGATCGAGCACTCCTTACGTCGGCGAAAAAGCAAAACCCATCAAGCAAAGGCTTGGCGATTCGCTCGGATCGCGGAGCGCCATCAAGCAAGAGATCACCAAGCTATTAGCTGCAGGTTTCATCAAAGAGGTGTATCATCCCAATTGGTTAGCAAACCCTGTACTAGTTCAAAAGAAGAATAAAACTTTGCGCATGTGCGTTGATTATACTGATCTCAACAAGGCATGCCCGAAGGATCCCTTTGGGCTGCCCCGAATCGATCAGGTGGTTGACTCGACCGCCGGGTGCGAAATTTTGAGTTTTCTCGATGCCTACTCAGGTTACCATCAGATTCGCCTAAAGGCGGAAGATCATATCAAGACTTCGTTCATCACGCCTTTCGGAGCCTTTTGCTATACCACGATGGCGTTCGGGTTGAAAAACGCTGGTGCAATGTACCAGCGTGCAATTCAGCGTTGCTTTCACGACCAGCTCGGACGCAATGTGGAAGCATACGTGGACGATGTTGTAGTAAAAGCTTGGGAGAAGAAGGACCTTATCACCGACCTAACCGAAACATTCGAGAGTCTAAGGGCCTTCAGCATGAAACTCAACCCCGAGAAGTGTGTTTTCGGAGTACTTTGGGAAAACTGCTCGGGTTTATCGTATCGCAGCGAGGCATTGAGGCCAACCTAGAGAAGATTAGGGCCATATGAAATATGGGACCACCGACTTGCCAAAAGGACACCCAGAAGCTCACAGGATGCATGGCCTCACTCAGCAGGTTTATTTCTTGGTTGGGAATGAGAGGTATGCCATTCTTTAAACTCGTTAAGAAGCAGGACAAGTTTCAGTGGACTCTAGAGCTGTGGTGTTTGAAGATCGAAGACCTTCTGACGGCGCCCCCAATCTTGGTTTCACCGATGCCAAAAGAACCTCTGCTACTTTACATCGTGGCAATGACTAATGTAGTCAAAGCGGCGGTCGTCGTAGAAAGGGAGGAGCCGAACCACGTGCAAAAGATCCAACACTCGGTCTACTTCTTTAGCGAAGTCCTGAGCGAATCCAAGGTGCGGTATCCACAAATTCAAAAATTATTGTATGACGTGCTCCTGACGTCACGCAAACTCAAGCACTACTTCCAAGAACACAATATTTCGGTGGTCACTTCCTTCCCAATAGGAGACATACTTCACAATCAAGAGGCCATAGGGAGAATTGCAAAGTGGGCGGTTGAGCTCGGAGCTTTTGATATTCTATTTAAGCCTCGCACTGCCATCAAGTCCCAAGCGCTCGCCGACTTCACGACCGAATGGACAGAGCTTCAAAGCCCAGTGATTGCCAAAGAACTCGAGTATTGGACGATGTACTTTGATGGTTCCCTCATGCTCGTGGCGCGAGGCTGGAATTGTGCTCATATCACCAAGCGGAGAAAGGTTGAGAATCGTTTACGGATACTTTTCCGCTTCAAATAACTACCGCCGAGTCTGAGGCACTCATCCATGGGCTCCGCGCGCCATATCGCTCGGTGTCAGGCGTTTGGCGGTTGCGGAGACTCAATGCTCGTGGTCAACCAACCAAGTGCAAAAGAATGGTCTGCATTGAAGACAACATGGCGACCTAATGCCGGAGGTTCATAAGCTAGAAGGTAACTTTGAAGGCCTTGAACTTATTCATGTGCTCGCGTGTGACAATGAAGCGGCCGACGAGCTAGCAAAAATGGGATCTGCCGATCTACGATTGCCTATGGGAGTATTCGTCGAGAGATTCACAAGCCCACGATTAGCACTCGGACGAAGACAAAGCGCCCGTGAGAAGAGCATAGAAGCGAAGTCCTAGTCATCACCCCGATTGGACAGCCCGTGTCTGGACTATTTGTCGAAGGACAAGTTACCCGAAGATCGCGTGCAAGCCGAGCGAATAATGCGCCGAAGCAAGAGCTATGTGGTGATCAGCGCGGAACTCTATCGCAAGAGCTCCTCAGGTGTACTGCGACGGTGCATATCAGAACAATAAGGGAGAGATCTTCTCAAGGAAATCCACTCGGGAGTTTGTGGGAACCATGCGGCGTCATCAACACTAGTCGGCAAAGCCTATCGTCAAGGATTTTTCTGGCCGACCGCGGTCACTGACGCAGAGGACATCGTCCGGACATGTGAAGGATGTAAGTTCTTTGCGTGTCAGATGAACAAACCGGCACAGGAACTACAAACCATCCCCATAACCAGGCCATTTGCGGTTTGGGGGCTCGATATGGTGGGACCTTTAAAAAAGGCTCAAGGTGGTCACACCCATCTTTTCATGGCAGTTGATAAATTCACCAAATAGGTGGAGGCCAAACCAGTTACGACAATAACAGCAGCAAAAGCCAAAGAGTTCTTTAACGAAATCGTGGTTAGATTTGGAGTTCCAAACCGAATCATCATGGACAATGGCACCCAATTCAGAAGCAGCGTGTTTCAAGACTGGTGTGACGAACTCGGAATAAAAATCTGCTTTGCTTTAGTAGTGCACCCCCGGAGCAACGGGCTGGCTGAGCGAGCCAACGGCATGGTATTACTACAAGGCCTAAAAGCAAGAATTTTCGATCGGCTGAAGCCATACACCACTCGGTGGGTGAAAGAATTGCCTTCGGTACTTTGGGGGCTGCGAACTACCCCCAGTAGAGCAACCGGGCAGTCACCTTTCTTCCTGGTGCACGACACGGAGGCAGTCCTCCCCACCGAGCTAGAATTCGGATCCCCATGAGTCCGGAGCTATGAAGAAGTCACCGCGGAAGAAAGCCGGGTAGAAGACCTCGACCGGCTGGAAGAAGCCAGAGACGTTGCAATGATTCAGTTAGGAAAATATCTCCAAGGCCTACGGCGCTATCACGGTCGCAATGTGAGGAGCTGTGCATTCTCAAGGAGATCGGTCCTTAGAAAGAATCGAAATCGAGCATAAGCTCTCCCCAAGTGGGAAGGCCCTTACGTTGTAGATGAAGTGGTACACCCCGGGACTTACAAGCTCAAGCGAGAAGACGGCACGGCAATCACCAACACTTGGAACATAGAATAGCTACGTCGTTTTTTCACTTGAACTTTGTATTGTAATCCAATTGTTTCTTTATTAATGAAAATATCGATATTAAAGTTATTTTCTACATAATCTTCTCGAGATTTATGCGTCCGAGTGCTTCGCTCCTATGATTTTAAGACTCTGAGACATGGGTCACGAACCATGCCTCGAGCCGAGAAGCTGGACTAGTCGGACACGATATGTCGAAACCACTCGAAAAATATGCATGTTTAAAGAGAAAAATGCAAGAGCAAGAAGCGCCTTTATACATTTCAATTTCAGATCCAAAGTTTCTCTGACGGACAAAGAGGTGTCTTGGACTTCCTCCTAGAGCTCGTGCCCGATCCTCATCTACGTTGCGGCGTAGCCCTCCTTGATAGCTTTAAGATCCACTCGTGGGTAAGCGACTTTATATGCTGCGAGCACAGCTAGCACCATTGGTCGCCGCCTCCTCGAAGTCTCTTGAGCTCCTTGGGGCCTCCTCCAGCCGATTGATAACTTGGGCCTGTGGCGGCCTCGCCTTGGGATGAAGCGAGCTCGGCAAGAGCCTCGAGGCTTGCGAGCTTTGAGCAAGGCGCCTCAAGGCGTTAACCTTGTCATTGAAAGCGGCGTCTGCGCCCGTCTTGATCTTATAATCTGCAAGCGAGCGAGATTTCAAGGACCATGCGAGAGGGCAGCGAAGATAAGAGAAGGACGGCGGATGAAATACCTTCCAATTCCTTTCCGAGACTTCAAGCCGCCCTGAAGCTTGCGACCTCGAGTCTCGGTGACACGAATATAAGAAAATCAAAAAGCGGACGGTGAGCGAAATGCAGGAAGGATAAGAGATATTCACCTCGGAGGTGCGATAGCATCTAGCTTTCCCTCATGCGCTGCAACTCGGCCGGAGAGCCGCGGCTTCGGCGCATGCGACCTTGATCGCTCGATTCGCGGTATTCTGGCGCGTTGGTTCTCGGGAGCATCTTCCAAAGGTACTCGGCCTTCTTCTCGAGCGCTCCCTATTTTACTGCGATCAACACGGAGCGGTGACTACGTGCCAACTCGCATAAGCAAGAAAAGCAGCGAGCACAACAAAGTGGTTACGGGCGGCGTGCGCGATTCGTGGCATGGCTTGTAAAGTAATTTCTCTCTTTTCCTCCACCTCAGAGTCATCCGGGAGCTTCAAGCCGTCCTCCTCATCGATCCACGCGGCTTGCATTCTGCCGGGGCGGATGGGGGCAGTGGAACCCAGAGAATCTCCTCGAATTAGGGAATGGATGGGAGGCGGGCTCTGAGCAGCAGGCCCGATCTTGGCGTGAGGCATCGTGCGAGGCGGTGGGGCTCGGGAGGAGCTCCGGCGTCCATGGCGAGCCTCTTCAACCGAAACAAAAACCTCCTTGGGCTGGGCCTCTACCGGAACCCCGGACGACTTCTCGACAGGAACAGAAGAACTATCAGCAAATAAAGCTGGCGAAACACACCAATTAAAGAGTCGATATGGTAACAAACCTGTTGGACTTCTTCATCCTTATCGGTGGCTTCTTAGGTGTAGATGAGCCGCCCGGAGAACCACTCGGGCGTTGCCGGTGAAGCCTTCTGCCGAGTCCTCGAAATTGGGCTCATTGCGCGGCGCGCCGGAGAAGGTGGGCCACACAGTCTTTGGGCTCGGTAGGCGGGTCTGGATCTTGGGACCGTCCATCAGGCGTGGGGTCTTCGCAGGTTCCTGGGTCTCGCCTTCTTCCCTTTCTTGGCGGTGGGTCTCCGCGAGAAACCTCGCTAGCCACTTGAGAATCACCCAGCGGATGGGCATTCGGGAGGCGCATCAACAAGAAAGCGCTGATCACGGAAAGGAAGGTCAAAGGTTGAAAGACCTTGAGACAAAGCGAAACCTCTCAAACCCAACTCGCTAACACAGGGAGGCGCGGCGATGAAAGATTTTGGGCATTTGGCGGTGGATATGTCGGCGCTCGGGATGAAGAATTCAACGGCCGAGCAAATATCTGTTCCTTCGACAGCTCGTTGGGCAGCTCGGGTCGGTCATCTCTCCTAGGTGCGAATCCGAGATGAACTCGCTCTTTCGAGGGCTGGGTCGTGAGCAACAAAATGGAGAGCGGACCTACCTGTAAGACCATCCCCTTGACTTCTCAATCAGCGCCAAAGGTCTTGCACTTGGTCCATGTCGGCGAGGCGGTGGACACCGGAAAGTGGCGCTTTGGGTGGCGCCCGTGGCGGGAGGGCAGGATCGGGGTTGGCGCAATAGAACCACTCGTGATGCCAGCCTTTGTTGGTGGATTTGAAAGGAATCGCGAAATAATTTTACTTCAACCCCTCCCGCAGCTGAAATCCGGCTCACCCAACTACCTTGGGGTCACTCTTCGAGGGATAAGGTTTCAAGTGGTAAAAATGGCGAAAGAGATCGAAATGGGGGCTGATGCCTAAGAAAGCTTCGCAGAGATGAACGAAAAGGGAGATTTGCAGTATGGAATTGGATTCAAGTTTACCAATTCGATGCCATAGAAGAAGAGAAGGCCGCGAAGGAAGGCGCAGCAGGGAAGGCCCAGCCCGTGGTGGAAGAAAGACTCGAAAAGCACCGCCTCTTCAGGACGAGGAGTGGGGACGGACTCGCCGGCGGCTGCTCGGGCAGAGATTAAGGTCAAGTCTGGGAGGATGCCATCATCGACCATAGACTGCAGTTTCTACTCCGTCATAGTCGAGGTCATCCAATCCCGGGGCAAAGGCTGCGAGGAGGAAGGAGAAGACATCTTCAAAGGAGAGATCAGCGGCGGCGCGAGGATGCAAGCACAACAGCAGTTTACCCTAATGGCGGAGAAGTCAGAGAGGCAAGGAAGCAGAAGGGGCAAGAGTGCGCAAGAAAGAGTGAACCGTCAGGCGATGCATGGACTGGCCTTTAAAAGCGGGAAAAGTTAGGGTTACGCCGATTAGGCGGGAAAAATTGCAAGACACCTGTCTCTACTGCGTCCGAAGGACTCATTGGCGCTGGCTTTGACAGACAGAGACAACCGTGGCTTGACCAAGTCGAGTCCGGGACACGTCGCAACCCACGATGAGATTCCTAGACATTCAATGCACCAAGCGGTATGAATATCCTCCAATATGGATTAAAAATATCTTCTTGTGGCATGCCCCACGCTGGGTCTCTGTTGGTTACTGCACGACGGATCATATATCACAAGTTGAGCCTGACAAGGCACAAATCCAATGGTATGCCCCACGAGGGTCGAAAGGCTGTGCGTCGTAATAAACGAGTACGGATACCACTCAGACAAAACCTTGATATGTCCCAAGTTGGACCAGAGCCGTATCCTACACCAGTCAGATACGGGTATCACTCGACCAAGAGCCACGTAAAATTGATATGTCCCAAGTCGGATCAGAGCTGTATCCTACACCAGTCGGATACGGGTATCACTCGGCCAAGAGCCACGTATGTATGGTACGCTCCAAGTTAAGCCTAAGCCGTATCCTACAACAGGCGGATATGGGTATCATTCAGCCATGAGCCAAAGAGATCCTGATACGCTTCAAGTTGAGCTTAAGATGTGTCCTATGGATGTGGGTATCATTCGGCCACGAGCCGGGCAAATCCTAACATGTCCCAAGTTGGATCTAAGGTGAACCTCGCGCTAGTCAGATCGGGGTGCCGCACGGCCAAGAGTCGCGCAAGTTGTGATGAGCTCCGCGTCAAGCCTAAGCTAAGTCCTACGGCAAACGGACACAGACGTCATCAGATTCAAGAGCCACGCGAGATTCAAGACGCCCTAACACGAGTCTAAGCCAAGATCAAAAAATAAACAAGAACTTCATTGGCAAAAGGCACTTCTTTATTACATATAAAAATTCCCTAAGCATTATGCCTAGGAAACTATTACATTTACAGGAGAACTACACCTCCCCGCGGTGCGCCCGGCTGAGCACCTCGACAAGAGCTTCCCTAGCCGTGTAAAGGGCAAGGAAGATCTCTAGGAAAGCATCGACGGCGGCGCGGTCGCGATCCACCGCCATCTCCTCGGCCAGCTCCATCAAAGCGCGGTCGAAGTCCGCCCACAACTCCGCAAGTTCGGGGTTGTCCCTGTCGTCGTTGTACTTCCTCTTCGGCATGACGAAGATAAAAGGTATGAGAACTAAGTGCGAAGGAATACATTCTACAAGCGCCGGTTCGCCTTTTATAGCCAACACAGCAAAGATGAAGAAATGCGTCAGGAAGCCGAAGAGGTTGGGAGTTCATTTAGCTTCAGAAGCCAAGGACTTTTTCAGAAAGCGAGTTGACCACGAGAAAACCAAAGCGACCTCGAAGACTATCTGGTGGTTAATCCTGGAGAGGAAATACATTAAGATTTCACTTCAAGCGGAAAGGAAATATTCAATTCACATCTGAAATATGGGTTTGGTCCACAAGGCAGCTTGCAACAAGCCTACCCGGCAGAAGATTATACTTAGGTGAGGCAAAGAATTAAGGATCATATTCGAGTCCTCCATAATTCGCTCGATGTAAGAAGAAGCCTCCAATTTGAATGAGGGAACCAGTCGGAAGCTTAAACAAGAAAGCCCGGGACAACAATTCAAGCAGAAAACTTAATTGGGAACATAGCGATCGGATCACGAAGCACTCGGGGGCTACTGTGGAATATATGGAACCAGGTATCTCTATGACTAGCCTAGCCTCACTAGAAGAAAGGAAAGGCCCATAGAGGAGGCTCAAAGGCTATGCCCCCGCCAAGCCAAGTTGCCGTGCGGACAGGTGCATACCTTATAGACAGTTGAATACACATTTAGATATAAAAGATACAGTTGTAATCCGAGTGTTTATAGGATAGATAAAGATGTAAACCCTATCCTGTAACCGACTAGAATCTCGTAACCGATCGGAATCTCCAAACCGATCAGGACTCTGTAAGCTGCACCACCCCCAGTATATAAGGGAGAGGGCGAGCAACAACAAGGCATCAAGCCATAGAGCAAAGCACACCTCATATCGCCAGAGCACATTACGCTTTGAGCAATCTTAGATCCAAGATGATGCGGGGGATTGCCCGTTCTTCACGAAGTAGGATCTGAAGGAACACGATAACTAGTGCCACCTAAAGGAGACGATGTTGAACACCGATTCCAACCAACAACACTCTCGGATAGCTAGCTGCAAGCAGCCATAATAACAGTGCAACCCGACGATCTTGAGGCCAACCACTGCCTATGCAATGACCTGCAACAAGAATTCGCCTAACCACACTCTAAGTTCCCAATCCACATAACCGCACACGAAGTTGGAAGCACAGAAAGGTTGCCGTCGAACGACCGCTTTTGCAATCTCACAAGGTAAGTTTACAAGAGCAAAGGGGAAGAGAACTCTCAAACAAGTTTCTGGTAGCAGCTTGGCTATCCTATTCTGAAATTAAATTATCCAAGCGTTTTGGCTGGAATGGAGGATAGGATATTTATACTAGGAACAACCCTCCTAGTTAGGTGTGAAAGCAATCCAAAATGGGGCTTCAAATTCATGGCAACCAGGCTGCTTGGGAAGTAGAAATGTGGAACCTCGCGCTGCAAGTAATGCCCTTGACAGCTTGCATTGGAACTCTAATATCTTTTGACTTAAGCCTCCAAATGATGCACCGTTTGTTGTGCCTAAAAGTACACTTGATATTCTGTCTATTATGGCCCTCCATGCATGTTGGATACTCATATATTCATGTGGCATGGTGCAGCAAGATCATGGACAGATGCGGAACATGGCGTGCAACATTTGATGGTTGTCTTCTTGGTGTAAGCCTCCACCTTCTTGTCGTCCCACTTGATCCATTGATCATAGGTTGAGGTACTCAAGCAATATACACCCGTAGCGAAGTCTTGTTCCTTGCAACTTGCCACTTCAGCTTGAATTATCTCCGTAGGAGAAAACCTGAGTAAAAGCAGCACAGAAGACTTAGGCAGTATATAATTCTCATTGATATTTGCATTAGGATTAGCCAGGAGCGCATCCACCTCTTGTTGTATTTGTTTAGCACGACTCCTTGTCATGGGACCCAAATATATCTTCTTTGTAGATGCTTCAACTTGCAGCCGTGTAGATTTGTCATGTGGAGAAGATGATAAATGAGGTGAACCAGGGATATCCTCATCATCCTCCCCCTCTTCTAAAGGAGTCGTCCTCGACTCTTGATCCACGTGATCGATGCATGGAGATAGATCAGCTACGTTGAATGTTGGACTCACAGCATAATCTTCCAGAAGCTCGATCTTGTACGCGTTGTCATTAATCTTGGCCAACACTTTGAATGGTCTATCTCCACGAGGCATTAGCTTGGACTTGCGTTTTTCTAGAAATCGATCTTTGCGCAAATGTATCCAAACCAAATCACCAGGCTCAAAGGTCACCTTCTTGCGGTTCTTGTTTGCCTTCTCTGCATAGTACTTGGATATCTTCTCAATCACTTCTCTTGTCTTCTCGTGAATTTTCTTCACATATGCAGCACGCTTCGAAGCTTCCATGTTACTTCTCTCTTTTAAAGGAAGTGGTAGCAAGTCGATTGGTGCAAGTGGTTTAAATCCATAGACCACCTCAAATGGACACATGCTGGTAGTAGAGTGAACTGCTCTATTGTAGGCGAACTCTACATGCGGTAAGCACTCTTCCCACTCCTTCAAATTCTTCTTGATCATTATCCGCAGCAAGGTTGAGAGTGTACGGTTCACCACCTCTGTTTGGCCATCGGTTTGGGGCTGACATGTTGTTGAAAACAACAACTTGGTTCCCAGCTTTGCCCACAACGTCTTCCAAAAGTAGCTCATGAACTTCACATCACAATCTGAGACTATAGTCCTCGGCATTCAATGCAAGCGCACAATTTCCCTGAAAAACAGATCAGCAACGTGTGAAGCATCGTCGTTCTTGTGGCATGGAATGAAATGTGCCATCTTTGAGAATCTATCAACAACTACAAACACTGAATCCCTTCCCCTCTTAGTCCTGGGCAGTCCTAAAACAAAATCCATGCTAATATCTTCCCATGGAGTATACGGAACAGGTAGGGGAGTATATAAACCATGAGGGTTCAATTTGGACTTAGCTTTGTGACATGTGACGCATCGCTGCACAAATCTCTCAACATCCTTCCTCATCTTTGGCCAATAGAAATGATCAGCTAACAGCTCAAGAGTCTTCTCACGACCAAAGTGTCCCATTAATCCACCTGCATGTGATTCCTGCAATAACAAGGGCCTAACCGACGAATCTGGAACTCATAGTTTGTTAGCCCTAAAAAGGAACCCATCATGCACATGATATTTATCCCATCCTTTCCCATCTCTACAATTTGCATATGGTTCGGAAAAGATATGATTAGTACAATACAATTCCTTTAAACTCTCAAGTCCAGGCACTTTTACTTCTAATTGATTTAATAGAGCATGTCTGCGGGACAAGGCATTAGCAACCATATTTTCTTTTCCTTTTTTATACTTCACAACATATGGGAAAGTTTCAATGAATTCAACCCATTTAGCATGCCTTCTATTCAGTTTAGCTTGGCCTTTCAAATGTTTCAAAGCCTCATGATCGAGCATTACAACAAATTCCTTAGGACATAAATAGTCTGCCAAGTTTCAAGTACTCTAACCAAAGCATATAACTCTTTATCATATCTGAGAATAATTCAATTGTGCGCTACTTAGCTTTTCACTAAAATATGCTATCGGTTTACCTTCCTGCATTAAGACACCTCCAATACCTATTCCACTTGCATCACATTCTATCTCAAAGTTTTTTGTGAAATCAGGTAAAACCAGCAAAGGCGCTGTAGTTAATCGTTTCTTAAGCTCAACCAAAGCTTCTTCTTGTGGTGCACCCCATTTAAAAACAATTTTCCCTTCTTTGTCAATTCATTTAAGGGTGCAGCAATAGTACTAAGATTAGGATGTCATCAAAACACAAACAACAAATTTTCCAATGTAAGCTCTCAAAACATGGTTCATTAATCTCATGAATGTACTAGGTGCATTGGTTAACCCAAAAGGCATGACTAACCATTCATACAACCCAAATTTCGTTTTGAAAACTGTTTTCCATTCATCTCCCTCTTTCATCCTAATCTGATGATATCCACATCTCAAATCAATTTTAGAAAACACAACAGATCCAAGCAATTCATCTAGCATATCATCTAACCTAGGGATAGGATGACGATACCTAACAGTTATATTATTGATAGCCCTACAGTCAACACACATGCGCCAAGATCCATCTTTCTTAGGCACCAAAATCACAGGTACAACACAAGGACTTAAACTTTCACGGACATATCCTTTATTTAAAAGTTCTTGCACCTGCCTTTGTATCTCCTTTGTTTCTTCAGGATTGGTGCGGTAGGGAGGTCAGTTTGGAAGTGATGCTCCTGGAATGAGGTCAATTTGATGTTCTATACCGCGCAATGGAGGTAGACCAGCTGGTACCTCATCCGGAAAGACATCCTTGTAGTTCTGCAAAACATGAGAAACATCACTAGGAAGACAAGTTAAGTCGTTAGCTGCAACCAAGGCATCCTTGTACATGAGTACAATGACCACCTGAACTGGGTTTTGCCTCACATCTCTCAATTCTGATTTTGTGGCTAACATGACTAAGTCTCCACCCTCTCCTTTCTGTTTATCTCTCACATTTGGCTTGTGGCGCTCACTCGCTGATTTGTGGATGTCTCTCAAATTCTTTTTCTCTCCCACCTTCTCACTTCCTATCTTCACTTTAGAAACTTTTTGCATATGCTC